>CM049308.1:22629866-23147366 GCA_026874595.1 Sipunculus nudus | reverse complement strand
ACGACGACTATCATGATGATGGTGATGATGGTGATGATGATGATGATGACAATGACGACGACGACGAAGAAGAAGACGACGACTATCATGATGATGGTGATGATGATGATGATGACGACGATGAAGACTATCATGGTGATGGTGATGATGATGATGATGAAGAAGATGACGACGACTATCATGATGATGATGATGATGATAATGATGATGACGACGACGACTATCATGATGATGGTGATGATGATGATGACGAAGACGACGACGACTATAATGATGATGGTGATGATGATGATGACGAAGACGACGATGACTATAATGATGATGGTGATGATGATGATGACGAAGACAACGACGACTATCATGATGATGGTGATGATGATGACGACGACGACGACTATAATGATGATGGTGATGATGATGATAATGATGATGATGACGACGACTATCATGATGATGGTGATGATGATGTTGATGAAGAGGACGACGACTATCATGATGATGGTGATGATGATGATGACGACGATGACGACTATCATGATGATGGTGATGATGATGATGACGACGACGACGACGACTATAATGATGATGGTGATGATGATGATAATGATGATGACGACGACGACTATCATGATGATGGTGATGATGATGATAATGATGATGACGACGACGACTATCATGATGATGGTGATGATGATGTTGACGAAGAGGACGACGACTATCATGATGATGGTGATGATGATGATGACGACGACGACGACTATAATGATGATGGTGATGATGATGATAATGATGATGATGACGACCACTATCATGATGATGGTGATGATGATGTTGACGAAGAGGACGACTACTATCATGATGATGGTGATGATGATGATGACGACGACGACGACTATAATGATGATGGTGATGATGATGATAATGATGATGATGACGACCACTATCATGATGATGGTGATGATGTTGACGAAGAGGACGACGACTATCATGATGATGGTGATGATGATGATGACGACGACGACGACGACTATAATGATGATGGTGATGATGATGATGATGATGATGATGATGACGACGACGACGACGACAAAGACTATCATGATGATGGTGATGATGATGATGATGACAATGATGACGACGACGACTATCATGATGATGGTGATGGAAATTATGACGACGAGGGTCGTGGTGGTGGTGATGATCACGATGGTGAAACGGGTGGGGCTAACAGTGTGGTGATAATGGCGGTCACGGTGATTATATTGTGATGGTAATAATAATGATGAAAACGTTACTTTAATAGTTTTCTCAAATCCTCAGTTCAATTATATTGTAATTAAGTTAATTTCAATTTTTTCGGTACATATATATATATATATATATATATATATATATATATATATATAAATATATATATATATATTATCAATGAGTTACAATAAAACTTTAGATTCTTTGAGAATTCGTTGGTTTTACAAATAGGAGAAATCACCGGTGAATATACTTGAAAACGGGGGGGGGGGCATCGTTTTGTTCCTGTTATGGTGCGACATCTGTTGGCAGATACTGGAATGATACTCAAATTCTCTCAGATCTTCCCTCAGGTGGATATATCGGTTGACAAGATGGCGACATCTGTAGTAGGTCTGAAGATTTGTCGACCAACATTAATATTTTATTCGCAATACCACACAATTTCACATCGAATAATAGGCAATAATTTGATTCATGATATTTATCAACTTGTGAAACCATATAGAAACAGTAATCCTAAATTGCCTAAAGTCACCTGGGACAAATCCTGTAATTAAATCATCGACTGTTATAAATAACTTCTTACCATCACCCATAACATTTATAAATATATTATACTATACGGATATGATTATAAGGCTCAGGGTTTAATTCATTCCAGTATGTACAGCCGGTGGAACCATTACATCCTAACATTTTACAATAGAGGATAAAGGCTCAGACTTATACTTATATTAATTTAATAAGGGCTCAGACTTATACTCGCAGGCCATGGACTAGGATTTGTAATCACACTCGGAGAAAAACTCAAGTAAAAACAATAACTTAATAAATTATAACTAACTAAGATTTTATATCAAATAATTAAACACTGACGTACTTAACAATTTACGGGATATAAAAACTGCGATTACAATTGCTTTTATCAAGATAGGGATAAGTATCTGTGACACTCCAAATCTCTTTCGGACCCTCGGTCCTGTGTGTCTGAGAGTCCTGTCTGACGCGCGAATATCTGGCAGTCGGACGGAGAGGATCAAAGTTAGCTATAGTAACAGTCACAGTTCTACCTCCAACAAAACAAGTCAGTTGTGTAAACACTGCGCTGATAATTGACATCTGACACTTATACATTTCACTTAAACCAGATAAACAGATCATTGATAATATAATGATAAGATAATGAGGATAAATTTTAAAAAAATAATTAAATATTACATAAGCCTACGAAATTTGATCTTTCCTTCAGGGACGCTCTAAAAGTCCAGTTGTGAATCTAAGCGTCCAACGGACTCTCCAAATTTAAGGCTGAGCCTCCCACGGAAAATCCCAATTTTAAACCTGAGCGTCCCAAAGGAAAATTCCAATTTTAATCCTGAGTGTCACACGGACTCTCTGAACTTAAATCTGAGTGTCACACGGAAAATCTCAATTTTATACCTGAGCGTAACACGGGCGCTTATTGAATTTGAACCGGAGTGTCACACGGAAAATTCCAATTTTAAACCTGAGTGTCACAGGGACTCTCTGAATATAAATCTGAGTGTCAGACGGACTCTCTGAATTTAAAGTCAAGTGTCACACGGAAAATTCCAATTTTATACCTGAGTGTCATACGGACTCTTTGAATTTAAACCTGAGTGTCCCACGGAAAATCCCAATTTTAAACCGTAGTGTCACACGGACTCTCTGAATTTAAATCTGAGTGTCAAACGGACTCTTTGAATAGAAACCCGAGTTTCACACAGATAATTCCAATTTTTAACCTGAGTGTCACACGGACTCTCTGAATTTAAAACTGAGTGTCACACGGAAAATCCCAATTGTTAACCTGAGTGTCACACGGGAAATTCCAATTTTAAAGCTGATTTTTACACGGACTCCCTGAATTTAAATCTGAGTGTCACACAGAAAATCCAATTTTAAACCTTAGTGTTAGACGGACTCTCTGAATTTAACTTTAGTGTCACACTGAGTGTCACACGGACTCTCTGAATTTAAACCTAAGTGTCACACGGAAAATCCCAATTTTAAAGCCAAGTGTCACAGGGACTCTCTGAATTTGAACCTTAGTGTCACACTGAAAATTCCGACTTTAAACCTGAGTGTCACACAGACTCTCTAAATTTTAAACCTAAGCGTCCCAAGGGCTCTCCAGATTTAAACCTAAGCATCCAACGGACTCTCCAAATTAATATCTGAGTGGGATGTATCGATTTAGCGTCCCATGCACGGACACTCCTCACCAAATTTATATCTGAGCATCCAACGGAGTTTCAATTTAAACCTTAACCTCCCACGGACTCTTCAGATTTAAATCTAAGCGTCCAAAGGACCTTCCAAATTTAAACCCAAGCGTCTGGCGGATTCTAAACATTTTAAATCCCACGGACAAATGAATTCCATGAAGGAATAAGGCATTGGTTGAAAATAATTTGAAAAGAAACCTGACCTCGAAGTTTTAGGACTGCAATAAAATAAATATGTGAAAATATTATGTCCTATTTTCCCTTATACATCATTACAATTGATAGTGTTCAAGGTATCGGCCATTTGCACAAAATTCTATACATATTATAAGCTTCTGAGCTTGTTTTGCATGATACAATAATGTCATAATAAAAAAATAAATGCAACTTATAAAGTTCTAGGTGTGGTTGGCAGATGTCACCTACATGCAAACCCACATGATACAAGAGAATCCAAAATGTTCTCCTATACAATTATTTCGAGGATTTGGGCGTGGTTCATAAAAGACGTTATTCCGCCTTTTTCTTTGCCTATAAACGCCCAATTGGCTTACAAATTCTCTCCGCAGATAGGTTCTCGCCTGAATGCTGTCCTCGGAGTACCTCGTGTCGCACCCTTATCGAACAATAACAGGTTTATTACTTGCCGGAAATCAAAGATTTCTGCAAGCATGTTGGTCAGTTGCGTATGTCTGTTTGATTTTGTTTGTGTGTGTTTGTCCGCACCCTACTGGCCACAATTTTCTAGCAATCGATCTGAAACTTACAGAGTTAAGACCAAAAGTCCTGGAAGCCTATTGTTTTTGGTCAATAAAGGTCAAAGGTCAATGCATCGCTTAACGTCGAAATTTACTTTCGTCATTACTTCGTCAAAAAGTGGTCTACCTACATAAACTATGGCTTATTTTGACCCTTTATGCTTTCTCCATGAGATGGATTGGTCACCTGTCATCTCGGATAAGTCAATGTGTCAGTGTGTCCGTCTGTTTGTCAGTTGTTGTCAACTTCGCCTCCATGTTTGTTCTTTCGTCTGACATGTGTCAAGTTTTGCTTTTTAGTTAAGATAGGTCAAAGGTTAAGGTCACCGAAAACCCAAAAATATTATTTTGCTCATAAATTTGTCAAATACTGTCAATTTTGCCCATTTCATTCATCTATGCATTCCCCATTATGTGGTCTGGTCAACTGTCATCCAGGTTATCATCAGTCTATCAGCATGTTTGTCTGTTCGTCTGTTGTAGTCAATTTCTCCTGCCTGCTTAATTATTGGTCTGACACATATCATTCTGCAGTGCACATTGTTTTAGCAATGCTTGTGAAAGGCATACCATTAAAAGAAAACCAGGAAATATGTTAGCAGAAATACATAAAAGTGTTATTGATTCTGCTCTCCCATACATTCCTCATTCAAATGACTGATTTCACATGTTCCCCTGTCTTCCTGTCTCTCTGTCTGTCTGTTAAATTTCATCTTCCGGCAAGCGCTCGATCTCTGATCGTCTAGTTTTCTCAGGTTTTCGAAACCGCTCAACAGGCTGCCATTTTGCGTACACGTTAAGACACGTATGTCATAATTCGCATGTCGAAATAACGAGTATACCGCTAGTTATAAAAGTTGGTAAATGTACTTGTCACTAGGTTTTTCATCTTATATTAGACCTTTTCCTGATTAATCTTTAAATATCAATAAAAATTTGCTGGTGCACTAGCGGCATTTTGCTCCTCTAACACAAGATAGTTTATCGAGATGTCAAAGTAGTCCCTTTCACCGCATTATTCTAATATAATTTAATATAAAGGCATACCAGTCGTGCACCCCGGCTACTGGTTGACTGCATGGACATTAGAACAATTATATCACTCAAGCGTGTATTATATGGAGAGCCAACTATGGATCTAACCTGAAAGATTGCATCAATTAATCATCAGTGAGATTCAGTGGGATAACTGGGACATGTAGAACATCTGAGCTTAAAATGGTAGCGATCTAAGAATAGGCGAATGCAGGGTGAATATCTCAATGGCCACATTGGCACATTAATTCTTTTGCCTCTAATAAACTTTGTTAAACCACATTTGCAAACATGTCCATTTAAACCTGCTATCGGAAATGCACAGGAAGGCTTAATTTTCAGTATTTCCTTCATTAAGTTTTGTGGGGGCGGTCAATTTGAAAACATTCAGGATTTATTTTTGTACGGATATTGATCAGATCACGTGATCGGTCCCTCAGGGATAAATCTCCCATGGTGGCTTGAGTCTGGTGTCAATTCAAGACGTTTCACTTCAAATAAAACATACGCATATGACCGGTTGTTATAAATATTAACCGAAAAAACGTATGGGCATGCTGTCGAATGCATTCTGTAAAGAAAAAACCGATAAAACGTTGGGTTTCTAATGAATTCAAATGCGCCGAGCACCTACGCGCGCTTTTACCCGGACGCACACCAAACGACACTCCTTTCAACGCGACCTTTGACCCTTCAGCCTTTAGCGCTTGAAATAGCAGTGAAGTCACCGAAAACAGTCAGTGTCCATTCCAGATTGACATGTTTTTCCGGGCCGCTTTAATGAGGACAACTCCTTGCCGGGGTTGGTGCGAGATTGTCCGCGCCCCTTGATTTACAATCATGCCAGCAGCCAATGACATTAATGAGTAATTAGTAAAATTAAGCCGGCCTCCCCTAATTACACCATCGGACGTGCCTTGGGTGCCCACGCTAAAGGGAATTTATAACGTGTAGAAAAACGCTTTGGTCCATTTCCTGGGGCGAGCTCTTTTCCGCCAGATATGCAAATGAGGTGTGCGGAGTGACCTTGGGGAAAACGCTCGGTCAATAACATTTCAGTCAAACTGTTGTCTATAGCCAAAAAGAGTTTGGAGATCATTGCCGACGATAGTGATTGTAAAAAGCATCACTTAACATTAATTGAATTGTGGTAAATTAACTGATGTTTATATTTTGCTGTTCATTTATTATTGTCCTGAAAGTGACTCTGCAAATCTGAAGGGGTCATGCATAGTCGTGCATAACCAAAATAAGAAGAAGCATCATTATCGCTAAAACATAATTGAATTTTTCGAAGGATAGCTGGAACATACACAAACACATATATAATATCCGAAAACAAAAACTGACAACTAAAGGTGCTGAGCGTATTTGAGTTAATATATATTATCACTACATACCATGGATGCATGTCTCTATTCTAGGAAATCAAGAAAAATGATGCCAAGATTATTGTAGTTAAATAGAGCACGTATGACCAAATCAAATCATATACGGTCGGGGGGAAGTGCCCCTATATTAAGCCACTCTGGAGACTGGAGACTTGATCTGCGCCACATCAATCAATACATGTAAGATAGTATATAACTATACTTTAAAAATACGACAAAAGGATATTTGTAAACTGTTGATCGTTATTAATGCTTGCATTCAAATAACGAATGAGACTTCCATTCAGAGAATCGATATAACGTGTTTTTTATCTAATAAGTAAATTATACGAGCGATTCCGAAAAAGACACTATTTGAATTTTTTTTCAGTGGCACGCAAGCGATAGTGGTCGTCGGTGTTTTTCATGTGTACATTCATGTGGCACATCTCTCGACGAAGCGCTAATAAGTTTGAAATTATTGGAATATATACCCTCAATACATGCATACCTTTTCAACCAGTTATTCCTTTTATTCACCGTGCAATACACCTGTACTATTTTTACCGTTCAGTTTTCACAAGTGCTTTATTGATAGTGTAATTTTCACCAAAACTGTTTCACTTGTACCATTTTTACTATAACATTTAACTTTTGCCATTCGTATCTTAATTTATTTACTGATAACTTTTACCTGGGTTTTTATAAATGTACTTTTCTATTTTTTTCCTTGAATATCTTAACTGAACATGTTTAATATCCCATTATTAAAGTATCATATATATTTAGCTGTGTCATTTTATCAGTTCAATTTTTGTACCCCTGTAAATATCAACATGACAGTTTTACTTAACATGGACATTTTATATCGCCTCGTCTAACCTGTACAATTTTCATCTGCATGTGCTATTTTAGCTCAGCCATTTTTACTAAGTTGATTAGTATTACGTACTCTATAATTATATATTTAACATATATAGGTATGGTCGAAATACAAAGTTAACCATCGCAAAGACCGGCTGTCCAGCACACCCTTATTCGGAAACAGTTTTGGACAAACTAGAAAAAGTAGGATAAAAGGATACTTATATAGGAGTGGAAAACAGGACAAAATGGCACTTTTAGCACACAAAACAACCTAAATTTTGCTAATCCTTTGAAAAAGTGAGACTCAACATGTGATATAATTGGGAACAAATTTAACCGATTCTTCACGGTCCTCACTTTAAAGCTGTATTTTTGTTATCACAAAATTGACGATGATAGTATATATATTTTTGATAATAGAAGCACACCTTTAAAGCAATTCAGGGTATTTGGAAAATGCATATTATAAGGGGAAAAAAATGAATAAGTAAGAAAAGGTATATAGGTATTTGGAACAAAAAGAAGAAGAAAGACAAAAAAAAATAATAAAAAGTATTATCACTTGAGTACCTGTAGAGGATATGATCGGAGAAGCTGATCAAGATTTCACTCTTCATTGAAGAAGTTAAAGGGAACGTGTTATCAACCAAAAGCCGACATATTGACGTATGTCACCAGAGAAATAAACCCTAACGAATGCCGCATAAATCCAAGTCCCGTACATTATGAAACCCCAGGATACGGAGACTGTTATATTTGTATACATTTATAGTTCATAGTGCCACCTAACGGCCAAGATCTATACTTTTGACTAAAGACTTCCGTTAGCTATCTTTTTCATATTTGTAGATACCCAATAACTAGATATGTCAATTCTTCACTGTGTGTGATTAAGGCAACGTTTAAAGATACTCGTGCCGCCTATGGGATTTTAATAAGGACTTCCTCGAAATGCCATCAGTAAAGGAAACATTATGACAGCGAGCCGCCGTTTGTTTGATTAACAAAATAGCATAAGCAGGTTTTCAAGAAATTACTCCCAGGCTGGTACCGTGAGTCTCGCAGCACGTGACGTTGGACGTAATCCTCTGTTGCTGCCGAAAAAACCGCGGGTAAGCTGTGATAATAACGCTCCAAGATGGGAATGGTTTTCCCGCGTCAAAATCCGGCCATATCCGAAGATCGCCCATGACGCCCTCATTGAAAAGGTTAATAGTTCTCGCATCACCAATTTAAAGGAAGTTGTCTAATTGTGTCACTGTCTGATAACTGTTATCTGTGTCCTTAATCTGGTATTATTTGTATGTTTGTGTGTATTTAAAAATATTCTTATTTCTTAATTCTCAGACCTGAAAATACAAAAAGTAAATCTAACTTGAACTCAACCTGGAGTGACAGATAAACATGAATAAATTAAATAATTCATTTTGAATATAAATTATGCATTTTTGTATTTTGTATTCAGAACGACGACTGAATATAGCCAAGGGAGACAAAGGTATTTTAAAGTATTATAAGTAGTCTTGTCCTCAATACAACAATGTGTGAGAAATACAATGAAAATGGAGTTATTAATTATAAAATGCAGTGAAACCTCGGGTGTGTCGAAGTCGAAGGGACCCTCAGAAAACTTCGACACATCCGAGGTTCGACACAAATGGGTTTTATTTGGTTAAAATTTAACTAAAGTTGTCCGGAATATCGAGTCTGTAACTTCGAGATAAGCGGGGTATTCGACTTAAGCTAGTTCGACACAATGAGGTTTCACTGTATATGTTCCTGAAACAAGGCTCATGTGTTATCGAACACATTTTTCTCCTTGCATGTATTCCTTACCAAAATAGAAGAAATATATTATTCTTTCTGCTACTGACACTTTTAGCTTACCCAGTATATAGACTTAAAATTATATGTTACAGAGCTCACCCTGCATTTGTTTATAGGATGAACGCAAAGTAAATGAATCTTTTTAATTAATATTAGTGTTCCCATATGCCTCATAATTATGTTGTAACTGGTTATCCGGATGAGTTGAGATTAAGTGTTAAAGACAACACGGTATATATTGCTAATACCGATACTCTCTTGTGCGGAGGCAGTAAAGACTACCTGCTTGAGAAACTGCAGGTAAACAAAAAGTGCCCCCTGGCGTCCAGTCTGACCAGCCCATTCACTCTACACAGCAGTGTGGACATTGGACTTAATGTTTTTAATTTCCGGTCATCCTGATATTTTTTTTTCATCATATTTTTATGCTGTGTTACAACATATTATAGAATCATGAAAATACATAAGAAATTGCTGCTTTCGGTACGGTTTGCATTAGGATTTGATCTTGTATCAACTGCCTTGCAGGATTGCATAAGGGAAACGTACACAGGGTCTTTCAGTAATTGATAAACGTCAAATATTGTAAGTTTCCTTGAATTTGTCGTACATTCTGGAACGAAACAATTGTAACCTCGTATTTATTCAATGATCATATTAATTAATTAGAGTCCATAGCGCATATATAAGCTAACAAGGTGGGTATTGTCAGTTTCGTCCGTGCTAATGAGTGTCCGGCTGAATCACGCTTGCCTGCACAAGCGATCTTTCAGTTGCGCCAGCCAGTCGTTTTACTTTTTCTCCTCCATGGCATCTACATGAGAAGCTGTATCATATATCCCGAATGGGAAGGGATAAATTGCCACACACGCACACTTTCAAATATATATACTGTGGTAACCATCATGCAGGGTTAAATTTACGCGATTTTAAGTTTTTCATTGTTTCGAAAGGGTTATTGCCTGAATCATATAATATACTTAACACTTTTAGAAGTTCCCGAGGGAATATCAAATGAGTGAACATTCTTGTTCATTTCTAGCGGATACTGTTAAATATTTCTTCAAACTATCCATTCAGTGCGGACAGGTTAAAACATCAAAATATTAAACAAGTTAACAGAGTTAAATCGTAAACACGTTTTTCAACTTAAATCCAATCAGAAACACCAAACTATCCTTTCGGTTTAAAGGTCCAGTTAACGAAATAAAAGTTTACGATAACCCTTATTTACTACAACCGTGTATAAACGTTGTTAAAATACAGATAAACTCGCGTAACACTGCAGAATTTATTACCATTAGTAACGGACATACAAATCCACAAGTAAGTCCTCGAAAATCACGTGACCCAAGCACAGCATTCTGTGGGCGTGGATTTCAGTTTAACTTTCATTTAAAGTTTAGAGTTTATTTTTTGTCGTTTGATGTCATTTGAACGATTGCAAAAGTTACAAGTTTTGTAGATAGGTGGATTAAATACATTAACAAAATAACGTAATTCCTGTATTTTAATACTTTAAGTAGAGCCGTTCTTGAACGTTTGGCAAGTATAATTGAGCCCATAGGTCAGCATCTTAAGTGTAATCCTTGCATCCGGCCAAGCTAAGGCTTAGGCGGCACTAAATCCACTGTGAGTGACATGTTACGAAATAATCACCAACCGCAGCGTAAAAAATTGTGAAGCTCCGCAGTAAATCAGTTAATTTGTAATCCGAGATTTATTAGTAGCAATGCGGACCTACGTTTTTGAATTGATACAACTGACTTGAGCTGCGGGAGGTCAGAGGGACCACGGTGCTTCCCCTTTTAAGTAATTTATGTGGGCCTTCACAATTCAAATTGATCGGGTACAGCCATATGGGCACGTAACACTCAATTTACATAGATTAAAGGACCACGCACTCCTTTAGCGTTGTCCTTTTTCAACCTCTTTCACAAATGCTTTTTGTGGACGCAAAATAAATCACTCCATGCACGGTGATTGCTTGCAATATTCGTGTTATGTTAGCAAATTTCAAGAATTTAATGCTGGTATCCTTCACACATCCAATTCATTAGTTCATTAAGAAGCTTATGAAGACTAACTTTTTGCCAGATTACCTATCTAAATATGAAGGGTATTCTTTTGTTTTAATCAATGAATTTCGGAATTCAATATTTCCTGGTTGTAACGCGGCCAGAACTCGCAATTAATGAACGTTTTAACTAAAGATCAGAGGTGGGACTGATCATTACTTTATTTACACCTGTAACTTCAGAATTAATTTGATACCCATAATTTTGAATACTAACATTCATAGTTCCATGGCTTGGAATAAAAACGACTGTAAAGGGTAACTTTCATTAATGCAATCCGAATATTTCGCTCTAAAACGGTTTGTTTAGTCTAGTACATAGGTTGAAATAAGCTAGTACCGGGCGCGATCAGTGGCGCATAACATAAACAAAGCAGGAACGCCACCTGGTGGTCGTACCTCACAACTTTAAAGTTCAAGATTTTTTCAAGCTCCCAACCGCTGTTTATTCTTTCATGTTTCTTCTCCTTGTTAAGAAGCTGTCGAGCATGCGCAAGATCCTTCCTCTGTGAAAGCAGTGCTGTCATGGTAAACACTAAACAGACCCTCGTGGAGAGAACAAATCAATGTATAGAACTGGTGTAAGAATCATTGTCTTCATGAAAGCTCACTTATTATTAACAGAATTCCCTGAAATTTTATATGTTTCGGTATAACGTTTAAGTGTACCACTTGATTGGGTATTTTGGAATTTTTTGAATAATGCTTATGTAGCCGGACACACAAAAGCGTTCCTACTGGCCTTGCTAGTGAAGCTTGCTTTATTGGCGAAGCGGTAGAACGTCTGCCTTGTGTGTCATAGGTTACGGGTTCGAACCCACATTCGGACTGGTTTCCATTTTCACCCGTTACAATGGTGGCAGCGGTGGGATCCGTGGAGTTGGTGTCGTGGCATAATGCCCCACCCAGTTCACGTGTGTGACCCCCGGGATAGATCCCACGTTCTGGGGACAGAACGTTCCCGGAGAGGGGGTGAATGTAGCCGGACACACAAAAGCGTTCCTACTGGCCTTGCTAGTGAAGCTTGCTTTATTGGCGAAGCGGTAGAACGTCTGACTTGTGTGTCACAGGTTACGGGTTCGAACCCACATTCGGACTGGTTTCCATTTTCACCCGTTACACTTATATCGATACAATTTCTCACACACGGCTAAACGTCTGGCCGGGAACACTTAATATGGCGCAAAATTACTGTTATAAAAGCCGTTATTTATCAGAAATATCGGGAATGTATGATAACGACTGTTCCTGGAAAGATCATGTTAGATGATATAGTTTGCCTGCAAATGCCTAAACTTTTTTAATGCTTTTGGATGACCAAAGTAAAATTATCAAATTTTCATTTCTGCCTAGAATGAGATCAAATGTGTACTAAAATGTTACATCGTAGGCTTTATTTTGTAAATTCGGGCTTTCTTCGTCATGCATGCCGAATAGGCAGTCATCTGAGAACACGACCTACATGGCAGAACCAACACATAGAGAAACCCAAAACCCACGTAAATTTTTGAAGATGGCCGAAGGTCATTTTTCTGCCCTTGCCAATCTGCCAAGAAAGTATTTATCACTGACAGCTTCTTAAGCTTCAGCAGAGAGGGTGTTCATGCAGCATCTCCGGGAAGTTCTCCTTCTAAGAGAGCAAGGATGAGTTTACACTCTATTGAGACACAAATGTTCCTTATAAATATACATGGATGTTTAATGGTTAACATTCCATATAACAAAAGTGTGTCATTTCCATAACTTTCCAACACAGGGTTAACAACTAAAAAATACTCGTTAAAGTACTCAAGGTGCATAATTAGTACTAGGTAATGGAACTCGAGTACATTTACAAAAAGGTCTATAATTCACCTACTCGTAATCGAGTACTTTCAAAGTACTCTGACCAAACTCAGATCCTGCAGTATGCTGATTTCGATTTTAGACCACATGGAGGGAAACGTTTTTGGATGCAAAGTAACTAACTTTTCTGTATTGTTGTACAGATAATGCAAATTTATACCATATATGGTTCTGCATAAAATATATTTTGAACCTATAATTATTGCTATGTGTGTAAATCATACAGTTTTCCAGAATGTCTCTTAAATCAGCCAAATCATTACCTAGGTAAAAGCATTCTGTTAAGGTATAAATCGGAGAAACGGGTACCACTAAGGTGACATCGTCAATAATAATAATAGGATGCCTTATGGATTGAGAGTAGCAGTCCTGAAGATTTATTAAATTAATTTTTTTATAGAAAACGGGACGTAAAAACACACAATTCAGGCATGTAGGATTATTTTTATTTTTAAAGGATATAGGTATATGACCAGTCGGTGCTACTTTCCATTCAATGCCAATGGATTTATAATGTTTTCTCTCTAAAATGTTATGGCGTCTACCAATATTTCGCTCTAAAAAGGTTTGCTTAATCTTGTAAACAAGTGGAAATACATGTATGATTTTACCGGGCGCGCGATCCGTCATATGCCGGGTAAATTATCGCGGCAACACGACAAAAAGGCCTGGTGACCTCTGGCCTAATTAAACATGCATAGTTTTTTTCCGTGTAGTGAAACTCATGGATATGGACAAAAACCTTCTCGAAAAATGAAGGACACCTTGTCTAAAATTCCCCCGGCTACCCCCCCCCCCCCCCCAAATCGAAGAAGTCAGTTATAAAATAAATTACTTTATTAAGTAATTCAGTTTAATATTCAACACTACATGTATTTTTCTTAATATAAATCTTATTGACACTATAACTTCAGTTTAGTACTTTGATATAGAATAACAGTTTGTATGATTCAATTCAAGTCATAACATGTTTAAATCTCGGTCAAAAATGTTTTATGTCAATTATCATACTCATAAGCGAAATTTTGTCTTTAAAAATTTGAAGATTTGAAGGTTATTAAGGTTTTTGTACAGAATGCATGATGTCTATATCAGCGTTGAATAGGAAGGAACTATGACCAGTCACGAAATAGTTTAGGGTTTGTTTGATGACAATCGAGCAGCGATATTTTATTCTTTTGTCTGTTGTAACTTATAAAAGTATAAATGGTTAAGCTCATTCGTATCTGTATGATAAGTTCGCTATGGCTACAGACACCCATCAATATTCCAAAGAATAACTGTATCCCTCCGAAACCACGCATCAAATTCTTTTATCCTGCTTCATTCTATACAGGTAGTATAATGCCCTTCCCCTCTCCATCAAGCCCCACATTTACAGCGTTTCAATAAATATCATATTCATACTTCACCAGTCTTGCAGTGGTATCTTAGCTTCTTGAACTGTACAAAGTTATTTTGTCTAGAATATAGTCATTTGCTTGGTGCATCTTAATGATTTTGAAGTATAATCTATCATATTCTATTATTATTTTCAGTCTTAGTATGTCATTTACATTTGTATTGTACACTGTTTTATTTTATTGTCAAGTTGATAATAAATTTCTTGTATTCTTCTGGTGCAGGCTACCCTGCAGGTTGTTGTCATAAATAAATAAATAACTATAGAAACTGTTTGCATGACAGGATTACGGTAAAATTTTCACGATGATGTTAAAATTGATACCATTTAGTCCTCTAAAAAGTGCTTTGGATAACACAAAACTAACTTTGTAATCCCCCCCCCCCTCTTCCCGAATAAGTCATGCCCCCCACACACACACAAATTCCGGTATAAAGATAAACATCTTAAAGAAAAACCGCCAATCGCTCAGGCACCGCTATACCGCTTACCACCGTACTGTATCCAAAATGGAAAATAATTTTTTAAAAATTGTCAAGAAAATGGTAAAGGTCATGTTCCTTGCAAACTTGATACAGGGGAGTCCAGCTTAACAGAAATCAAAGGCTGTCAGTTTTCTGTTACTTTCGTGAGTGTTTGATATTTATGGATTGAAACATGTTATTGGGGAAAATGGCATGCGCCTATAATAAGGCACATATAAGGTCGGGCTCTAGAGCAAACAAGGACACCTTGACTTAGAAATGGAGTATCATTTGATGATTCTCCTTTTCCACATTTCCGGTTTAAATATGACACCAGCCGTGGATTATTAAAAACAACAAGCTTTCATCTCTGATTCGTGCTGAGTCCCGCCTCTCTGTGGCACAAATATATACGGTTGAATCAACCAGAGTCAAGCGTATATTGGATATTAAGCCAGGTAGAAAACCCCTAGCATATCTATACCCGGATTATTAGGTACTTAGGACCCTCGGGCCGCTCAGGCAAGTAAACCTTTGTGGTGGCTCGGTGTGCGACTGAGAATTATCTTATGAAAGACATTTCCTGGGGACGTTGGGCCAGCGATGTGATTAGCAAAGCACGTTCACCAGCGATCAAGGAAGCCCATTATACGACAAGAGAACAAGTTCAGAGGAAAACGTCACATCTGAGCGAGCCGCATGGAATTACTCCATGGATTTTTAGCCGTGTCCCGTAGAATTAAGTCTAAAGGCTTTTTATTAATCTGGCCATATGAAACGCATCCTCAGTCGCTCGTGTTCTTCTAATTGATCATGCTGCTTCGTCCAGACATAATGGCCGCGATCACAGACACGCGGGATATTTATATATGTATAAAAGGAAGATTGGTATATATTTTTTCTCTTTTAATATACTTTCCTCGCATTAAAGGGCTTGGCGTTCGGACTTGCTCGCGGTGCTTGGCTCACTAACTGGGCCAGCGCCGTTATAATTTAACATGTGCCGTGACCGCAAATTTCATCTACCTGGACTTAAGAAAGTCTTTTACGGATTGATCCCCAGTTGGTCCCTCTTGTCAAGGGGTAACTAAAAAATCAATCTTTCATCAGGCTGTCCTTCCTAGCGTGGTTTAATACATAATGCTGCATTGCATTATCGTCTCCTTATGTTACACCGCCTTGGGACAAGTCACTGTGAACAAACAATATCATTATTAAAGGCTAACTTTGTTTCATTAGTTTGTGAGCCCGCGTGAGCCTGAACTAAACCAATTAATTACATTTACTTTTAGAGACTGGACGTGAGATATTTGCCGCGCCAGTCAGTTGAAAATAGCTTATTGTTGCCTCTTTGTCCTCGCTGGTGCAGTACCAATGTGTGCGAAAAAAAATATGAAAACTCTCACTCAGGTGGCTGCCAACTTTGTTACAATTGCGCGCCACCTAGTAGTCAGCATAAGAATTGTTTCAATTTTGCCCAACCAGCTGACTTTCTTAATGTTTTCGGAGTATAATATTGATGATTGATGATTATAGTGATTATTTATATTGATATTTTTAATAGAAGTATTTCAGTAATGCACAGAGATATTTTATATAGAATATAGTGTGTACAAATTACCGATTAAAAATCAATTTAATTTATTTTCTTTTTAATTTTTAACATACATCCATTCAAATAATTTTTGCGATATTTTAAAACATTAGTCACTGTGCTCAGATATTGGACAAAATTTCTTGAAAATGAATAAATTTGCCTTCGAAATAATTTAATCCTTTACTATTCACAAGCCACTAAAGAGCACTATAATGGGCAACTAGAATTCCATGATATGTATAGATTCTTTCAGGACAAAAATATGCATATTATTTCTAGGTTTCAATGATTTCAATAATCTTCAGCAAACCCTCTTAGTGGGAACTGTTGAAAATTTGATAAAGATACAAAAAATGCTTGAAAAGATATGGCTGTTAGTGTAAATATAAATAGTGACAGAATTTGTTGGAAATCTAAAATAAATGTAAACAGTAAAGGGTTAAACTGCAATATTTAATCATATTGAATGCATATCCGTTCAATAAACTTTTGCGATTAAAAAAAAATAGGCAAAGTGTTCAGAAAAGGACAACATTTCTTGAAAATGAATAAATTTATCTTCGATATAATATAAACTTGTACTCATATGTTTAAATCATAGCGTTGCATGGTATGTTTAACAAATACAAACACTAGTTCTTTCATTATGACACATATTCTTTTTGTCAATGGCATCATTGAGAACAAGCTTTACCTTTTCCCTTAGGATTTAGGTGATTTCTGTTTTACCCTGCTTACACATGAATGATTAAGGTAATTCCTGTTACGAAAAGTTTATATAACTCCTCTGTAACTGATGTATGAGCATGTATATCTACAATCAGTTAATAACACGCTGCATGCTTCATGGTGACAGCAGAAAAACATGTATTCTATAAGGTGATAGTTTGCATTTAAGCGAAAGGCTGAAAAGTCACTGGTATCAACACCTCTTTGCAATATTTTTTTATTCTTCTGACTTGACGCAAGAATCCCTGTTAAATGTTTGGATTTTAATAGCGGGCCCCCCACATGTGATAAACTGAGAAACACGTTCATATAATCAAAACATATTGTGTGCAGTGGGATCGGAATTTCTGGCCTATTTTTTATGAAGGGTTCAAGGGGTTATCTTTGGTAAATAGTCACCAGATATCGGAACAGACGCCTTGAAACTAAAACACCATACTCAAATCGATCGTGTTGAACAGGGGCGTCAATATAGGTGGGACAGGAGGTAAATATCCCCCCCCCAAGGGGGATTTGTCAATGTAATCATCCCCTGATATTCAGAGAAAAAAATATTCATATATTAGAAATGAAATATATCAATAATTGAAATTATAGATTTAAGTACCATTTCTTAGTTTACTATAAAATATTATGTACATGTATTTAAAACTGGTTTAGAATTACATTTACTGAAAACATAATACTTAATTGATATATATACTTGAAATGTGTCACACAGAAATAAAATGTGTGTGTGTGTGTATATATATATATATATATATATTTATATATATATATATAAACAAGTTTTGATTACCCTCCAACGGATGCAAATCACCCCCCCCCCCCCCCTTGAGGATAAATTGACGCCTCTGGGTTTGATTACCTGTGACTCGATGATGAACTCTAGAGCTGGTTATCAAAAGAAAAGTTAATATCGATTATTGGCAATGATTCCTATTATACCTAGAATTACAGATAAGCCTATAAGGATCAAGAAAACCGGTACTTTTATTTAGGCTACACAAAAAAAATGTTCTGTGGACGCTGAAAACAAAAATATGGTGCGAGCGGAAGAATTTTGTATTTTAATTTTCTGTACAATACCAGTCGAGATACAATGCGTGGAAGTTTTTATTAACAGTGGCAAGGAAACACAAAAAAATGCGTCAACTCGAGCTTGAAATGGTGCATATATATAATCATTGCAAAGTTTATTCCATTTTCCATACATTTAAGAATTCATTGAGGGAATATGTGTAATAGCACATGCATATTAGCAACATTACCAAAGCCCCGTTCTTCATTTGCAGAAAATAAGCTGCGAATCCGTAGAACCATAACTTTTTGTATGGCCTTACGGGCAAGATATTATAACTAGAGCGATCACTGAAAGCTTCCCCTAATCATCCTCAACTGAGTTATAAAGGAGAATCGGCTATGGCGTGTACGGCCTTGAAAAATAAGTCAAGGTCAAAAAATAAATATCAGCTGAATATCTACCACCTAGAACTACATGTCACATTTTTAAAAAATCAGTTATATTGGAGATCTACGCAAACACGGGCAGAAGAAAAAAGGGAGAAAATATTTAAATCAATGTTTTTGCACTGAGGGTGGGGGGAGGGAGAGGGCGGCTTAGAAATCCTACCCACACAAACGTTTGACCCAAATATGGATATAGAATTAAACCCTAGAAGCTTCCCCTTAAAAAAGCTTGGACTCCATGTTTAAGGAAAACAAGAAAGGAAGAAGCGGTCAGACCATGATACTCGAGATCCGGTTTTAAAAGCCGACCTAAAAAAAAAGTCATAACAGGTTAAGGAAGGAACATGAGATAAACACTCTGTAGGTGTTATTGAAAAGATCATTCCGGGTTCGCCCCCAAGTCTCATAATCATTTTCCAACGTTCAATTTACAAACCAAAAACATATTACTCAATACAATTTCATTCTAGAAATCAGCAATGCTATCACAAAATAATATTGCATTTCCTCATTGACAAATAACTTGAAATCCGAATCAGGGTCTTTAAGAATAAATGATGTATCCGATTTCCTGTTCGTGACGATTTTAATAATGTAAAGAATCCAGTAACTATAAGTGCACGCGAGTCAACTGGACGTGTTCCCAAGGTGCTCCCATCGGCCCCATGGTCCGGCTGGTATTTGAGAGCATTATGTGACGCCCCCTGCTGAACAAATTAGTCACGATGTGGGGACCTAAAATGCTGCATTATATTGAATATATTGTACTCCGATGCTCATGAAAAAATGGTGTATAGGTGATGTCACGTGTGCATGATCGCAAATTTAAAGAGAGGAAGAATTAGTTAATATTAAATAATTGATCATTCTGGACTTTAGCTGTCAAATATATTGCGGACTCAAACTATTAAAATTATAGCGCATATTTTTTATGTTATTTTTCAATTCAATACATGTGGATATGTATTGAAGGCCAATATGTGCAATAATAAAGTACATGTATATATAAGAAAGTAAAACTTCAGAATGTTTAACAGAAGAAGAGGTATTGTACCAGATAATTATGTAATGTAACATAATATTTTGGATTATCGTAGTAATCGTTATTCTATTAAGTCCATAGAACTAATAGGACGTGTGCGTAATATCCCTTTCCCTCAAAAAATAATTTTGTAGAAGATAACGTTCTTATGTCTTAAATACGCATAAATATAGTATGCGAAGGCTGGCGCTCTACTGACTGTGCTCTAGTCGGTTCCACGCCCTTAGAACATGAGTTTAATTTTTATTTTTTTTGGGGGGGGGGGGGGGGGGAGGGGGGATTAAAGTTACACTTTAATGATGTTTCATAGAAATTACATGTGAAATAAGTGAAGACCCAACATAATAATCAAAAATTAAAAAAAAATAAAGCCCAGGTTAACATTTTACAACTTTTGGACTATTTCCAAACAATCTGTCGGATAAGATATGTCAATGCATGCGTGAATGGACAATTTTGACAACTGAAGCTGATCCTTGTTTAACATTGTATTATCCAATCAGCAGCTGTCAACTTGCATGGGGCCCATGGCCTCGACCGTCATTAGTGGGACTCAGAAGCGGTGAACTGTAGACTGATTCTCTGATTTTTAAATAATACTATTTAAATATTCTGAAAGGTAGTTTTTTTTATTTTCCTAGTGGTAAATAAGGTCTATCCTCCCAGGTTCCCATGGCATTAATGTCTCCAAAAGACATTTATACTGGAAAACATTCCCTAAATAGTTCTGTATGAGACTAAATAATTAAATCGTCTCATTCGCGATATATTTTGGTTTAAAAAATCATTTATCACGTGGCGATGACAAATCACCATAAACATACTTGAGGCTTATATACTATTTAAAAATTAATTGATTAATTAATTAATTAATTAATTAATTAATTATTTGGAAAGGGAGAAGAAATATCAGCGTGCGATCAAGGACAATCAATTTTTAACTCTAATGATATTCTATATTTCTGTGTCTGCAGCTATACATATAGAACACAAAATATCTTAGTATATATAAATAGGATGTTCTAACTAATAATTATAATATATTGTAACGCCTGCAAGTTAATGCAAAAAAAATCTTGGCCCGAATCCTTACCTAAGCATCTGCATTCGCATTCTTAATCCGGCGTCCTAAACATGGCTCTTCTCTCTTTCTCTCTCTCTCTCTCTCTCTCTCTCTCTCTCTCTCTCTCAAAATTCAAAACCACATAATGGCAAAATACCATTTCAATAAAATTAAAACGTTGCACGCTATTACGTGATACAGACTTTTCTCCCACTGATTGTCGACCGCAATCCTTTAACTCTCTCTCACTCTCAAAATTGAAAACCACATAATAGCTCAATAGTATTTAAATAAAATTAAAATGTTACACGCTATTACGTGATACGGACTTTTCTTCCATTGATTGTCGACCGCAGTCCTTTAACTTTATAATTAAATTTAATTAAGCCTGAAAGTCTGTCGTTCCGATCACCACATCTCAATGAATCGTCACCAATAGAATCTTAATTACCAATTCAATTAACTGCTCAAAATCTGCTCTTAATGCGCATTACCACCAAGTCCTGTAATAAAGTTACCAGCGCTCTCCTGACGTTATGCTGACATCATAAACCCAGAGTCTGGTGTGTTGATTTCATGGCTACACTAACATGGGGCGGAACGAAGACTTGACAGATTAAGGTGTAATAGACAAGGCAGTGGTTGGTTCTCGGTTCATCACCCCCGTCAATATCAAAAGTTGTGAAATCTCGTTTGAACCTTAGAGGCTCCTCCAGTGTCTTAGCAACAGGTTATGACTTCTGTATTATTCCTATGGTACATGTACTATGCACCCTTTAAACCCTGAAATCAAAATGCCTTATTAACATATCAGAATAACATATCTGTCACATTTTATGGTTATTTTTATTCACATTCAAATGATGATTAAATATTAGCAAAAACTTTGCCATGCATCAGGAGAAAGCGAAAGTACTTCTAGGTAACACAGGTTCTAAGGAATCCCCTTTTGACTCGCCGAGCCCCCTTTCTGAGACCACACATTCGTCTCTGTATATCTTTCGCTTACATCAGTTTACACTATAGTCGAGATACTCCATGTCTACCCTTCATAGCTCACACCAGTCTAAAAAACAAGTAATAATTCATTGGATCTTGGAATCAGAACTCAAAATTGCGCCATTTCGGCCCTCTGACATTAGAGAGTACGACCAGCGTAATAACGTCAGAGTACATTTTCATCCTGCGCCGAGGACCGCACTGTGACGCTCGATGAATATGCAAATATTTTCCAGATTTTTACAAATCTTCAAGACCTACAAGTACATAGTCACTTAACAACATAAACTAGTCCAATCGTTAGCTTTTAAGCATGTTTTCTTATAACACCTAGTCACCTACCATGTGCGAGAAAAATCTTGAGCAAAATGGAAAAGCCCTCTGTTGAATTTCTGACAGCATGAGTAAAAGGATGGTTACTGGAGGAAATCCAACTTATGCGCTATAAAGGAAATGATTCATTAGTATAGAGACGGATTTCAGTTTGGTTTGTGATTTCACGTGTAATTGTTTGTTTTAATTCATCGCCCATACTCTGTTGTTAAGATTACTGGCTGTTTACAAAATTTTCAATGCAATTGGGTTGGTGATCGTTGCAGTACATTCCCCCGATGGTTTGTTACAAGACTCAAGTTAGGCGTACCAATGAGTGCAATATAAATGCTAACTGAGTCATGTATTAGCGGCTACCGGTAAACTACAAGGACTTCCTCTTGGCTTTTACCTAGCCTTGTGTGTATATCCTTAAACCCTGACGGCGTAATAAAGACGTATCATTCTTAATGTGTGTGTGTATATATATATATATATATATATATATATATATATATATATATATATATATATATATATAATAACCTCCATTCTCATTCAACAGGTTGCGCCATCAACAGACCATAGAGCTCTATCTTCTTTTATTAAAATAATTATTCAATTCCCAAATGATAAATTCATTTGACAGCACAGTCATTCAAGACATGGCGGTGCTGACACATTTGAACATATTGTTTTTTATACACATGGTCCTAATATCGATGTGGCAAAATTAAAAACGTACTATTTTTGTTGCACAAAACCTCAATTATTCTATAACACTATATGATATGCATTTTCTGCATGGTATCAGCAGTAATATATGTTGATATTTTTCTTTAGCTGAGTTGATGGTAATTGAACACATTAAAACCAATACACCGTTTCTTGAGGTGTTATTGGACATCCAAAGATAATAAGATTATAATTGCAGGGGCGCATCCAGAATTATGGAAAGGTGAGGGTCCTACCCAAGGAGATAATAAATCCTTAAAATATCCTCTAGTCAGGAAAAGGGGAGGTCCAGGCCGCAGAATTTGGTAAGGAATCCGCCACTGATAAGTATGTCATAACAGCTGCTGTCATAATATTGCTGAACAAGAAAAGATTCAAGACTCTCTTAATATATAACTGAGACATATATTTGAGCTCTTTGTAACATGTCTCTTGTTTATAATATTCATTTCTTAATTTAGAATTACCTGCAAAGTCGGTTACATTAAAAAAAATTCGCCTCCGTTTTGGATCAAATAAAATGTCACTTCAGGAGGGACAGTCGTATACTTTTACCCTCATGCATGTTATCTTATTTTGTCATTTTAACCTTTTCTATATTCTTATAAGTGTTAATAAATATGATTACTTATTTCTTAAAATCTGATTTTGTATGGGAGGATATATATATAGATCCTTCTAATTCTATGCAATATGTTTTGATATACTAATTTTGGCGTCATCCTTTGATGTACTTCGCATACATTACCTGGGACCCGTAGAATATCTGTTAATTATAATTCTCTTTTGCATAGAGTCGATGCCCTTGACATATTCATCTCCAATCAATGTATAGTTTTTGTGAAGTAACGTTACTTATAATAACAAATTATATAATTTCTAATTTTAATTCAATATTATAAAAGTATAGATAATTAATTAACAATTTGTAATTCATGATGAAAGAGACAGACATACAAAATTAAATAACGGGTGACAGAGCAACGGCATCATAAATTCTTGATCAAGGCAGAGTGAGAATATCCTCCTTATTAAAGCTGAAGGGTCTTATGCCAGCTGTGCAAATAAAAATGTTATTTAGAATTTTATACAGAAAAAATTATCCAAAAGAGATTCCATGGCAAACAGCACGGGTAAAAAATGGAGACGATTATTTTTGTTAAATTATGTGAAAATTTTCAAAAAAAATTCATGATGAAACAAATGCTGTAAGACCATTTTAATAATTACATGATTTATATCCCGTGTATATTTTGACAATATATCATAACTCCAAAAGGGAATGCTTATCATGTCGATGGGTGGCACAGACAAAGTGTACACATTTTGATAGATTCATACTGAAAATATTAAT
Source organism: Sipunculus nudus (assembly GCA_026874595.1). Classification (NCBI taxonomy): domain Eukaryota; kingdom Metazoa; phylum Annelida; class Sipuncula; order Golfingiida; family Sipunculidae; genus Sipunculus; species Sipunculus nudus. The sequence continues at coordinate 23,122,917 of CM049308.1, read as the reverse complement.
AAGGTTGTAACTCTGTTTTCTGTTTGGAGAAGGGAATGCCTGGATTAATTCCAATCATAACCTACTTTTTTGTCTCACCTTGTAATGAGGTGGTTTGAAATTTTACTTAATACATAGTAATTGTGCCCTGACTGTTACATTGTTACACGGCATCCCCTGTGTAAAATCCCACTAGCACGCCAATAGTTCATTTCAGGGAAACTGTCAATGCTTGTCCCACCGTATGCCGACTCTAATAATAAAGAGTTATAGTTTTGAATCCCCCAAATGAAAATCCATCTGGCTGAGAGGTAAGGGACTGATTTAAGCATAAGAAATTATTTACCACTCTTCGCATGTCTACTCTTCTGAACGTGTTGCCCCTCTGTACACGTAGGAATTTAAGTACGACGAACCTGTATAATATATTCAGCTTCTTTAAACTATTTTGGTTCAAATTTATTTTTCAACCAATATCCACAATACAAACATTTTCTTTAAAACAAATTTACAAATCTACATGATTTAATTACTGCAAAAAAACTTCCTCATTAGTTTGTAAGAAGTTTAAAATCACTAAGAAAACTAAATTTTCCGTTTTGTCAGTTCGTGGTGATTCGGCGCCAAATTCGTTGATGTAGGAAGGGGCTTTAGACGTGACTCTCTCATGAGAGGTTCTTGTTGTAGTCGTATTGTATAGTCGTGTTAAAGTCGTCTCAATGTCGTGGACCTTTGTGGGCATTATTTTACATCACAAATGAACACGAATTATGAAGACTCTTGTACGACTCACCAAGTCACTGATATGACTGAGCTACGACTTGTGACGACAAAGCTTAATTTTTTGAACATTTCAAAATTAGCGCGACGAATTCTGAGTGCTCGAGACCTCGCTACGAACATTGCCGAACGTTCAAGACATCATCTACGACACCCCCACGACATCCCTACCAATGTTAATGATGTCAGTTCGTGAAATTCATGAAAGTGGAAACGGGGCTTAAGCAGGAATAGAGTGATAGAGCCTTTTTATCATTTTATTGCCTCTGTCAGCGTTCAGCCCCTTCCTGGTGTGTGTGTGTGTGTGTGTGTATGTTTGTTCACAACATATAACTCACCCAATCATCAACGGAATCTCATGAAATTTCAGAGCATTGCGGAAATGGGCCAATGAAGAAATGTATTGGATCTAATATGGATCCGGCACGTGCTTATGCAAAGAATATTCATAAATGTGTAGTCACAAATGCATGAACGAAATTGGGAATAAAGGGCGAATAAGGTAAGGCAAACACGGTTCTTGGAGCATACCACAAAAGGGAACCCCCAAAAGGCGGATGTTTGCATTCCTTAAAATACAGATTTCAGTTATAGAAATTGTTAACCATTACAGAAGAACAACGTTGAACCGTTATATATCAGACTAGAACCATCTGTTCTATATAAAATCTTAAAGCAAGAAAGATTAGAAAACAAATCATCCATTCACACTACGTTATTTTCTTCCTTCTTCAATAAAGATCGCAAATAAACCCCATAGTCCGGAACAAATAGAAAAAGAGGAGCCGCTCTAATAGCCCGCTTAGGAGGATAAGGCGCGTGACAGCAGACGGCCCAGTTCTGCCTCGCTCTGATGTCCAGATAATTAGGACAGAAAAGGGGCGTCGGGAGCCAGTCTATGCGTGCTTTGCACCGGAAAAAATAGCTTCCGTTGTTCTCACATCGGCGACGAATAATCATCCTTGGAGATTGGGTCATCTGGACCAGACGTATCATCTGCCCAGGACCAGCCGCTGGCGGATAAATAATGTATTATCTGATGACCAGTTTCCCTTTAACGACTCGTTATTCTTTAATTTGTTTTCATACCTGCACACAAGCAGGACTGATGAGTCTGAAGTAACGGCGGCCTCATGCGCAGTTTCGAATATATTTGAAATAATAATGCGGCTTTCAAATCAGTTGAAGAAATAATAAACATGATTATTTGTATATTTTTAGCTAGCTTACTTTTCAGTGAATCGAATGAAAAAGAAATAAAATAATGAATTATATGTTTGAGATGTATTAAATATACATGTGATCCTTTTTATGTATGGACGTATTTTAAAATATTTAGAAAACTTTTCAAATTTTATTCGAAACCAGTGGTTATTGTGGAGTGTAAAGTAGACAAGAATGCCTTAAAAGAAAGTCTTAAAAATGAAAATGCCAAATCTCCGAAAAAATAGATATTAGATTATAAACGTTTAAATTGAGTCATCACATATACAAATTATCTTGGAATCGACGAAAATAGGCAGCTGAATAACTCCCGAATAAATCACGGAAGCTCAATACCGTGCAAGCTATACATTCGGTTTGCCGGCAATGCCAAAATATAAGAGATAATTAAAGAATTCTAGCAAAATACCCGCTGTAGTATTGGGAAATGGTCTGCTATTGGGGTAGTTTCTGATAGACGGCGCTGCGATAGCCCTTTGGCGGAATAATGTCGAATTCACAGTATTTATGGAAAAATATGGAAAATTTCCCCCCATAGGACAAATTTGGCATCGTTCCCGAGAGTCCAAGACCAAGAAAGGGTAATTCTCTAATCGTGGTCGCAGAGGGTAAGCGTGACAATGGTTACGTGCTACATCAGGAATAAAGAGCATATGAAAAACTTAATTGTAGAAAACAATTAGAAAAATTAGAATCTATATATATTGTTGGGTAACTTCCTTTCTTGACCTAAAATCGGTTATATCATTTCCCAGCTAAAATTTCACACAGGATGTCAAAGGAATAGAAGATAATACAACTTCCGCGATGTCTTTGAGTTGACCTTAGCAAGTAGCATAATTAGCATAAACCTGCATACATCTACATACATTTAGATACTATCGTGCATTGTTTTTGCAAGTTTCAAGAAGTATACAACAATGTGCTTACGCTCTTGAAATAATGTATATATCAGCAACATATTATATTCTCCGTCTTACATTATTACATTATGAAATTATGATCGGAATGAGGCAAGTGAAACATTAAAAAAGACAAAATTGTTCATCCACCATAAACGGATCCATGAAAAAAATTTTTTTTTACGTTTGGCCTTGTACTTGCATGGTGTACTTTGATAACGTCTTTAAAGGAAACTCCATGTATACAGCGTCATCTCTTTGTTTCATTCCTACTTATTCTTTGTCTATGTATAATACATGGAAAAAGTGATCGATATCAAATAAATTTTGCAGAGAGCTGGGTCTCCAGGCGTTGATTAAATTTTGCTGGATCTCTTGATCTGGATGAAGTGTGACCTGATATTTCATTATTGACGTTGGTCAGATTTTTATTGTTTTGTTCCCACGAGAAATCAGTTCAATTAATAATCCTATGTCAAGCTTAGAATCGAAATAATTACTAAATTCTCTGGTCAGATAATTTTATAACCCTCGTATATTACAGTACATTGAAAAAAATTAGGCCTCGCAAGTAGTTTCAGTTCTTTTTTTCAATCTACATTATTATCTGAATCTGGGGACAAATAAATTTATCATGGCTGATACTTTATGGTATATGCAAATTTGGAATATACTGAAAAAATCATTTCACACATTGAATAAAAAGTACGTCGCATGGATTCTATGCAGTAATAAGTCGCCTGTCCCTGACTATTGCATTTATTGGCTTTTTTCAGAATAGGTCCACGCCATAAAGGTGGTACTGTCTTATGAATTAGGAATACGGCAGCCGTTAACGTAAAGAGGGCATTCTGAGGTCTAGGGGTAGAGCACAGGACTCAAAGCCGGGAGGTCGAAGTTCAAATCCCAGCCGAGGAGCGATGATATTTTTCACGGTAGACCAACACCAGACAGAGCGTTCAACAGACTTCGTGGGAAGGTTGTGCTCCACAGTCGTGTATCATTCACAAACGAGGGCCTTTTTTGGGGATTCAGCAGTGTTATGACCCAGCATGGGATATGATTACACACCCAGGGCCCGCAGGTACGGCAGACACCGGACCTGGGTACAAAAATAACATGATAGGAAGTGAGTACTATTGCCCTGCCACGTAGTCACAAACCGAAATGGTTACTATGTACCATACTAAGATTAAGATTTAGATAAGACTGCATAAGAAATGGAGGCGGTTTTATTCACCAAACAATTTCACCTTTCAATAATTTTAAAATATCCGAAAAGATGGGAGTGTTGCTTGTAAGCCCTCTTGAAGTAAAGGAATCTCTATTCATTGGGGTAGGAACAACCAGGACGTCATTACCTGTAGGGTATAGACTTTAGAGCAAATGCCTCCGGTTTCCATGGAGATTTTGGAAATTTTCTTTGAAGATTTGTCGGGGATCAGATCAACACTCGGATGGAAGCCACATTATATTACTGATGAACTAAAGTTTGGTATAGAAATAGCAGTCGAAAGCAATGAAATCGAAGGAAATAATTCAAAAGTAGAATTATTTCGTTCATGAAATTCGACAACATAAGCTGGGTTTGTCAAAAAGGTCCAAAAGTATGTATAGGCACCAGAGTCGGGAAAAGGATATTTTGCCATTATCCTTCTTTTAAAGCTGGGGTCGTATGATACATGTATGGTATACGATCGAAATATATAATGGCTGCACTTTAAGATTAGACAAAGGTTTCTGTGGAAACAGCATTTCCTCAAATAACTAAAGATATTACATTTAAACCCAGAATATCTGACATCTTAAACAACAAGAAGTTTATGAAAGTTTTCTTGGTCAGATTTCCTAATGGCAACATTTTGATATTGGGGAAAACACTTCTTCTGGCAATAGAATATTAGCTTCCGCTACCCCCTGTAGCTTCACTCTCCCCGTCGTGAAAGCGGGCCGCCATTGAACTAGATTAAGAAGCGGATCCACAGGGGGGTCCGGAACCTCACTTTTTCAGCCGCCACAAATTTTTTAAGGCTTTCTGGACTCCCCCCCCCCCCCCCTCTTTTTTTCGGAACTGGGGACCTTTTTTGGCTTTGTCATTAGTTCTCCTAGATTGGACCCCTCCTTTTTCTAAATCCTGGATCCGCCCCTGACAGGGGAAGAAACCTGTCAAGGCACATTGGGGAGATATACTTTTCCCCATTATTTCTTTACTATGTATCCAACTTTTATGGTGATAATGTTGCTAGATCCTGTTCAGATCACATAGGGTGGCAGATTGTCAGGCTATGTACATTATGGTACGTATGACACAATATCTGCCCATCCTTTCATCGGAAACTGTCCATCATATCGAACGACAGAGAAGAGGAAAAAATGCCATGCAGGGGCAACAAGCAGACCAACTGCGGGGTAACAGGGCAGACGACGGCTACATTTAACAGTCAACAATATGTCTGTGCATATGAAGGCACGAGACAACGATAGGTTTTTAACAACCACTGTGGCCGGAACTTCTCTTTTTCCACGACAGACCCCTTGTCAACGCCTCCGACGCCCAGAGGGCCAATGCCAGTCCACATCTCCTGCTGCAAGGGTTTGTCACCGACTCTGACAGCATCAGACAGACGCAGTTGTCTGAATTCCCCTTTACAAGTCACTAATTAGACAGATCTAGGTGGGAGAGTCAGCATTAAAAAGAACCTCAGACAAACTAGGATGGACGCTGGCGACGGTGGGTTATTAGAGGCCGGAGACGGCTGGCACAGATGGCACTATCTGGTAGACTGGGTACCGGTGAGCTGCGACGCTCAATTTGCCGTGGCCTCAAGTATGTCAATGGTCTGTATAAAAACTATCCAGTTCGGACACAGGCGCAGTGTGACGCCTCGAACCAAGACACCCGCAATAAAAAAAAAAATACCACCTTCAGTCAATGGAGGAGTTCCAGTTATCGGCCACGGGTCGAGTTGACTCGGTCGTTAAGGACAGAGCACGTGCTGTCCTTGACGACCAATGGTTGACAGCCCGGCCGGCATAAAACATCCGAACGAAAATCAATGCCAGGTCATTTTTGGCCGGGAGCGGACTCTGTTCATGACATAATTGGCTGCTATGTCGCAACAGTATTGAATAGCCGCAAGTCCTTTCAGTCCAGACGTTTTTGATGGGTGATTCCAACAAGGCAGGTATATTAGTTTCTATAGCTACAGCTCTGCAGGGGACATGAAACAGTCAGAACAGAAACTGCACAATAGGCGGGCACCATACACCTTCTCCGATAGCCTTCTACCTTATTATCACTGTTCCGGCGACAAAGCCTGAAAAAGTTTGGTCTGTAGAGATATTGAATTTCTGTAATGCGGGGCCAGGATTCATTTTCCAGCTGGCTAGATTGTCTATACAGTCACCTTCTAGGAATGTCGGTAGGCGCGGTGCATGCCGGGGAGTACCCGCCCCTGCCGGGGTCCCACAACCTCTTACAACCCTCTTATAATCTTCCCTCTACACGGGCTAGCCAGCCATTTAATGACTGCCGCCCGGACAAGGCATAAGACGGCTAAGCACCCCCGGGGCTTGTGGAAAGGCTCTTCCGTCCGACTGTCTGCCCGGCTCATGAAGAACTTTCCCCGGGAAATGCAAGTCTGGACCGCCCGTGTCAACCCACAAAGCTCCCTGATCATAGTCTTTGTCCGCAATCACGTGACTGGCGGGATGAAAAGCCCGGTGGGGCTTCCGATGACCCAGATATGGACAAAAAATACACAATAGATGGCTATATTCTGTCGGTTCTCAAAGCATAGGCGCTGTTATTGGACGGGACAGTTAAAGAAATGTTTACATAAAACTTTTCGCTTTTGATATCAAAGTTTGATTTTTACCTCTATTTGAAATCCTTAGGCTCTGGGGTGTGCGTTGCTCGCCATTTCTGAAATGATGGTAATTAAATGACCCCTCACGGATTTCTTGGCTCCGTGTTGGTTTCGACTTCCTCACATTTGAGTATTTATCTCCTACATATGTGCTGAATCAGAATGGGCTGCTGCACTTTCTTGTTAAAATCATCTACTCTGGCCAAAAGAAGTAGTCTTAAAAGTGAGAGTGCCGAGATCAAATCCCAAGTGATCCCCACTGTTCAGTGACAACGTTATTCGTCTTCAGAGTGGTGGTACGCTTATACTTAACAAAAAATACTGTTATTTATGCGATTATCCAAGCGTTTGTAGAAAAACTTCCAAAGTACAAATCTTTGAAGGTTTGATAAAAGCACAATTCATCTGAACACCTACATGACATGGTATGAAAGTAGCGCGGAGGTTATGCGTTCACCACTATATCTATCTAAGGTTTTGCACTAAATATCTCCAAGCGCTCAAAATCAAATTCCATCACATCCAGGGGTGGATTCAGAGGGGGGCCCAGAAGGCGAGCGCCCTCCTATCGACCAAAAAATCATTGTAACAGAATAAAACACGCTTAATTCCTAAAGCTGCGCCGGGCTTCGCGTCTTGTACCGTTTCCTCTCTATACTTATGCAAGCGAGAGTTATGTGCCGTGGTGTGTTGGGCCTTGGATTTTTTTTTTCTTTACCGGACATGGTAGCGAAGGTTGGCCCATGGACCAAGGGCAATGCTAACAAATTTAATGGCGAATCGGTCAATGGTCAATTTTAGGCCAAATTCACGAAATACTGTCCGTTTTCTGTTGGTTTATCAATGTAATTTTGCCGAAATTTTCAATGAATTTCGATACAATTTATGAGTCAACAAAATGTAATTGTATTTACGGGGGGAATAGACTATATTTAAGGGTGGATCTGAATGACCAGTAACAGTTCATCCCTTTATTACCTGTTTGTCTCAACCTCTATAATTTCTCCTTACATTTGTATGACATTTATTGTGGATTGGTTAATTATAACACCCTTATTCTTCAGTTTAAGTTACAAAGGCATGGGGCTGACCTAGTGTTGTGACTAGAACGAAAAATCGAAAGTTTAAAAAAAAATCATGAACACCTCAGACTTTTTTTCTTATAACCTCAGATGAAGTTTTCTTCAATGTTGGCCTTTGTAGTGAGCGTTATTTGTATTGTTCAGTCAGCTTATAGCAAATGTTTCATTTATCAAAAGCCAGACAGACAAGGATCAATGCCAAGATTTTGGTTTCTCTTCAATCGAAAGAATGTTATCGTTTGAGACTTCACGGGCAATGTATATCCTATGCCCCATTTAGTATCATTGTAAGCCCTGGTTTTCCAATATCTTATCACTTCCTTATTTTAAATAAAAAAAGTTAACTATAAAAAACACTTCAAACTATTTACAGTTATTGTAAGAATGTGAAAATATAATATAATATATATGTGTGTGTGTGTGCTAATTATTAAATTCATGTTGTTAAGCATATTTATATTTGTATAATACATGTCGAATGTAAATGATTTAAGGGCAGATTATAGTTTTCAAGTGTAACTGATGCCCTTGTCATTGTATTATAGGCAAGCTAAAATAACCTTGATGCAGTTTTTGACCTCAAAAGGTGGCTGCTTAATTCTTGGCGTATGTGCATATTTTTCAATGTGGGCATTTTTTATCCTGTTAACCCTTAAATTTTTATTTAAACACAACGCCTTGTGATTGTTTTTAATTAGAATTATTTTTAGTCCGGTAAAATTCAGTCCGATTCCCGCAGCTTTTTCCAATTATATTCACTAAAATGTGAAAAATTCTGATTCGAATTTAATACAATAAATAGCCTACTAAGATGCATCCCATATTGCTTTACTCAGAAAAAATTCCTCGGTTATAACAAATATTTTTTTGACGGGGCAACATCTGAAAGACTGTTTTTTATATTATACATCTTATTTTGTACCATTTTTGCTTGTATCAATTAATCTTCTTCAATTATTGGTTATTTTATCTTAAAAATCATTAAACTCTTCAAAAGTTTTCTCTTCTAGTATCGCACAATTCGAAATACTATACATATTTTATTTTGATTTCTTTTTTTCCACGTTTATCTTGCCTCTACCTAAGTCATTGATTATTTTGCGCTGTCGATAACATTAACAGGATGTATTCATTCGGCGCCTTCCTCTATACTAGCCTGGCGCCTTCCTCTAAACTAGTCTGGCGCCTCCCTTGTTTCCGGTTAGCCTCTGGTGTCGGCCAGGCCAGACTGGGTTGGGCACTTTGGTCAGCCAATTTCGTTCTTCAGGTGAACACGGTCGGGTGTTTTCGCCTTTCAGACTGTCTCCAGTGTCCTCTTGACCTCCTTCCAACCCTGTCCCTAATCCAGAGATGTGAATTTTCCACAGTCGCTTATTCTGTCAAGAATCAGATATGCTGTTTAGCCATTAGCTAAAACAACATGGTTCTGGTTTGATGATATCCCTGTTATAAAAGTCATGTATCTGGGTTATAATCGATTAATTATGAGCGCAATCTAGTGATGATCTTTGGAACTATCCTTTGCTGAAAAACTAATCGTTCCTACATGAATGAACATTTGAGGCTCGGCTATTTTCTTTTAGTTAATGTACATTAGTTGTTGTAATGCACACTGTGCCAAATCGGATTCAGAAGAGTACGACTCTGCTGGTTAGGGTTTGTGGGCATGGAAATCCCAGCCCCACAATGCACCGGGACTTCTACAAATACACCAGCGGCGTAGCTACATATGTGGAGAAGAGCGCAATGTAGTCCGTTCAGATATGTTGGATAAGAATTGTTTAAAGTCAAATTACATTAACAATTGTTAGGGATTTCTATATTATAAGTAATATTTTGTAAGCATGCGCATGTGAAATGTAAACAGGATGTGTTTCCCTGATATGTGGCGTTTTTTAAAAAGTATCACAGTTGAACGAATAGTCCCGGTCATCCCAAAATTTCCCAACTGGAAGAAGTTCGTTTTGAGTAGGGCGAGGTGAATTGTTAAATATCTAAATACCCCTCAGGATTAGAGGCCTGCTCTTCTTAGGGAGACGTTACACGGAACCTAAAACATGTTTATTAGCAACAAAAACAAGAAGAAAGACTAGACAACAAGTTTATACCGCGTATACCGACCACCGCATTGAATACGTCACCCTGGCGCTTGCGACAGGACGAGGTTCACGCTTTGCCTTCCGATAACACACCTTTCCTTAAGTGCGTAGTCCGTATCCGTAGTCCGTATGCGTAGTCCGCATGCGTAGTCCGCAAAAATCGCTTTGTAGACTTTTTAACTGGGCCGTTTCCATTCATCCGCATGCGTAGTACGTATGCGTAGTCCGTATCCGCACGCTGCCGGGAGCTATTTTTGCGCACTACGCATACCAATCATCGTGTCGATTTCAGGTTTAGCATAGAGTTTTCCCATTCAGGCCGTGCTGTATGCACAGTCTCTATTTCCAACTGGCATGAATTTAATTTCTGACATCAGTTTTCCGGAAAACAAACATATTGGCATTTGGCTGAATTTTTTTTTCCTTTCTTTATCACAGACAACATGTTTTTTAGATGATTGAAGCGTAAACATCACTGTCAGTTATAAAATATTACTAATTATGATCTTTTGAACATTTTATTATTTTAATTTTATTGTTTTATTTTTTGATGCTAATATATACAAATGTACAATACATATATGGTGAAATGGCTTGCAAAAAGGAAAAACCTCAGCTATCGAACACCTATCAATACGATGTACGGACTACGCATATACGTACTTATGGAAAACGAATTTTGCGGATACGGACTACGCATACGGACTACTTAACGAAAACCACCTTAAGTGTTAAAATGTAATCACTACTGTGTATAAATGTAATTTTCACAGGGGTGTATGCATAAACTTTTGAGCATTTTATTATTTTTTGGCTCTAGTGGGTATTCACCTCCTAAATCCATGCCCGTAACCAGTAGCCTACATTCGTGTCACTTTGTTTTAATCTTTTTACTTTTCATGTGCGTTCCATAACCTGAATGAATACCTAGTTCAAACATCACCAACGACAAACCAGAACATTTCAATTTTTTCTAGCGTTATATCCAAAATTTTAACAGGTGACATGTGACATCCCGGTTTCAGTAGGTACGTAAATGCCAGCCCCCATGAGAAACTGAGAGAAATAAATCCGTCAGGTTTCGAAATGCGCACGGGGGGGGGGGGGGGGGTTCCAATTTTAAAAAAATCAGTGTAAACGTGAACACCCTCCACCTCCCCCCCCCCGATAACTGATCCTAATATGTTTTTCATAAGAATTAAAAATACAAATTTCAAATTTTTCTATTTTAAAAATCTATTTCTATAATCAAAACCGTGTTTTGTCATATTATTAATGTCATGTTTGTCCGTATAACTTAGACTAACTCGTCAATGGTTTCTTCTTCGTGTATAATAAAAAAGGATTTCTCATCATTTGTTTTCTTTACTAAGACAAAGCCAATTATGATTATTTTGTACATGCCCTTTCTAACCGTGGATTGAATATGTAGGGCTGCTGTGCAGTTATAGCCTTTTAATAAGAATTCTTATGTATGCGGTCATGGAAATGCGTCGGTACGTCAAATAAAAAGTATACGTTCATACATTTGACCAGATTAATACATCGGTAACACAGTTTTGCAGGGCATTTCCAAGTTATTATTCGCATCCAGGGAAAACAGTGATAAGAATTGATAATACAAATTCCCCTTCACAAGTAATTACGGTAAATTAACGTCAGGATGCAGATCAAAGAAAAACGCACCCTGGCAAGTGCAATTACGGTACATTATTTTAAGGATGCAAATCAAACAAATAGAGTGTGTTAATAAAAAAAAGAGTAACATGATTTTTTTTATATAACTTTAGGCAATGTCTTATTATATTCAAAACACAGGACATGTCATGGATTTTTTTACAGCGCTCAAGAAAACAATACACACTTGTTAACCCAAATGACTCCGCTAATTATAAGCTGGGATGGGAAAGACCTGTTCACTATGCAACTTTGCGTCACACTGGCCGGGCTGACAGAGGTCATGACAGGCGCGGTGTAGTGGGGACACTTTTTACCGTGGCGTACGCTTATTAGTAAACTGATCTGGGGACCAAATAAACGAGTTAATGGTTTAGGTCAGCATGATGATGGGCCTAACAAGCTAAAGATACAGGTCCAGCCACTGGCCGGGCCATTAGATGGGTTGCCAGGACACTAGATGACCTTTTTAATCCAGTGAACCCACGTTGAGCAACCTGCGCGAAACAAAGCCGGTCGTCCCTGGCTCACGTCCGCGGACCCCAGCCATACTGGTCGCTTAACATTCCATCTAAGCCCACCTTTTGGAGCGCCCATTACACCCGCGGACTTAATTAAACTAATAGACAAGCTCGCGACTCCATCAGCCTTTGCACAAACTCTCTTCCTTGCCTTCAGGCCTGGGTGCGTGTAAAAAAAAATTACAGGTACAGGGCAGATTTAATATCAAGGGTCACCAGGGTCCAGAATGTCCCGCCCCGAGTTGGGCTTGAAAGCTACGTACTAGCTGCAATGATAATTGTGAAAGGCTTCCTTAGCTGATCACAGTAGCGCTCTGCTTAATGGCCTGATTGGGTAGCCGGCATTGCCTGGCTTTAGTGTGGGTTTTTTTTTCTAGGAACGTGGCCGATGGCAAGCTCGCTCGCTCACGGATGGCCAAGCATGGATTTTCAAAGGCGGTCTTCCTTTCACAAGAGACTTTGGCAAATGCACCCAGGTCCCATGCTCTACACGTTGCCCGGCACAAGGCATACGACTCCAAGTCCCTTCTGTATAGCTTCGTAGTACTATGTCGCGTGGAAGCAGTCGCTTGCCATGATTCTTGTCAATTACGGTATCGAGTTCCTCGTCGCAAAGGCGGAGCGCGGGACAATACCGATCGCCTTCAAAGCGACAGAAAGAAACTGCACTTTGCTTGAGATATATAGGAATCTGTGCTTTCGTCTTGCGCTGAAATCCCCACTTGGGGCTGAAGCAGATAGCTTCAAAGAATTGTTCGCCAACCACGATTCTCAATCGGGCTGCATACAGCCGCTCTATGGTGTCTCAGGCGTGAACCGAATCAAGCCATCTCTGGTCTTGTCAATGAGTCGCCGAGTACGCTCTGGGCGGGTGGTACGCTCGTAAAAGCTCCAGAATGCAGCAATGGAGAGAAAAGGTAAAAGGGGCAACAAAGTAACTTCTTAGCTCCTCTTTTCGTCCCCCAGGGGGCGTGAGAAGCGAGCGCTGTTTCTTGCCGTACAACTGACCGTGGTTAACACGCATAATAGGCGTAACTCAATAGCATGCGGTAATATGACTGCCACCTTTATTCATTTCATGCCTGGAATTCGTAGCGTAGGTCCGCAGTAATTAAGTTGAAAAACCCCGAAGCCCTGCAACATTTTATCATAAACAACTCACGATATTTTCTATATGAAGGTAGCATTTCTGTTCTATTACTCAGAAAATTTAAGAATTCCACGTAAAGGTCACCATTGGTGATTTTCAGTTTTGAGTCCCACGACTCTCGGTTACCGGAAACCAGCCCGGACTGCCGGAAAGTGTACTAGGCACCAGGGGACAAGACAACAGATATCCGACATATAATGAATGAGGGATCGTCAAATTAAACGCAAACAAAGACATCGTATAGAATAACATGTATTCAGCCACGCTACATAATACTGGACAGGTAGCCCGGGTAGCTATGATAATGTCACTTCCAAAATAAATGATCTAATGATGACACGAGGAATGTATTGGATTTCTGGTTGTTGTCCTTTAGTACAATTACTAATTTCATATAATCTAATGTTCCCACGCCAAGATGCCAGTCCCTGGAAGGAATATACGTAGCAGGGTAAAGACTGTTATAAATAACTTTTTATTCCAAAGTTAAAATATAAATTTTTAGTATAATACTGTCCTAATAAGTTATGTACAAATATTTTTACATTTACAGTAGAACCTGTCCTTACGGGCATCTCTGTACTGAGGGCAACTCCTGTTTACGGCCAATTATGATTGAGTCCCGAAATCTATGACCCCCTACAAAGGACACCTTTCTATTGCGGGTAAGATGTTCGGTCCCGCCAGTGTCTGTTATTCGGAGGTTCCAATGTACTTTGTGGCGCTGTGCTCGTGGCAAGATATCCATACATCAGTATTTTTTCCTTGAAGATCTTTTCAGTGATGATGTTCACGGAATGGGTTGCGGGGGCGTTCACATTTTCGAAGATCTTTGATTGGCTAGGCCTACATATATTATTATCTTCTCGCAATAAGGGATATAGAAACGCCTCCGTTCGTGCGTTCGTTTTTCCGTCTCTCCGTCCGGTATTGGTTTGTGGATCGATTTCAAGACAAACCGTTTGACCAAAACCTTTTATCTTGCACATATGGCTCACCCAACAATCGATGAAGAACCATATCGATTTTGAGGTCACGGGGTCAAAGGTCACGGCCACAGGACCTACTTCTTGAAAAAGGTTATGGAGCCATTTTAAGCCAAACTGTTTGACTAAAACCTTTCATCTTGAAAATTTTGTCTCACCCACCCATGGATGAAGAACCCTACTTAGTTTGAGGTCGCAGGAGCAAAGGTCAAGGCCAGAGAGCTGCCCTCCTCATTTACACACTGAGTTATACACTCATTCTTATTATGCCCCGTGCGAGATGCTTCGCTTTGCGGTGCCCTTGTTAGACGTATTAAAGGATAGATTATGTAAGGAAGATTTGAAAGATGAATTAGATGTTTGTTTAAAGGCAAGGAAAGAAACGGGGAAATTGTTGAAGATGTTGATTCAAGTGATAGTGCAACGACACCTTTTATGGTAATTTCAACATTATGCTAAAGGATGCGTGCTATAACTGCAATCAGAACTCTACAAGTAATCCCAGTTTACCTCAAAAATAGTGGATACTTCCTCCATAATAAAAGGCCGTATGTAACAAAGGAACAAAAACCTTACTTATCATAAGTGTATTATAGTAATTCAGAATACCTCCAAAAGTTAATTGGTTGTTCTTTAAAACATAATAATTCTCACCGCCTGACAGAGGTCTATCCTGCACATATTCCTGCCTGCTGGGTTGTTCTTTAGATATTATCCTAGTCCAAGACAAACTTTCATCAATATCGGTTAGAAATATTTTTGCGTAAAGTAGCACACAGTCAACGCATAAATCCAAGGGAAAAAAACATAATAATTCTCACCGCATGGCGGAGGTCGATCCTGCACAAAATACTGCCTACGGCCAGTTTGATCTTAGTTTATTTTGTTTTTAATTAGCGGCAGAATAGCGTGCAAACAGTTTGATCGTTGTGTGACACAGTCGCAACTAAAATGATATACCCATCAAATCAGGGATCTGTCAAAAAGGTGGTCATTTGACAGTCCCAAGACTGTCGGTCAGGTAAAAATGGCCAGTTTCAGGGTTGTCATGAATAATCTTTAGTTGGCCGTGCAGAAAACCGCAAGTCAAAGTTAGTCACTGAGGATCGCGCGGTGTTCATGAGTTTTATACTAGATCATACTATGGACCGTGGCAACGACCGCCTGTTTTATCGACGAGTGCTCGCGGTTGCAGACAATCGTAGCCAGTGCCAGGGTCCCCTCTTAATATGAGAAAAGCTGACTCTGTCCTTAATGTAAGCAGTAGTATGAATGTAGAACATTTGTGAAAATATGTTATTGACAAAATTTGACCAAAGTATTGTATTACTAATAAGTTCTCATAGATTATTCATAGCTTTGCTCCAGCCTCTAGATCTGCAAATTCATTACAGTGACTGCTTCTTTGTAAGTTTCTGTGCAAACTTTCCAGTATTTCATTAAAATCTGTTTCTCTTACATATACCATTTATATTATTTTGGTCATAGGTTTGCGGATCTAGGGTTGCAGTCTGCTCAGCCCGTTGGTAAATCCGGCACTGAAGTATGATGGGGCCGTAAGGGAGGGGGAGGAAGAAGCTTGTCGATTTTTGATCGCGTGTTTTTTTTTTACCATGGTGCAGGTTTGTTAATATTAAAGATCGGGCTATTGAGTAGAACTGCTGATTCGAAGGATCGGTTATTAACCAAGGGCCAATGTTGTTTATTCTATGGATCGGTTGGTCAAACAAAGAACAGGGTGGTTGGTTATATGGATTGAGTTATGGAACCATTGGGTACGGTTCTTGCTAAACCCTGCAGAAACATCCGATTCAGTTCCCGAAAGCGGACACGGTATTACACGATGCAAATGAACAACATCTTAGCAATGCTTTGTACCACACGCTTGACTTCGAAACGATTTTGTTGGATTTTGATCTACCTTCAATGTTTAATACTCAATTAAACCCTGACGTAGGACTCGAGTTCGGACTCCGATCCACTTTTTATGGACTCGGACTTAGACTCGAGGGTCCTGGACTCGGATTTGTACTTTGACTCCGAAGTAGAAAAATCAGGCTATGTCCATGTCGAGTCCAATATTAAAAAAATCTATGTCACATATTATGAAGACTTAACTTATGCACACGTGCTAACTACTTATAAAATATTACAAAATAATAACTCTGTATATACAAAGCTTTGCTCAGCATCGGGAATAATAAATGTAATTAACCATTTCAGTAAAAGCATGTGTGAACTAACTTAAATATGTTAATGATCATCTGAAAATTCCATTTTAAATTGCTTTTAAGGATATTTGTATTGGACTCGGACTTGGACTCAGGTTCCAAATATCTCGGACTCGGGATAAAGGTGGACTCAAACCTCAAGGACTTGGACTTGCAATGCATGGACTCGAGCGGTCTGAACTCAGACATGGACTCGGATGGTGGGGATTCGACTACATCACTGTAATGGGGTACCTCAGCATGTCTTTATTATTAATTACGGTAAACCGCTATTACATATCAGCGCTATCTTGTGTTCATTAAGTGAATCACATAACGTTTGAATGAGGCATTAAAACTGGACAACTCCTTTGTACATTCTTATACATGTGAGTAGATCGCCAACGAGAATACATAACGTTTCATTGCGTTGAGCTGAAATATAAATAAAGTTAATATTAATTAAAAAAATAGATATCTAAAACTTCTTAATTGTTCAACGTTTGAATACTAGATGGCCAAAGGCGACAGTTACCGTAAATAACAAGTAACTAGTTCAAATACACCCAGTTAAAATTGTAAAGCTATTGCTTAGGTTGATTTCGTGAAAACAAAAATCACCAAAGAGAATTTATGCCTGGCGACCCCTTTATGCTGGCCTTAATATAGGCTAATAAAAAAAGAATGTATGAAGCGGTTGAGGGAATGAATCACCTCATTTATTTATGGAGAGTTTATCGCTTAATTAAACATGCAACAAAGTTTGGCTCAGTAATGACGTCAGTTCTATTATTTCGAAATAAACAACATTCACAATAACATGGTTGAACTGACATATTTTCAGGGCCTTATGACGTAATGCCAATGAATCAATAATCATGAATACATTTTGTTAACGGTTTAAGAACAAGTTTTGTATAATATACCGACAGCCATTTACAATTGCTTTGGGACTTTCTCTAAGGAGAATACCCTACATGACCTACGGACGCGAAAGGGGGTTGTGCAATACAATTAGTCAATTACCCTCCCAAAATCGGGAAAAACAGTGCATGTGATTGAACAATTTATGAAGTAAATAAATCAACCTAATGCACTTATTTCCTCGATTAAGTAATAAGGTCTGGTCGGGTTAGAAAATCTTAAGTGTATCACGCGTATGATGTCAATAAAAAGGTCAACTTAAATCACTGTTACAAAAGCCATAAAACAGTATCCGTTACATAATCGATTAATAATCCCTGACCTACTCTCCCGCAAAAATCATTAAAATAAATTCAGATTTTTTGGCGATTATTGGAGGACAAGGAAGGTACACTCAAACGTTCAGTTTGCTGCAGATGAGGAAAGCAAAGTCGTCATGGGTCCTGCGTAGCGGTGACTTTATCGATGGACTACCTCCATCTTGATGACGTCATCAAGGAAGTCTTTATAATTTTTGTTGAGATCGATATATTTTTTAGATGTGATACGCAGAAACAGAAAAGATAGTAGAAAAAATTGCGATTTTTGACTGGATCAAGATCCATGCAGATTTAAATTTTACTGCTCCGTCCAAAAATCGCATATTTTTTTCATTAGGTCATCTATAAAACTGCATCGAGCGATTCAACTCAGACGAAAACACATGTGATGTAGTCGAGCACACCATCTGACTCAGTTCGAGTCCAGGCTCCAACAGTCCAAGTCCGAGTCTTTGAGGTTCGAGTCTAAGTCCACTTTCTCCGACTCCGAGTCATCTGTAACTGTAGTACAAGCCCGATAAAAAAAAACTCTTTATTAAAAGAAATTAAAATTGAACTTTGAGTTAACCATAAGTGTTTTTATGTAAGTTTACACATGCCTTTTTCCTTGATAAACACAGTTTTTTTATATTTTGTGAGTAGTTTACACATTTACATATATATATATATATGTTTTCATGGTATGCGACAGAGCTTTCCTTCTGTTTAATTCGGCCTGATTTCTCGAGTCCTTACCTCTGAGTCCGAGTACAAGTCCGAGTCAAGGACACTCAGGTCCGAGTCGCTAATAAAGTAGACTCGAGTCCAAGTCCCGTATCGAGTCCTTAATCACTAGAAAACATACACATACAAACACGCCTATCACAATACCTGTGACCAATGATGGCGGAGGTTATTTGTGTATCTTGTATGACACTGTGATCACATTCGTCAAGAATGCCACCCCAGGTTGTCGCCTATTGTACCCTGCATTATATTTCAGAAGATTATAAAAAAAGAGTCCCCGAATGATATAACTTATTCAGATGTGCATACAGAATCGTCTGTGATCAATTTCAAAATGGACTAGTATAATAGCATATGAAGAGAAAATAATCGACACAACATTGTATAACTGATATACCATGCCAAGCTCAAAATGTATTGTCACACATGGGCAGATCCAGAATTTTTCGAAGAAATATGTTTACTGGTAACACAAACTGACTAAAACCCCATATAAAAAAGGCCGGTATAAAGCGAGAGTTTCTTTAAATATTGCCGAAAATACACTGAAATAACGGCACCCCCCCCCCCCCCTCCAGAAAGGGGAGTGATTTAAAGGCCGTAAATCCCTTCTGGTTCCATCCCTTTTATATGAACAAGTCAACATCTGTGTAATTTATACGTACGTGTTAAACGGTAAATAAGTATATATATATATATATATATATATATATATATATATATATATATATATATATATATATATATATATGGGAATTATGGGACTGCAGTACATGCACTCTTCTTAGTTATACAAATATGCATTACCTCTTTAACAATTTCACCGAATAGATAAATAAATAAGTAGATTTTATCCAATTTGCACAAATCAAATATTATTTTCCCCTAGTATCATCATATAATGACACATTTTATACATTATTTCAAAAACAAACTTACAAAAGAATTAAGATCAATCTGGAATTGTAAGACACTTGAAAAGCGAAATATAAGAGGAAAGGTGTGAGCATAAATAACAACATATAATGTCCATGAACTAGAACAATTCAATTAGGGTACACGCTAAGTTTAATCATTGTTTTTATATTTAAATTAACCGTGCATGGCTCATGTATTAAATTACTCAAGCATGCATCCATAATGTGAGTAATGGTATTAAATTAAACTTTATGAATAATATGTTGCTCTTATTTATGTTCCTTTAATATAACATTATTTGTTTCTTGAATTTAGAAGGTCATACAATAGATATTCTATTGTGTATATTAATTTTAAAAAAAAACATGATAAAATGAATATTTAGCCTCTTTGCAAAAAATATCTGCTCATTTAGGATGTTCGTATCAATATTATACCAGATTATTCCGGATTTGCTTTTTAATCATTTACATTTAGAGACAGAAAAGTCACTTCCGGTGACATTTCATGCGCTACAGACAATACTATGTGGTGACTGGACTAGGTTACTTCCTGACAATTCAAATAGAGCAATAAAAAATGAAACGGCTTCATAGAGGCACTTATCATGGTTTCACGCACTAGCCGAAGAAAGCATGCATTACTAATATAGATTTTACATAAACTGAACCCAGTTCCTGGAGGTTAAACATTTATCCTTGTAAATTTTCCACACACAAAAAATACCTGAAGATATGTTGTTTGTTCAAAAACTATTGGCACGACCTTGCAAATTAGATGCGAATCTATCACCAATGATTGTTGCTCTGACCAGAGAATTGTTTATATCAATAGTATTGGAGTTCCAGTGCAACAATGGCGAACATTTCTCGTATATGATTTTGCACTTTTGCTTGCCACTCCACCCTCTCCCCAATAAAAGACACAAATATTGATATAGAAATGAACCCATCAGTCCCTATTAGCCTTCCATTGGTGTGGGGAGGCTTATTTACTGGGAAAAAAAATCCAGGAGTGATTCAGGAATTAGAGCGTATCACTGAGGTTTTGTATATGCTGAATGGAATTTAAAGTCCAATATGTGACATAAATAGGCTGCGCACCATTAAAAAATAACCAGTTCGATGGAAATATGGTAAATTAAAAAGCAAAGATTGTGGAAAGGTCTGTCGGATCATTGATTTTGGCTTGTTTGTTACACTCAAATAAAAAAAGGTTACATGTAGAACCCTTAAGGGTCCTTTAGATTGGAGCTAGTGGCTAACCCTTAGAGGTTCCAGGTAGAACCCTTTCCTCAGGTGGTTCTTTTTGAAACCCTAAGGGTCCTGCATGTAACCCTGATAATGAGTGCTACAGCACTATGACTTGGAAGACCTTTCGACATTGCTAGTAATTTAAACATACACGAATTATAGTGTTTCTCTTTAAACCAACCATTTGCTATTTCTGTACACGAGCCGAAATAAACGTGCACCGTGCGCGATCAATGCCTCAAATAAACATAGCCATATTCCAAAGAGTGTTTCTTCTGTGCTTCTTCTTACATGTTTCTTCTTCTTTGGGGGCTGCGCAAGAACTGACCTCATGCAGTCACGTTATGGTAAACACAAACGTTTGCTGTTTTAGACTGATTCAGACTATCAGCTATGAGTATTCCAACCCCCATACCCCCGGATATATATATATATATATATATATATATATATATATATATATATATATATATATATATATATATATGGTATGGACTCCAGAAAGTAGGTTGAGTCCATCTCGAGTCCAATAGAAAACAAATCTTAATTATAAACAATAATGTACATGTGCGAACTACTAATAGAATATTACAAAATAACAACAATAAATATATATACCAAGCTTTGCTCAGCATCAGGAGCTATAAATGTAATTTTTTGTAAATTTTCATGTAAACGCATGTGGGAACTAACGTAAAAATGTACACGTTAATATGATTTAATTTGCTCTTTACGGATATTTGTACTGGACTTGTTCTGGCACTCGGATTGTGTGGACTAGACTGTATATTCGGTTATTAAAACCTGCATTCAGCAAGTTCCAACGACATTTACGGGGTTAAAGACCTTATTAAAAGATTTCGTCTGATAATTTGCTGTAATCAGTGCAAGGTGTGCAAGAACAAATACAAGACATTAGCAAATGAACGCACAGAATCTAACAACACGTTTATAGGAGGGACTGAAAATATAGAAGTTGGTTCTGCTACAAAATTTAAATTACTTTGAAAAGAGTTAAAGGGGAAGGTGCTTTCTTCAGGGACTGACTTTCAATGTCTTGAAACTATCAGTTTAAATTCAAGCACGTTCAATAAATTCAAGGACCAGTATGAATCCTGAAGGTAATACAACATCCGAGGTTTTGTCGGACATTCGCCGATTTGCATTGAGGAAGTAGGCCGGGTGTGGGGCCTAAACATTTGTCAGTTTTCTTTCTGCCATAAGATATTCCACAACGATACACATTTTAATATACACAGAAACGTTCGCCATCTGTAGCATGAGAGGAAATTACCAGAGGTGCATTTTTACCTTTAAAATTTAGAGTCATCGGAAAGGCGGAAAATAATACACAAGCAGGGCCTGTTTGCATTTAAGGATAGTGGTATTTCCCTCATTTTACAATGAAGCCATATTTTTTATATTTTAATAAAATTCTCCTTCAGAATACCCACATTGATTTTTTACCGTTGTGGTATCTGTCTTTTTCTGTATTGCGGTGATGGTCGTACTCTCGGCATGGGTTGTCTCGGACAGGGGTGGGTGGCCTGGGACGTCACATGGGTAGTGGGTGTTGCAGCTCTGATATGTTATCCTGGCGGGAGGTAATCTTTGCCGGGGGGGGGGGGGGGATGGTTGCTCTTTCTGACCGCTGGGTTCCAGAAGTGGTGTAAAGGAAGAACTAACATCATCGGATCAGGTGAGGAAAGGCGGAAAGGCGGATCTTCCGTCAGTCCCATTGATTAGCACATGACATCATCATTGTCTTCCGTTTTACTTCTTCTTTAATAGGACAGTTCCAGAGGTGAATAAAGAGCGAACGCAGGGGGCCCACGGACAAACGTTTTAGAACTAATAAATTTGCGAAATAGAATAATATACGTTTAAAGGTAAGCGTCTTTCACGTCTTGTACCATTTCTTCCGTATACGCTGCATACAAAGAGTTATGTATATAATCTATCAGCCTTCAAAGGCACACTGGGTATACCCATGCCATAACTGATAACCCCCTCCCCCTTCTCATAAGATCTTGTACCCGCCCCTGACTTCAAAGGGCTGCTAGTGGCTCTGTGAGTTGTATAACGATAAAGGTCACTCTAAGATCGTTATATCACAGGCGCTTGAATTGCTATTAGTGTAGATTTCGATTAAATTTGTTAATTTTCTGGATCATTTCACACTATATATATAAATATATATATATATATATATATATATATTTATATATATATATATATATATGTATGTTCCATCTCTGTATTATTTACTTAATATTTGGGATAGGCAAGCAAGGAGCCCCGTTGGTAAGTCCGACAGCCATATCACAGCGGTTTCGGGCGAAATTTGAAGTACATCAGCAGTGTCACCATCTTAAGACTCCATAAGTTAACATATCAACCAGAGAGAAAGCGCGTCCTCGGTTGCTATGCCATGGCTATCGCCTTTTCGTAACAGAATGAGACATGCTCAACTTCGGCACCTGGTGACGACATGTTATTCTAGCTATTTGTGCAAGAAATCTTTTTCATAAGATAGAAAATTACATAGAAAGATTAATTCTTCCTGTCAAAATGCTGGCATGGAAGGAATTCTGTGAATACTAACACCGAACTACAGTCGAACCTATCTTAGTGGGCACCTCAATATAGTGGGCATTCTATAAATTTGGCACTTTTGGGCAGTCCCATTTTTTTCTTCTTTTTTTATGTTTAGCTAATGTGGCCACCTCAATATCTGTAAAGTGGGCACTTTTCCCCCAGCTAATGTGGGCACTTCATTGATTTTCCTTTTTTTTCTTCTTTTTTATGTTTAGCTCATGTCGGCACCTCTATATTCTGTAAAGTGGGCACTTTTCTCCGGCTTATGTGGGCACTTTATTGATTTTCCTATTTTTCTTCTTCTTCTTGTTTAAGTTTAGCTAATGTGGGCATCTCTCTACATTCTGTAAAGTGGGCACCTTTCTCCGGCTAATGTGGGCACTTTATTGATTTTCCTATTTTTTTTTTTTTTTTTTTTCTTTTTTATTGTTTAGCTAATGTGGCCACCTCTATATTCTGTAAAGTGGGTACTTTTCCCCAGCTGATGTGGGCACTTCATTGATGTTCCTATTTTTTTTCTTTTTTTTTTATATTTAGCTAATGTGGCCACCTCTATATTCTGTAAAGTGGGCACTTTTCTCTGGCACATCATCGATTTTCCCAATTGAAAAATCTTCCTATTTAAACTTTGGGAGCTTTGTCTATTGTTTATTAAACTATAAATGATAATTATCAAACAGATGAACAAGGGTCAAAGGCGTATTACTGTCTAATTGCATATCATAATAATAGCCTTCTTGTCTCAGGGCTAGGCATAGGATAATGTAAGCTAGTCTCCTTTTTTTTTGCCTGCATATGCTCCGTCCAGTCAGATCTCAAGCCCAGACTTCCTGTTCCTGTGATGGCCTATAAATAAATAGCCAGCAGTGAATGCACCACTCAGCAGGCATTCATATTTTACTGATAAGCATACTTTGATCTGACAGAAACGAGGCTTTCCTTTGTCAGCAAAGCATAGAAACTGCTATATTAAATACCATGAGTATACACCCTGCTTATTCACCCAATTACTTGGTACTCCATGATGAGGTAAAAGGGTAAGGTCCCCCTGGACCAGTGCAGTGCTTATTTAGCAGTTGAACTTTATGATCAGCACCAAACACTGGTCATTTGCATGAATTCAGTGTCATATTCACTGTTGCTGTCCGCTTATATAAACTGTCAAACCCTAAGTGTAATGTACAGGTTTACAGGTTTATATATATATATATATATATATATATATATATATATATATATATATATATATATAAAAGAAATTAAATTTTTATTTGTTAACTTTTACATTCAAAAACAGGGAGATAAAATACATTTATCAATTTAATGATGTACTTTTAAAACAGTAGAAACTATATAGTAATATTTCAAAGTAGATGGCAGCACTGAAAGCAGCACTAGTACCTCCATATAGTGGGACTTTAATAAAGCGGGCAGTTTGGTCCAGTCCCAAGGGTGCCCACATTATAGAGGTTCGACTGTACACTTACCGTTGCAACGAGGTTTTTTGCCTGCCTGTCACAAATATTAAGTAAATAATTAAGAGATGGACCATATAGTGTGACAAACGCTAGGAATTGTCAGATAAGTTCAGATAAGTCAGATAAGTCATAAAGAAATGACCCAGAAAAGTAACAAATTTAACGGAAATCTACAGTAATAGCAATTCAAGCGCCTATGGTTATATTGTTACTCTTTATATCCACCAGTTTAAAACAAATGGGGGGTCCCAGGAAATGGCCCTGATCGTAATCGAACCCGAAATTCGCAAATGACATGAGATTCTTCATATATCTTCACCACCGACAACTATATATTGACCTTTCAACTTCCGCACATGCGCAGTCAACCACCTCCGGTTGCATACTTTGTACAGTGTTTACTAACACCTTGTTGATAAACTCATACCACCGTTACAGGGCGTTATAAAAACCTTTCTTAGCAGGTATTACCTACAATTCAGTACCTGTGTATGCAGAGTAAGCCAGAAATTACATACATTCTACAAACAAGGCAGATGAATAGCTGAATACGTTTAAGTTGCGTCAATTTACAAAAACATGATAAAGTCATGTAAAAAAAAACCTAGGGATCCTTATATATTACAAAGAACAAGAATATTAAGCATTCAGTGCACGAAATTACAGTTTACGTTCCCTTATATATAAATATAAATATAAATATATATATATATATATATATATATATATATATATATATATATATTTTGCTAGAGTGCACTATGACTGTGGTATGGTGGTATGGAACTACAGCTGTTTTGTAATACAATTATAGACTAAACAAATTTTGTCAGATATATTTATTACTACGTGGTTGTACATTGTTGCACTCATCACCAATATATATATATATATATATATATATATATATATATATACATATATATATATAAATGACAGGAGAGAAGAATTTCATTTCGCAGCACAAAATGATAACTGTGCGTGTATATATATATAGCGCAGAGTCAATCTGAAGACATCCTGACGGCTACCAGCCGCCCGCCACCTTAGTTTAACATTTATACGGCACTGACTAATCTCGTTCCCATGGTAATGAACAGATTGATAAAGGCAGGGACATATCTTACTTCTGCAGGGCTTGCTGCAAGTATTAACCTCAAACCGCATGGGTTGAGTTCGACGATCAGTGACAACCGTACATTCAAACTAGCAATTAATGTGCCTTATCTATATTATACTTTCGTGATTTCTGGCTTACTTTGCTTACATTAATGCATTGTAGGCAATTCCTATTGAGAATTATTAACATGAAGTCTCTGGTTCGGATGTATAAGCTTCTAAATCTACAGGTTATTTGTAAACACGGTACATGTGCTCATGTTGACAAACAGATACAAGGGACCAATGGGTCGCAACGCTCAGTTGAATTGGTCTATGAGGATATGTTTATGAGCTTTTTTTTCAAAATATGGGTCCTCTGATAAATTTGAAGCCAACCTGTTTACCCAAACTGGAGCTATCATCCATAAACTAATTTGTGAATGGAGAAGCCCTATATGACACTGACCTTTGACCTAGCGAACCAAAATCTTCCCCTGTTGAAGACGGAATGTTTGCGATGAAAAGTTTGGCTTAAAATGCATCCACAATCTTTCAAAAGTAGTGGGTCCTGTGACCTTGACCATTGACCTCATGACCCCAAAATTAATGGAGTTCTAACTTAAGTGGTGGACCTTATATAAGTCAAGTTTGAAACCAATATTTCAATCCCAACTGGTGTTTTTTATGTGTGGATAGATGGCCCCCGTCACCTTGACCTTGTGACCCAAAAATCCATAAATTTCTTTCACTATTGACAGGTGAGCAATATATCTGGAAGATGGTAGGTTTAGGATGAAATGTTTAGCTAAAAATAAATAAATCAACAACCTTTTTAAATAGTTGGTTCTGTGACCTTTACCTTTGACCTCACGACCCAAAAATCAAAAGGGTTCTTACATTATTGGTGGTTTATATATAAGTCAATATTGAAATCCATATGTCAATCCAAACTGGATTTATCATCAGGGAAACAAATTTGACGGAAATACAGAAAGACGAACAGATGACCAGACGGACGGACAGGGTGATCAGTATAGGGCATCCGTTTATTTAAGCGGGCCCTAATAAACACACAAGGTCTCAGGACACAGATGAAACCATAGTTGCGAATCTGATAGTATCAATATAATTTTTCAGTCTCAAAATAAAGGGGAAAAATGCATTAAAAATAGAAAAAAAATACAGGTGGCGCCACCAGTCTTCAGTAACTGAAGAAACCAACCATAATAAAAAACACACGGGTTTAAGGTCACTGGATGAAACCATGTAACCTAATTTCAGGTGTCCAAGAAGATTTTGTATTAACGTACCTTGATATTCAAGTACAAGTTTCTAGGGTTAGCGGTCACGATTTGTACCTGCTAACGGACGGCCTAAGGGGGGGACGCCCGGCACGCTGATCGGACGACGGACAAAGCGCCATTCATAAACCTCATTTGACTGTCAGTCCGTTGAGCTTAAAAAGGTGGTTGCTGGCATATGTGCAGAAGTTTAAAGGTCACTAGTAGCAAATCCCAATTCTGATAAACTACTCCATCTGACTTTAACCTGGATGCCCTTGCTAAATGTGTGTCGATTATTTAGGCGGGCCCCCACATACTATAAACAAGAGAATATAAACAAAATGAACAACATGTGTACAATGGGGTCAGCGTTATCGTGTATATTTTCTATGAAGGGCTCAAGAGATCATCTTTGGGTATAAGACAGATACTGCAGAAGTCTCCTTTTGCATGCAATATAGAGCACAACGTATGTGCTTAAGTTTATGATACAGAAGCTGGGAAAATCTCCTTTATTTTACGGATATGATTAAGAAAGCTCTGAAACTATCGCCTATTTTCCAAAACTATATTAGGCAAGCCACTTATGGTAAGAAATAATGCTTTAATAGCGTCTTTGTTAATTATATAGTAAATGAAATGAAGGAGAACACGTATAATGTTACGATATTTAGTTGGACCGAAAAGCATGCATGTCTGCACGTATCTGCGACGATGTATACGTTTTTTGGTCATTCCAATTAGGACGTACATTAAATAGCGCACGGATGACGAAACCGCAAATCTGCGATCCTTAAATTCCAATGCATCCTCTATTGAGGTACCCTCGGCTGTGTTATAATCAGATTCAAAGTCACGTGGACTAAGCCTAACCACGATAATGGACATAACGTATACACGCTTACATTTTAAGTAATTGTTTGTTATTGTTACATGCACGCAAGGTCTATACCGCGATTTTTTCGACAACTTATTACTGGTCTCAATACCGAGTGAATAATGCGATGAATCACACAAAGGAAAAGTATGATTAAAATGTAGTGAAAAAAATTGAATCTTTCCCCTTATATATTAAAACTGCGAAAATAAGTCACCTAATTGCACTTTTCTATTGACCTCCTATGCATTATCAAAAAGTTTTTATGGCTGTCCTATACAACGGTCATTTTTCTGATGATTGACAATTAATTTACCTCACTCATAACTTACCTTAGAAAATTTCAGCACTGCGTGTACCTCTTCGTCCTTATCAGGCGTGGAAATCACAAACATTTAAATTGGAGCCAAAATTATTGTTTTGTGGAAAATTTGTTTAGTTTGTGAATGAGCTTCCTTCATACACTTGAAATCATCATACTAATGAATACAAGCTTCCGCCATTCAATTTTTCGGCCAATATTACCAGGTTCATGCGTAAATAAGTGATTGTACATTTGTGAATATTTTGATGATGTTCCTTAATCCGGATCATGTGCCGGAATCACACCAAAATCTAATCGAATTTTCATTAGCTTTTTCCAGAAATGCGCTGAAATATCGTGAGATTCCGTCCATAACTGCTTTAGTTAAGTTGTAAACAAACACTAACCACAACACACAAAAGGGAATGAACACTGGAGGAGGCAACAAAGTTAACACCGATTTTGCATCCTCTCCCCCTCTGCCAAAGCGTCACTGAAAACTTGAAGTTAATGCCTATTTTCACAAAATCAATGAAGGTTTTTCAGAATGCAAGAATCAACAATCATTCTTTATCTTTCAGTCCGCTTTCTTTCTTTACAATACATATTTTTAAGGTCACGTTGTATGCTCTTGAATGCTTTCGGAAAACCGACATAAATTACATGATCTCCACACTCTACCTCGTATATGTTTTTATATATTTTTTGTACAACTGTCTCCAGTCAAACGCACTGTCAGTGGATGGTGTTGTCTTTGAAACCCTGCTTGATGTTCTACTTTTATATATATATATATATATATATATATATATATATATATATATATATATATATTTACAAATTATCTTACCTATAAAGTTGAATCATTTATAAAGAGGAGGCTTATACGGGATGATGAGATTATTTCATTCATATTTGGGGCAACATTTTGTATGGATGGACTTTCTTACGCTCCCGAGACAGCGGAAATCTTGCGCTTCTAAAGAAGCTATTGATTTTCACGCTGCCTACTTTGACCGTTTATGATGCATTTAAACACAAGTTGGTGCATATGGGCCTGTCTGCTTAAAAAAACTGCTGATGTGACTATCAGCCAACCAAATGCAAGGCAACAAACACTCGACAGGAACCAGGCTCCGCCCAGAAACCACGTGCGGGGCAATTCTCTCTGAGCCTGTGGCCTGTTCAAACGGTCGCCGGGGCGATGAGCTGTCACTCAAAACGAAATGAACAACATACGCTTCGTGTATTTCTCGCTTGGCTGGTAAACCGTTTTGCTTCCATCACAGGGTCTCATCTCATTGGACCAAAATACAGTGCTCCCCTCTGGTGTAGAGATTCAGGATACAAGGTCATAACAAACAGCGCTTACAATATAGGTATCTGGCCTATTGGTTATGCGCTATGTAAAGAGCGTAGGACTTTCTTTAGTTGCTCACGGTGCAAACCATCGAATACAAATTTTCTTGTTTCTTTTTCTTTTGCCCAGCCCCTGCTTGTGCTATATTTATAATATGAAGATTTGTTAATCCTAAGTCACAGATTTGCAAATGGCATTTATTTCTGTCCGTGACCGAATTTCGAAGGACATTTCCTCATTATCGCCCAGTTTCGAGAGTCTGGGGGGAGGTTCTCTCGTTATCTATTCTGTCTTGTTTTACTTATATATTCCTTTATTTTTCACCTCCACATGCACAAGTTAGCTTCATTAGATACTCAACGAAACAATTTATCATCGATTGACAAATAGAGGTCTTATGCTCAATTTGTTTTACTGACTGGCATTCGACACCCTAATATGCCGGTTGTTTGCCACATTCATTTTAATTGTTTGTCAATACCATATACTTTCTGTAATGTACTGTAATATTAATGTTAACAATCTCGCATCATTGCAATCCAGAGGTACCACCAGATCGGGAAAGATAAATTCCCGACATGGACAAAGTTTTGAGCAAACGCCCAAATTTTTGACGATTTGTTTTCACCTTGATCAGTTGTAACTGCCGAGCGACATCCCCCCTCCCCCCCCCCCTCCCCCCACACACACACACACATATACACAGAGGGGACATCAAGCACGTGTAGTGTATGTGCGCGAGTACCAGCAAGGAAGCCATGTAAGGGAATTCCCGGAGAATCGCTGGAGATAGGTGAGGAGTATTACATGTTGCAATTCTCCGCATATTCTCCGGGTTTCCTCCATCTTTTAGATAATTCAGTCCCAAGAGCACAAGCTGAATATGAATAAAATGTTGTTGAAGGATGGGTATGGGGCACTAAAAAAGTTTTACTTTTTGTAAAGATCGATAAACTTAAAACATAGATCTGGATCCGGATCAAGGCGAAGTCCCTTCCTTTTGTCTAAGCACGTGCTCCTTGAATTTCTGGATTTTCGTCAGTTTCAGCTTAATTAACTTATATATTTTTTTAATTATCACTTCTTGGGACACAATCTGAATTTAGATTTAAATAGTATATTTTTTTAATAAAAAAGGCTTTGCAGTCAAGGTTTGCTCTGGTCAACGAACGAACAGCCTGCAT
The DNA here is from genome assembly GCA_026874595.1 of Sipunculus nudus. Classification (NCBI taxonomy): domain Eukaryota; kingdom Metazoa; phylum Annelida; class Sipuncula; order Golfingiida; family Sipunculidae; genus Sipunculus; species Sipunculus nudus. Next base: position 23,092,112 of record CM049308.1, on the reverse strand, counting down.
ATTCATGTTTTTGATTTCTTTCCCTGTATACTGTTCTTATGCACAAATGGGTATGTCTGTAAAAACTTTTGTTGGTAAAGATAATTATGAAAGTTTGTATCTATGAACGTAAAAATAAAATCTATCTAACTGTTTATAAGAAATACGAAAAGTAAGGAAATATTTTTGAAATGTATAAATTATTACAGTATCATCGACAGCTACGCAAAAATGTATAATAGAGCATCCATGCACCAATTGAACTAGAAACTGCGTTATATTAAGCTTTAAGGAAAAAAAAACGTCACGTGACGAAAGAGCATAACGGATATGTTTGTTCCCATACTGGATTTTTTCGTGGGAGTAAGTAAAAGTTGTACGTTTGACATGTCGGCGACTGGACTTCCGGAAGTGCCCGATGACTCCCCTGTAAAGTGGAAGTGCCCGATCAATAGAAGATAAAACGCCAAAGAAACAATGTAGGCGAGCGTCCTGGTGCCTGAAATTGCCACCCAGGCCACTCACTTGCTCTTCTCCGTGTTTTTACAGAAATTCTCTCTTTTATGATGTCTTGTTAATTGTTCTCACAGTTTTTCCTAGAGTTTCTAACATTTACTAATTACTGGGCTTCTGCTTCCAGGCATCAGATATAAAATTATTTATGACGTCAAGTTTTCTGGGGAAACGTTACCCAAACTCAATGAGTTCTTCACCTCATGAGTGGTCTCACTACAAAGCCGTAAAAATGTGATAAAATTTGCTTACCAATGAACGCAGAGGGGTGTTTGTTATCTTTTGCTTAAAGCCAGCAATAACGTATACCGGAACTACCTCCCATCCCAGTAAGTATACACTGTTGCTCCCAACTTTTTAGAGGTTTTGCTCGAGGAGGTAGAAATACTTCATGAATTGACTTTGTATTCACAGAAGAAAAATTCCTATATCAGGAACTTCCTTACACTTTAATATCAGCGGGAAGCTTTGGCCCTTATTCTATCATTCACATCGAAAATCAAATGATTATTTCATAACCTTGGCTACCACAAGGGCATTGATGTTGCGAGTGATTAAAAGCTGAATATGTTCATCATTTGAATGGATAGAGAGGTGTTGGAAGCAGGGGGCAGACAGGGGAACTGTCTCCCAATATAATTTTTTTTTTTTGGGGGGGGGGGGGTTATCCATCTGCTCCCATATATTTTGAACAAATACATTACCCTATTACTCAGATTATTATATTATTATTACTGTTTGACTCTTGTAGCTTAGCATTCAAATTATAGGTAGGTAAAGTCTGCTGGGCTTTTACACCCGAGCCTAATGGCTCATCTGCCGGAGCTTATCCCGGTTTCGGTAGCGTGAAGCGACTAAGGAGTTAAACTCCTCCTGGATGGGACGCTAGTCCATCGCAGGTTACCTTCCCAGTATTAACTGGTACCCATTTCTACTGCTGGGGGGACAGAGGCACGCTTGCGGTTGGGACCTTGCCTAAGGGTCTTGGCACGGCGTGGGTCTGACCGGAATTCGAACTCACGACCTCTCGATCATGAGCCCGGCACCTTAACCATTACACCACCGCCCCCACATTCAATTTATACTTATATTTAAATAAAGCCTAATGAAAATTGTAAGAAAACAAAATATTATCAGTATTATGCTGGATTATACTCTGATTATCAATATACTTTTTTCTTAACGTCTCCGACCCCTGGCCCAGGTGGGCTGCAGGGGGTGGTCGGTAGGCACTCATTTCAAATAATAATTCGTTAAATAAATGGCATAAGATGCTTAATATTTAGGCCTAAAACTTTTCCATCTCCTTTTTCTTTAACCTCATACATGTACTGAACATTTGGTAGTAAACTCAAAAAATTTTGCTGTATACAGTCCTTGGTTGTGACGATACAGCGTTTATAGGATATCGTTAGCCGTAACGACGTTGCGTATCGATATGTATAGATATATCGTTCCAGCCTTAGATAATAGAAAAATATCCGGAGAGACATTACTTGAGAGTATATATTAAATGTATACATTACAATAACAGCGTGGTTTATTGGGTTGTTACATTCTTACATACAAGGAGTAATTTCGTTTGGTTAAGTATATCAATAACGGCAGACCTTGGAATTATAAAAAAAAAACAGGGTAAGAATGTTTCCAGAATTACGATCGGTCCATCGAATGTTAACAAGTGGCCCATGGGCTTTGACACTCGTGGAGCCTTGAAAAATGGGCAAAAGACTCCCAGAGTGCTAAAAATCATGCATTTTGCCAATAGCCCTAAGATATAGGTTACAGTGACCTTATTCTACATTTTTCTACTATTTGTGCCTACCAGAATAATTAAGTGTAAAAATCAAGTTCTTTTACACGGCTTGCAGAAAATGGGTCAGAGTGACATTCAGGTTTCCAAGTAGATTTTTAGCGACCTTCCTGAAAGTCATGTATGAGGATTTAAGGCCAAATGGATAAAATTTGTGCCCCATCTGGCTCACTTGGTGCTTAAAAATCATGTTTACTCCCCTAATTTGCAAGATATATTTATAACCATGACCTAGTTTCAAGTTTCAAAGGATATTTTTCATGGAACTCCAAGGATTTCAAGTAAGAATATTCTATGTCCAACACTCATGATTTGCGCCCTGTCATTTGAAGTTCTCAAAAAAGACATAAAATGTGTAAAAAATTTGAAACTAGAATGGCTTTGTTTCTGCAGTGCAAAACTCTTCTATGTCTCCCCCTTTGGGCCATCCCAAAACATTAGGCGTAAAATATGCAATATCTCAAAACAATGAATCTAGATTTCAGATAATTAGACATTAAAGGTCAAGGTCACCGCTTTTCGACCTCTGATGACATTTTGGCAGAAAGAACTGGTGTGTAAAATTTGAAGAAAAAGTCTTCAGTACTTCCTAAGTTATAGGGGTCACAATAAGCCTAGAATTGCATAAATTTGACCTTGAAGATCAAGGGCAAGGTCACAGAATTTCAAACACACCAAGATTTCGGTAAGAACAATAAGTGTTTCAAATTTCGGAGGAAAATTTGCAGCCCTTCAAAGTTATCTCATCCACAAGACAATAAGTATAATTCGCCTGATTTGACCTTGCAGGGTCACCAGGTTTCAAACTCATCTGAGAACTTGATAGTAACAATTGGTGTACTATATTTGAGGACAAATTGGAAATACTACAAAATTAATGAGGTTCACAAAAATGTTACATTTCAGCAGATTTGACCTTGAAGAAAAAAGTCAAGGTCACCAGGTTTCAAACTCCGATGAAATTTTGGTAAGAACAGTGAGTGTTTCAAATTTTGGAGGAAAATATGCAGCCCTTCAAAAGTTATCTTATCCACAAGGCAATAACTTTCTGCTGATTTGACCTTGAAGATCCTGGTCAAGGTCACCAGGTTCCAAAGTCACCCGAGAGCTTGGTAGGAACAATTGATTGGTGAACCAAATTTGTGGACAAAATGTGAAATACTTCAAAAGTTTTTCGTGTTCATAAGACAATAACTATAATTCAGCTGAATTGACCTTTATTTTCCTGGTCAAGGTCACCAGGTTTTAAACTTGTCAGAGAACTAAGGTAGGGACAATTGGTGAACCAAACTTGAGGACAAAATGTTATGGGGTTCACAAAAGTTTCACATTTCTCCAGATTTGACCTTGAAGATGATGGTCAAGGATACCGGCTTTCGAACTCCGTTGAGATTTTAGTAGGAACAATTGGTGATCATACCTAATATGAGGACAAAATGTGAAATACTTCAAAAGTTATTGCGGTCTCAAAAATCAAGATGGGGCCACCAGTCTGCAGGAATTGATGACACACTCCATGATCAATATGCATGCAAAAAATCATGGCAATCAATGCATCAGTTATTCAGATACTGGAGCTTAAGTATCAAATTTTAAATTATTCTGGGGGTTACTGAAAAGCCCCATAGCTTGACGGATATGGGTAACAGAGACCTAATTTCAGGTTTAAATGAAAACTTTTCATGGACCTCCATGGTTTTCAAGTATGAAGATTCTAGGTCAAACAGTGACGATTTGTGCCCTGTTTACAGATGAGGCTTTATTTGAAGGTCTCAAAAATAGAGATAAAAATGCGTTAAAATTAGAAAAAAAACAGGTAGCACCCCTAGTCTGCTGGAGCTGAAGAACCAGTCCATGATCAGTATGCATACAAAAAATCATTGTGATCAATGCATTAGTTATTCAGATACCGAAGCTTTTGTATCAAAATTTGAATTATTCTGAGGGGTAATTTCGAGCCCATAATTCAAAGGGTTAAGGGAAACACAGACCTAATTTCACTTTTCAACAGAGACTTTTCATGGACCTTTCTTGAAGTAAAGTTAAAGATTCCAGGTCCAGTGGTTAAGATTTGTGCCCTGTTAACAAATGACAGCTTCTTTAAAGATATCAAAAATAGATAAAAAAATCGTAAAAAAAATAAAAAAAAAATACAGGTGGCGCCACCAGTTTGCAGGAACTGATGGAACTTTCCATGATCAATATTCATGCAAAAAAACATGGTGATCATGTGAGTAGTTATTCAGATACTTGAGCTTTTGTTTCAATTTTTTATTATTCTGGGGGGTACTTCCGAGACCCGTAGCTCAGAGAATATGGGTAACAGAGACCTGATTTCAGGTTTCCAAGGAGATTTTTCATGAACCTCCCTGGATGTAAATTAAGAAGATTCCAGGTCCAGCCGTTATGTTTTGTGCCCCGTTAACGGAGTGACGGTCGCACAGACGGCCGGACGGACGACGGACAAAGGGTGATCGCTATAGCTCAGATGACTTTCAGTCAGCTCAGCTAAAAATGCAAAGGGTTAGGGATTTACATTATACTATCATAGTTATTGTTTTCTAATGTCAAGTTAAACCGATCCAAATGTTTCATTAAGATCTAAACCTGCCACCAAGAGTACCAGAGTTTTTGCTTGTGTCATCGAGTAAATAAAATGACACTCATTTTGCCACATTTAACGTAATCAAACTGTTATAAATATATTGCCTCAAGTCAAGTTCTGTCTGCACAGAATGCCTAACGGGCATGCGGAATGCGAATAAAAATCGATATTGACTAAATCTATACTGTGAGATATGCGCTGATTGGCCATACATGAGGAATGCGTATCTGGCAAAACGAATCGATTTATACCTTTAGCGATACTTTGCCGGTTCCGCACGGTATACTGGACACAACATATAGAAAATATCGCATGCTAATGTATACTGGTATCTGTCCGGTTCACATGAAATCTCCCAACACGCATTCCGCAAAATGCATTCCGAAGATATTGCTTCTTAGGAAAAACTCTGCATGTGAAGGATTGGAAATTATTTCTTTCGTCAGAAATCATAAGAAAAAAAACATTTCTCATGAATATGAACGTTTCATAAATTCTAAATTAAATACTGATCTAAATTATAAACATCTTTGTATACCTTGCAAAGAATTGGCTGTATATTCTTGAGTCTGATCTAAATCTCACTAAATAAATTTTAATTTCCCGGCCATGGAGCTTCTTTACCGTAACACTGTAAGAATACAGATTAATTAGGCTTTGTAATTATATTAAAGCCTATTGCAGATTCTTTTAACAAGGTAATCTAGTTTTCAAGATTTTTATCCTTTACAGTGAAAGCCCACTCACGTTAAAGTATTTGATATTGAAATAAAAATCATGTAATATCCAAAAGCTTATTATGTCGACATATACCTATAATCTGGATATTCCGAAAACTCAATGTATCAATGTATGAATATATTTTATTTATCGCTGTATATCGACATATTCATATCGTCATTTATTTTACATGCATGCTTATCAATAAACTCTTACTAACGAAATTGATAGCTGGAATTGCAAGGCGTGATTACAAGTCTCTTAATAGCCAAAGCTATAGCAAGCACCATAAGCATAAAGAAAAGATTATTTTTTATGGTATACATATAAATGTTATATAGCTTTCTGTGCAGGCCCGGATTCGGGACTTGGTTCTGCCCAGTCTTATACATAATGAAGAGACAATAGCGAAATCAAGGTGACATAATGCCGCGGTGATAATTGTTCTAACGAAGTATAAAGGAATGTAGCGCCATCTTTTGCTACCGTTTTCTGCTCCGAGCCCATTGTTCGCACGGTTATTCAATTATAAAATACCTAATGTTTCTCTTATCTGCTCTCATTTCTACTGCGCAGCGCGGATAGTTCCATCATTGTCTAGAAGCACGGATCGTGTATTCAAATGAATGGCTGGGGTGCAGAGAAAATAGGTGTCACAAGGAACGAAGAGAGTCCTGGGCTGTCCTGCCATCCTCAGAAAGCCAGGACTCGCAGAGCTTTTAGAATAAAGGCAGTGTTTGTTGAATGCTTGTGTTCCGTGAGTTTGTACCATGCGATGAATTATTGAAAGGTCTAATTACGGGTTCAAAGAAGCGCTCACTGCACACAGCGTTGTTTGTCATTGAGGTGGACGGGATCACTAGTGTGTAAGCTGTTGACAGGTAGCGCTGGACGGCTTGATTGAACCGGTTTTGCTAAAGTGGGCGGAAAGGTTGTTTACAGGCCCTTAGGTTGGGTCCTAATACATTATAAATGACTCGAGGCCCTACTTTCCTTCTCCAGTCCATTCACAATCAAGAGCTGTGCAGGCTACTGTCGCCTGCATCATTCGCTCCAGTCAGACATTTCTGTCTCCTGTAAAAGAGAGTGTCTTTCACCGTACTTTTGAAGATATATAAATGATCTGCGAGAAAATATCACAATATATAAAGAGTCTGTGTTATATAAATATTGTTTAATATAGAAATATTGTTATATAATTAATGCGTTGTGTTTAGGTATATTTATGAAAACCATACATGAAAATTCCCTTCCTTTCCGTTATCTTCATTTCTTTGAATGAGGCTGATTGATTTACCTATATTATGGTCATATCATAGCATTCTTTCAGACACCGAGACATTTAGACTCAATAAATGCAAGAAATTTGTTCCATAACAATCTTTTTTTCAGTTTTTAATAATGAAATGAATAATTCATCCGAAATTAATCGTTGGAATAAATTGGTTATGAATTAGGATTTCGAATCCATTGATCCCTCAGTTCGTGAGAATCTTTTCCAAAGTTAGGGCAGGTCAACTATGGGGAAATATTCCTTTAATAAAAAAAGTCAGACATACCTTGCTGTAGTACTTATAAACTGCATCCGCGAAAAGTTTCATCGGACAACTAACCCACCCCCCCCCCCCCACCCCCCCACCCCCGACCTATATTGGGAATTAGAACAACAAGCGCTTAATACCGTAAAACAGGTATCGCATCATGACACATCATAAACTTTCCAAGATTGCCTATGTTTTCAAAATGTTTCTCCCTATGTGCTAAGAACTCCGTCCATTACCCCATCCCCCTATTTTCAAATCTTATATTCGGCCCTGTCAGAGATATGAGTGCATTTGTGTACATTGTTTGACCTCTTTCAGAAGATCAGATTTTCATGATTTGTCAGGACCAAAAATTCCGTGACATTTTCCCAATGACTTTGGGTATTCCAGCGCGAACTGCGGCTGCCGCGATTCATTTGATCATTGCAAATTTACCTCCAAAAAGAGCGAGCCAGGGTGAGAAGCATTTTCAGACATCCTGCAAATGACTTTTTCATGATTTTTTCATGACCTTTTGAAAATAAAAAAAAAATCATTAATTTTAAGTACTTAATTCTAAATTTCGAAAATCAGGGCTTTTTCAGAGCATGGGAACCCTGATGTTTCATGTTTACACAAAAAAGTATATCTGCGAAAAAACCGTGGGCACGGTTTTCGGGAACGTAGTTTTTATATCTTTTTAAATGCCATTAATCATCTTTATAATATTATGAAAACGTGATAGTGCGTCCTTAGAATTAAAAATACCGATAATTTTTACTGTAGTTTGTCAATTCTAACAAGACATAAGTACTAGTAGGAAGATCAGTTCTTGATCCACTTTTGGATCCGAACTAATTCCAATATCAGTTGCTTCCTTTTATGCCTGAAGACCATCAAAGACAAACGCATAGACATATAAACACATACAATCATTGGTGGAAGTATAACCTCCACAAATCTTCGTTAGCGGAGGTAAAACAAACAAAAACACGTGTGTATCCCCTTTGTTCATGCACACAATAATACTGCAACCATCATGTAAAAATGTATCATTTACATGTTCAAGTTTACGTACGTTCCTGTGTTTCAATTACACACGCTCTGGTATCATTCATCGCTTAATTACAAGTGCCTATTAACCTTCGACCACAGAGATTTCGTATAGAGCAATATTCCTTGTCTTTAAATATATGCGTTTCCCATATCACAGCAGAGGTCATACAGATCTTGTTTTCCCATTCATATTTGAGTATAATGGATGCTTTAAAACCGGCGGTGTATTTTTACTTATTAAAACTAGTTCAGCCACTATACTCTGGTTTATCACGACCCTTACTGTAGCTTCGATATCAGAGATTAATTTCATCTTACAACCGAGTCAGAATCTCGTGTCAATGATTATACCGCAAAAATTAATTACTTTCTATCTGGGCTCGTCCAAGCTAATAACAGCTGTACCTGTCACGCCCTCGTTCGGCTCAGGTTTATACCTGTCTAATTTAGAATACTCATACCTAATTGTGTTTAAATTGCCTGGACAACGGATTCAAATCTTTGACACTCACTTATAAGAACGACCTGGTTTGCATAGGATCAAGAGCCATGGCTTTCACGTGATTTCAAAGTCACGTGTTTTAAAGCTGGACGCCATTTTGACACGATGGGATTTAATCGATATAGGTTTATAGAAGAGGCCAAATTACTTAATTTTTGGTGTGCAAATAGCTGGCTCAGCTGAAACATATTGCGTCGCATGTCCCAATCTATTTATTTCATTTATTAGAATTAGCTGGCGAGAGGTATTACACTTTACCCATGCACGGTTTGTCTGTCAAACTTTCGCGAAAAATACCGAACAAAATTTATTGATTTTTTTTATGGATTGTTAAGATAACATCCAAGGAACAATCCAACAAATTTTAGAGGTAAACTGATTCTTATTGAGCAATGCTGTTACAGGTGCCCTTTTATTGTGTGCAGCGGTCTTACAGATGGCTGTTTTATTGTGCACACGGATGTTCCATGAGTTGTTGGCGTTTGGTTCGTGTAGCACGCGTGGCTCGATGCCGTGGCAGCGTCGCCTGGCCGGGCCGGGTACCCTGATACGGCATTCTCTGTTCTAGTATGTTCTTTGAGCGTGTGTACTGTGTATTATGTTGGATTCTTTAGACTGTTCGAGAAGTGGAAAATTCTTGGGGCGAGAAGTTATAAATAGGGAGCTGTGTTTTAAAGCAGAGAGAGGTGAGACAATATTCCAGCGGACACGGAAGCAAGTTAGTCAGTGTGTGGGACCTATCCGATTATCCAGTAATTTCAGGGATTCTACTATTACTAACTCTATACAATTTAATGCTGCCTGTCTCAAGTTTACTTTCTCGATTGTTACAAGAGCTTTATATTGGACTGTTGTTCTCCGGGAGAATACATTTTAAAGGACTTGTCGCTGTGACAGTGGTGGTATCCAGGTACTGTGCACTTTGTTTGTTTTTTGTTTTTGTTTTGTTTTTTTACCGTGTGATTGTATTGATCTGCTTTTATACTATGTCATTATATTGATTTAGTGTATTGTAATGTTAGGGTTGTTTTAATAATAAATTATAGTTATTTGTTAACAAGAAACCACTGACTTCTTTATTCATTCCCCTAGATATTTCTTGCTGCCTAGTGTTACAGAATCTGATTTTCTTTTTATCTCCTTGACAAAATTTCTGTTTATCACGCATGCGTGATCTGTTGATATTAGGTTCAGTAACAATGCTTAATTGAAATTATTCTATCCCATTTTGTCTGTTTCCTAATATTAGAGCTATTGACAGGTGTTACTACCGGGAGCACACATTCCTTGTGCCCCTCTCCCTGTAATTAAAATTGTAGAGGTTGCATGCCTTTTTCAAAGAATGTCATGGAATCATCTTATTTAGGCACCATATACCTTTTAGAAAAGAACAAAGATTGTAAGACGGCATAACTGGTTAAATTTGCACCATGGCCTTAAAGGGGCCTACTGATTCCATAAAACAAGTATGTTATGTATATAGATGACATAAATTATGTTCTCCTTCAAATATTATGGTATATCTGAGGATATTTCGTTCTAAAACCTTCTGCTTTCTCCTGTACACAGCTGTAAAGAAGCCTGCACCGAGCTTCTGTTTGTGTTCGCATGTTTCTTCTCTTTGACTGGGAATTGTCGAGCATACGCAAGATCAAATCTACTTGAAATGACGCTATCATTTTTGTGCTTCTTTTCAAACATGTCAATATTCCTCCGGCGTCGCAAGATCTATAATCATTTCATACTTGATTTAATTATCATAAATCGCCACATCACCTCCCGTTATAACAGCTGCTCTGTAGAAACAGCGAAATAAAGTTTAGTTAAATACTGAGAAATTATTTGGACAGGGGTATTGGAAAAGAGTATTGTCTAACGGATGTGTTTATGTAGTCCGTCCCAGAACCCTTGTACACATGTTTTTGGTGCGATTACTGTTTTACAAATATTCTTTACAAATAATTTTGTCCAAACACGTATTTGCAGATGTTCCGCCAATTTTGTGTAATGTTTCATTGTTGTGTCGATGGACCGAGGATGGCGTCTTTCCGGTAAAGCTGCGCAGTACGTTCCTCCATGAAAAACTTTCCATGTCTTTCGGCCGTTTTTTACGACCCATAATGTAAAATCCGGCCCATAATGTAATAACGGCCTATATTGTAATAAAGACGAGTCATAATGTAATAAACATACCCTGCCCATATTGTAATAAAACTGGCCCATACTGTAATAACGGCCCATAAAATAATAAAAACGGCCCATATTGTAACAACGGCCCATATTGTTAAAAAAACGACCCATATTGTTAAAAAAACGACCCATATTGTAATTATCATTACCACCCATATTGTAATAAAATGGCAGTGGGAAAAACGGCCAAAATTGTAATAAAACATGTTTAAGCTCAAGAATGATTCCCAAATCTAACAGGCTATATTGTTACGAAGACAATTGTTCAGGGGAAAAGACTGGGCCGATCCCGGTTTCGTACCCATGTCGGTGGCGCACAAGTCCGGCGTCCCAACCGCTTCGCTAGAAAAGCAAGCTTCACTAGCGAGACAGTTTGGTCCGCTTTTATGACACCCCGTAACACACCCCCTCTTAAGAGCGTTCTGCTATCAGAACAAGACTAATTATCCCAGGAGTCACACTTTGGTAAGCTTATTCCCTGGGCCACAAAGTTAACCGTCACGGTAGACGAGCCCCCATTTTGTTACGAAGGCAAATTGTTGAGGGGAAAAATCCTGGGCGGATCCGGGAGTCGAACCCAGGTCGGTGGCGCACAAGTCCGGCGAACGAACTGCTTCGCTAGCAAGGCAAGCTTCTCTAGCGAGACAGTTCGGTCCGCTTTTATGTCACCCGTGTCACAATTTGCGTTTTAGAATACCTTCTAAATGACAGCCATTTTGATCCCTCATTAGTATAAGAGTTGCAGTCATAATGGAAATCCAGTGAAACTGTCAACATTTATATTGCCTACGTAAATTTGACATGAACTTAATCATTATTTTCATCTTTTGCAATATTGGTCTTTTTGTCCCTTTTATCCCCCAGCATGCTGAATACAGTAAAGGTGAGGTAAAGTTATTACAATGTTACTCATTTATTATTACAGTATTGGCCATCATTATGATATTGGCCATTTTTACAACAAGATTGGCCATTTCTACGACAATTTTGATCGTCGTTAAAATATGGGACGGTTATTACCTCCGCCAAGCCTAGCGGCCATATTATGGCCATATTATGGGTGCGAGTCTTGACGTCACAGAGGACAATGACGTCACTCTACGTGTACGTGCCGTTTCCCTGAAAGGTGTCTGCTATTACCGATCATTTTTGGGTCACCGGGGAGGCGGGGGGGGGGGGGTGGTTAAACGTGAGACGACAGCACACGCTTCCTGTCATTTATATTATATCCTGGTGTCAGGTAACTTCCGCGGGTGCTGGGTGTGTAATCATCCCCATTAATGAGTCTTAACATGGAGGATTCGCCAAATATTGCACTCGTTTGTGAGTGATACACGGCTGTGGGGCACAGCCTTCTCATAATGCAGAACGCTCACCCTGGATGGGAGCCGACCATGAAAAATCTCACCGCTCCTCGGCTGAGATTTGAACTCACAATCTCCCCGCTCTGAGCCCTGTGCTCTACCTCTAGAACACAGAAACCGGCATTTTCAAATTGTTGTTTTGTTGTTTGGGCATAATGTTATTTTTTAAAGATTTAATTGTTCCCACATAAACTCTTAAAGCGCACGATTGACGCATCCAGGTTTTAACATCAAATACGTTTGTTGAAAGCTCTAAATCTATGCGACGTGATTTACACATTGACCTAAGACATCTTAACCTTTGCATACATGTGCACCAAAAAACATGTTTACTGGATCTTTTTCTTACCATAAAATATAAGATAATAAGATCCTGAATTCTAATCGAATGCAGTCAGTCCGTGGATTGACACAGGACAAATTGAAACAGTACCTACATTTAAAATTTCTAAATCTTGGAGGGTTTCGAGAGATCATATGATATATTCTCTATGACACATTGAGCAAATCGCACTGAAATTTTATAAAAGAATTGATATAAATTACAATTATCCATTATGAGAGTTTTTTAGGTTTTATTTGTTAAACCTGTCAAAATATTTACAATTCGGCGATATATATATATAAATATATATATATATATATATATATATATTTATATATATATATATATATATATATATATATATATATATATATATATATATATATATAGCTTTATTGGACACGGGCGCTTGATTAAATACTAGAAATGTACCAAGGAGAAATATTATGGTATCTACAGGAAACCAAAATTATATTCAATACGTGTTTTTGTTGGGTGTTATACAGACGCCAAAATACTACATTTGTATATGTATAAATATATATTCATTTTAAATATTATCATGTTTATCCTGTTCATCATCCCATTTAAACACTGATTCATCAAAAGGAAAAACTTGAATCATGGCCATATTTCGCTCATATTAGCTTGGACTGTGTTAAACAGATAGTCATTTTGTAAATCCAGTGGGTTTTCATACTTGTATGTCCACTTAAACATTCGTGTCACTAGAAGTCAGTATTTGAATTGCCTTAGTTAATTTGCTTGAAAGTTGAATTAAAAAATTATTGGCCGTTTAACCCATTGCGAATTTATTACAATATGGACAGGGTATGGTTATTATAATATGGGCCGTTATTACATTATGGGTCGTTTTTATTACAAACTGGGCAGTTATTACATAATGGGCCTGTTATTACATTATGGGTCGTAACACCGTTTATGAGACAATAGTCACGTCACATAGACGTCACAACGATCGATCGCGCATCACGTTGCGTTGTCTGACGTCACCAGCTGGAATGGCTCGTTTATTTCTCAGGTGATGAACATGTCACAAACATTGATCACTGTCAGTGTTAATTACTGTCACATTTAGGATTACTTGCCTTACAGAAATTCAGTCCAAGGTAAGACATTTTTCACTCAGACTGTCGGCCGAATAGCTCCTGTAATCACTGGGCCAGCTTTTTTTTGTGGTGTTTGCAGTGTATGAAAAGTTTTCCCGGAAACACAGGCGGATACGGACTATAGATATAACATATATACGTTTCTATACATCTCCCAGCAATTAACTGACAATGGCCCTGGCATCTGGTGGGGGATCTGGTAATATGGAACAGTCGGCCAATGAGGCAAGGACTAAACTCGATTATATTTTATAGCAGATTCGAATTAGAAAATTTATCGAACTAGGCGAGATTCGCACTGTCGAAATCTATCATGTTGTAGTTCTTTCCAACATGTATACGCTCTGTCCTCCTACTCGCGTTCTATTTTTTTCGGTAAGGCCAACATGTCGATTTGTTTGTACATAAGGACAGACAAAGGCAAATGGGTAATAGCTGTTAAACAACAATCAACCTTGTTTCAAGGGGAAGAAGGGGGGGGGGGGGGGGCACGTCCCCTCGCTTTTTTTAGGGGTGACAAAGAACATGATCTCATCAATCAGTTCATAGTTTCGTCATATTTATTCAACAATCTCTCAGTTCCATGCATATTTAATGAGATAATTTACTTTTTTTCGTGTCAGTTGTCTTACTGAATCGCCATTAAAGTTAGCCCGTTTTTTTTTATTTTTAAATCAAAAGAAAATTATAAATTATCAAGTGCGGTAAAATTTGGAAAAGTATTGTATGATGAAAATTTTCAGAATATGTTTTGGAATCAAAGAAAATTATGATATTGATGCAGTGGGTTTTGTCCTGTCGGTTTTAAGATAGGGGATATGATGTGTCAAGAGATTTAGACCAGATGTCCTTTATTCGGATTAGACGGGGGGGGGGGGGGGTTATGAAATTTATTGGTACTCCTGTTAACTGCCTGCCTCAAATTTTCTCAGGACCCACGGCCTATGGAGAACACATTTACCTAGTCAATTTCTTTATTTGATTTTCCTGTAAACATTTCAACAGAACAGGAGGAAATAAAGTTCACATTTAGCGATATCTTTGCGCCATCCGCATGAAATAGACATTTCACAAACAATGATGACCACATAATAGGACAACGTTCAAAGGATGCAGCTGCATGCTGTCACACTACTAATGATATGAACGACCAGGTTCTTTTAAAAGTCAAACCAACTTGTTGAAACACTCACATACGTACACTCAAAAAACTGAATATTACATATGTTAACAAAACAAATCATTATATTAAAGAAAGCGGAGACACATTCTCTTGTATAATCGCCGGATTACCGGTCCATCGGCGAAACTCGCTCTGAAGTCCGTTACAGGGAAATCACATTGGCCTTCCTCAGACATCGACTTTCTACGCTTGCAGACATCATATCTCAGCTGTTTTGACTCTGATGCACGCAGACCTGCCCCTTGACTGTAGACATCGTCAGGTTATACCGAAACTGGTACGCTGACGGGCATTTGTCGAACATCCCCTTCATCACGACTTATGTTTGCTTGCTGACGTCACAAGTCCTTGCTGTCCTCTGACCAGTCACCACTCCCTATTATGCCAACTGTCAATTATTACATGAATGTTAACATGGACATGTCTCCAGATATAAAACCCTGAGAAAAATAAACAAGGAGGTGTTATTCCTTTGAAATCTACCACAAACATTCGTTGCTATAGAGACCGCCAAACAGAGACGGCTCCGCCGGAATTAAACTGTACTGAAATAAACATCAAGCGAGACATTTGTGCTCTCACCAAAGCTCTCACGCTGAAATCCAAACATGATACTCCATATAAATGTACAGTAAATTATCAAAACAATCTTCTGGTTATACTCTCTACTAGAACATGCAATACAATTACTAAGTGACAGTCCTCTGATGACATCACTCCCCCTATAAAAGAAAATACATAGTATTTTCTTGAGATACGCAGTGTCGATTTTTAATTACAAGCTATGTGAAGACATTATACAATTACAAAATACAATTGCGCTTCTAAAGAAGCTACTGATTTTCATGCTGCCTGCTTTGACCGTTTATGGTGCATTTCAACACCAGGTTGTGCACATGGGCCTGTCTGCTTGAGAAACTGCTGATGTGACTATCAGCCAACCAAATGCAAGTCAACAAACACTCGACAGGAATCAGGCTCCGCCCAGAAACCACATGTAGGGGCAATTCTCTCTGTGCCTTTGGCCTGTTCAAACAGTCGCCGGGGCGATGAGCTGTCACTCAAAACGAAATGAACAACATTAGCTTCGTGTATTCCTCGCTTGGCTGGTAAACCGTTTTGCTTCCAGGACAGGGTCTCATCTGATTGGACCAAAATGCAGTGCTCCCCTCTGGTGTAGAGATTCAGGATTCAAGATCATAACAAACAGCGCTTACGATATAGGTAGTTGGCCTATGGGTAAAGCGCTGTGTAAAGAGCGTATACAATAGCTAAGTCACAGTCATCTGGAAACACATGCAAATACGGAGCCATTGATCAAGTGCTGTTGACCATTTCTACGGTGATGCTTGTACTCGTCTCATGCACGCGGATCACTGTTCCGTCACAAATACGTCATTACCACTTCTTGTATTCCCTCAGTGATAAACAATAGTCCCTCGCCTTGGGCTTTATGAACCATGGAACCATAATTACAAACAAGTCAAACATGCAGGGCGTTCAGTTAAAAATATTTATTTAATAACCAGGTAGGGTAGTATCATGTGACCCATGGGTCATGAAGCTCAGCTGACGTACAGGTGATGCATGTATTGATTATTGAAATTATGGTTTTGGTGACAAAAAAAATTGTTAAAGAACCTGAAAAATGGGTAGAATGATATTCCACGATCACATTGTCGTTACCAATTCTAATTATTCAAAAGATATTCATTAAGAACTCGAGAATAATGTCAAAGCAACGAGTCCGAGACGGGTAATGTCTGCATAGAGCTACACGTTTCAGCCTTAGCCATCTGCTCTGTTCATTTTATCAGATTAAGTCAAGTCAATTGTCTGTCGGTGGCACACTGACATTTAATGAGGATGAAGATAAAACATGCTATAAAAGTTCCGTGATTACTAAACTTTCTGGATTCCATGTCTTCTATGCACAATGCGAAGGATAATCAATATGTCATACCGTAGTTCAGACATTAAATAAAATATCTGAGGTTTTAGGGAGATTTCATCATTTTTGCCTTTTTATTTGCTCGCAGAAGGTAGTTTTGTGCGATGTAACAGACCTGCTATTCATAAAATTAGTATACTCCAGTTTAGCTTATGTACTGCACATACCCTATAGTCTGTTCTATGTTGGAGTGCTAAATGAAATTAGGCATTATTTTCATAGACTGACATATTCCAAATGGTATTGAAGTAATGAAGGAATAGAGCATAGGCCTAATTAATTTTAATTAAATGAAAATAATAACTTGAAAATATTAAGTAATGTAATAAAATCAATACCTGAGTACATCTCATCCCCATTCATGAAGGTTACGTGCTCATTTAACTACACTTGAAAGCCTCTGAATGGTTGTTCAGAGTCATAAATATTCTAAAATATTTAAGAGAGGCTGCGAAAGATGATAGACGCCATGTCACTTGGCCAATTCAGAAGTAGCAGAAGACTGCAAAATATTAATATTGGTTTTTGTTAAGAATTTTTACATCTCATACAAGGCATTTGGTCCCTCGCCAGCTTAAGGGTCAAAATGTGTGATATTATTTTAGTTTTGGAGAATAATGGCAAACTTTCAATGAGCAACTACTGGTGGATTAGATTAAAGTATATTATTTTAGGGAAGAGGGGTATAGGGTGGTGGCCCTACCACATTAGTTTGAAGAATAATGTATTACAAGTCAGGTTTAAGGCATTAAAAATTTGTTTTACAGACCGACTGGGCTTGCGTTTAAACGTGTCCTTATTTCTGTTAATTTTCAGATGGCAGATATTTAAATTTTATCATTTTGGTTAGTTAAATGCTCTTCCATCGAATAAAAAATATACGTTTTACCTCATTTATGAAATCTTGATAGAATTCCAGCGTCACAAAATTGGTTTAGTTCCTTCTCCAGTATTACTAAAGCAGTTTTTCAACGTGCCCGTATATGCCTGAAATATCGCTTATATGACGTTTAACTGTTTTTTTTCTATGCGTACGTGCGTGTATATATATATATATATATATATATATATATATATATATATATATATTACATTCAATGTTCGAAACCAGGAAATACACGTATTTTCTGAAACCTTCAGTTAAAATTAGTACATGTAATTTTTAATTCTCCAAAGGACTTTCACCCGAGGACATTGAATGTGCGAAACCAGGAAAAACACGTATTTTCTGAAATTAGGGGTTTATTTTTACCAAGATTTATTAAAGGTTTTCAGAGGATGTATTTGAAGAACAATCATGGGTTCAAAGATTCACTGTTATTACATTTATATACTATGGATTACCAGAGGGGTCTTAAGGAAGGCAATAGTAGTTTCAGGTTAAGTGATTACACTGAGTTAATTTAAATATGGATACAGATTCCAGGTCCAAGCAGTTGCTCCAAACGATGATAATTGTTTCTGAGATATTAATAGTCTGTTTGTTTTAGGCCTATATACATGCCATGAATATTAATGTGTAAGACCCTATGCAGAAAAAAGCAAGGCAACTGGGGGATGGTTAATCTTAAAATATCTTCTTTGAAAATGTTTTCTTCATTTAGGACTTAAGAAACCTATAATGAAAACACAGGGAGAGGGTAAAACCGTAATAATATCTATCGCTGAACATTTCGGCCAACTGCATGGATAATGTTAAAGCAGCAGCTGCATAGCCAAGTTCAAAGGGCGAAAATGTAAGATCATGTAAGCGTGGATACGATTGAACCCTTGGTAACATGTATTGCTGAACATAATTTAATTAAAATATTGTTTGAAGCTTCTGCTGTAATAAGAAAAATACATTTTGAATTACGGCAAATGACAGAATTACTGGTAAAATGACAAATAATGCGTGAAAACCCTGTTTACATCGGTTCGAAGTATAACAATTTTGCGGCATTATAACCATAGACAATTAAAGGTTTAAAGGTTTATTTCATCTATTTTCTCAAATCTCGAATCAAGGCGTCAAATTATTCAGTGGTAGTACTGGTACACAGAATGTTAAATAACATCGTGTTCATTATTTTGATAATATTTTAAAAAAAAGTATAGTACTATAAAAAGGGTAAACTTGGATTCACAAGAGGTAACATTTTTGATTATGTAAGAGTGCATCTGTGGAAACTTTGGCAGGCAGCAATTTCGGACATCTTTGGGCCAGCTTTCATGTTTGTACAATTGGTCACGACTTTAAAAAAATACTGCTACGAGATCAAGATCATAGAGCAAAGTTACCTACTGAATAAATAGTACTAATCAAACCACCTAGATATATAGTGACTTTTAAGCCAATTGCAACAACTGATCGGAGGTAAAATATTCATCCTTAAAGATGCCCATGGTTATCTGTCATTACATCTATCATTTATATATATATATATATATATATATATATATATATATATATATATATATATATGATCAAATATATAAAATATATATAATCAAATAAATGTATAATCAAATATATATATTATATATATAGTATTATTTTTAGCAGGAAAACGAATTTATATTTTCCGAAAACACACACACAAACATGAAGTTTTCTGATCATATAACGATAAATATAGGTCTCTTATTCTTGTTTTCCTTGTTTTTTTCCGAATGTGTCCCAGCCTTTCTCGTCTTAGTAATTTAATCAACGGACCAAAAACACACACTTGTTCGTCAAGAGTCAATCCGGGATGCGGGATATTTTAACACATAGCGGTTAGCCTTGGGCCTGTTACGAGACGATCATTCAGCCACTTTTTAAAATTGAACACTTGGGACTAATACTTTTGTAGTTTTGTCACGCCGCTTTTTCCGTTTATTCACACTTCAAGCACCTAAATCTTACACTGAAACCGCAAACAAATCAACCATGCAATTTGTATTTATAAGTTTACAATAGTATATTATAAGTTTTTTTTCATGAAACTTGCGAAGGACGTTGGGAGAATACTATATTAACAAACACTCAATAGACACATCTAATTGTGTGTATATATATCAAATTGTACGTACGTCAAAATTACTTGTTCTTCTTCAATTTTCTGGAAGCGACTGCGTTTGTTTTCTTCTTGTTAATATTATTATTTCCTAATTCTTTAGACTTGTCCTCGAATATATTATGACACATTGTTGTGAATTGATTTTTCTAAATTTCTTTTAAAAGAGTACAACTGCAATGGCATTAGTTATTATGGGCCTTATTTGTTGAGATAATGTGAAGGGGCCAATCAACAGGAGAACAGTCAGAAGTATCCCTGTCTCTTGAAATAAGGACCCTTTTATTTAATATTAGTACAAACCATTCTCATGAAAAAGAAGACAAAAATTCCTCCACCCCTCCCCAACCAGAATATGATAATTTTCTTAGGTCCCTGCACACATATTGGAAGATACATTTTTTTATATGTAATATGTCTTTTTCCCAATGTTTAACACTTAATTTTCCCAAAATATACATTTATTTGAAATCATCTCCATTTACAAACATTTAGGAATATATGATAGTCTAACATTTGAAACGACTCAGTAAGGCATGTCCAGCCTACTTTTCCATATGAGTTGCATTACTACAAGATTATTGAGGAAAAGATAAATTATCTATAAATCACTTTATAAAGTAAAATGCGTTTCATAACCCTAAAAATGAGGTGGATAAAAGGTATACTTTGTCCTCAATCCTATATAAGCGAGGGTACATGTCCCCCTGTCTCGCTTTGAAACAAAGCCTAAGTTTGCCACTATCACATGCAAACAGGGGGGTCAATATAGGGGGTGGGGTATATATCCCCCCACTTTTTTTGCAAGGGGGATGGTCAATGTAATCATCCCCCTCAGCTATTCAGAGAATAATATTTATGAATTGCAAATGAAATATATTAATAATTAGAATCATAGACTTTTGTTCCATTTATAAATTAACAATGAAATTTTATATCTAAACCTGGTAAAGAATTAACTTATACTCGAAATAAAATACCTTATTTTTTTATTTTTATACTTTGTTTTAAATTATTTGAAATGTGATTAAGTATATATATTTGAAATGTGTCATATACAGACGCTTACAGTTTTGGTCACAAGAAGATAAATTGACGCCACTGCATGCAAATTACAACATGTAATTATATCTAATGCCTGAATGGATGTCAACATTCAAGGAACTGATGATTCTCTCTATTAATTTGCATGTTAGTACGTGATGCTTTATGTCAAGTGCGCATGGTGATGATCGGATGACGTAAAGTGTAATACAGGGATAAAAAGTCAGTATTGATAAGTCACAACATAACACCGGATCTTTATCATTTGTACCAGTCGATATGCCTGAAACCCTGTGTTGATATGGCTGAGAACTGTTTATTAAAGAATACCAACATGGCCAGTCTAGGAAAGGAGTAGAAGCCATAAAAAGAAATTACACCTGGCATTTGTTTCATACATGTAACGTAAAGTTACTTTTTAGTCACCTCTTAAGATCTTTTAAATCCATGCTAGGTGCTTAAAGTGTCTCTGTTAATGGAATCAGAGTAATTACAAGGATAACCTCATGTATTATTTGTTCATTAATATCTGCTGTAAAGGAAGCATGGATAATGCATTTTTATTTATTTGCTGTTTTCTTTGTTATAATTGATGGTGGTGAAACTCAACCGTAGCCCCGCAGTGGCATCAATCAGACACTACGTTAGTCAACACGGCCCATGTCAATTCGGCCCATAGTAAAAACCCGGCTAGCACAAGCCTGGTCTAGTCTCGCAAGAATGAGTATATTATGCTAGTAAATGTCCTTATGTGTGCTGTTATGCTGTAACGAAGATTTGATAAAAAAAAATCATTAAAGCAAGTCTGGCGAAAGGACTCTCAAACCATATATAGGTAAGAGTCTTAGAGGGAGTTTTACCCATGGTATATAAAGCGCTTTTCTAGGCCAATCCTAATGCAGATATTCTGTACACATAATTTGGTTCTTTTATATAATTAATAAGGTATTAGAGAGTAAAAATAAATAGACTGTGCTTGTACATGAGAGGGAGAAAAATCCAGAAATGAGAGGCACTACATCCAATGTTTTCTTTTTCAGGAGGAAGTGTGAACAGCATGGTAAAATGACTTTTAATAATTAAGCCTTTTGGATTTTAAGTTTTTAAATGCATGAATCAGAAATATTCCAAAATTCACAGCCTGTATTTACCAAATAAGGGTGAATCTGTAATGCTCTATATAGAAATTTCCGTACTGGGGATCTCTGGTTCTAGGCAAAGTCGTATCGAGTGCTGGATTTAGGCGATACGAGGCTCAGGGCTACGAGACCGTGTAGTACTCTCTGATTATGAGAAAATCGTAAGAGAATCTTTTTTTTTTAATTATTATAGTTAACATATTAACAAAAACACGGTATTAACAATGCACGCTCACGCAGAATATTAACAGACATGCGCCAGTTGCTACGAAGTCACTGCAGTATTTGTTCTTGCTAGCTTTTTTTTTTAATTTGCCAAATAATCGATGATTTTATTTAAATCTATATTTCGCATACATCACGTGCTTATATATTATTTTTTGCTTTATTTTCGTCGTTTTAAACGAATTTAATAAAGGGAAGATATTTATTTGGTGAGAAGGGAGTCGAAGCCCCCCAAAGATTTTTGAGGAACATGGCTACAACCCGCTCAGCTCAGTCGATATGTAAATTGACTTTGCATGGTCCTATCACACGTGTAATTCTTTTAAACTGTACTTTCACTTTCGTGCATGGCCTAATCATGTACCGGTATACACTTGCTCTTCACACATCACAACTATTCACCTGTCAATATCGACCGGTTAGTCAGAGTAGTCATGCACGGTTTCATGCGATAACTCTGTGACGGTTAACGTTATCATTAACTGACATGTGGATTAACATGATTAAATCTCATGCAAACCCCAACTCAATCTTATTTAAGAAATTGCTGTTATTAACCGGGGAATCCCAAACGAAGTCGATCCAGTGTACGACCACGGTGCCCTAGAAGTATTGGGTGATATACACAATCATGGCAAAGTGACATTTCTGCATTTTAAAACTCGAACACTATAGACGTTTTTCAGGATAGTGCATATGCTAATATGTCAGCATATATCTGCAATTTCTCAGTGTAGTGCATTTTGTAATAAATCAGCATATATCAGCAAAGTTGGCATTATCAGCATTCATGTTAAAGAAAGTCGAACATAAATTTCTGAGCAGACTACAAAATTGATTAGAACGGAGGTCGCTTATGTAGTAACCACTGAGACCTGTCTTATGGTGGGTTAACCGAGAACTCATATTGGGCGATAATAAAGAAAGAAAAGAAAATAACCGGCTTCTGTGGCTCAGGGGTAGAACGCAGGACTCAAAGCCGGGAGATCGTGGGTTCGAATCTCAGCCGAGGCGGTGAGGTTTTTCACGGTCGGCCCTCACCCAGGGTGAGCGCTCTGCAGGCTTAATGGGAAGGCTGGGCCCCACAGCCCTGTATCACTCACATACGAGAGCGTCTTTGGGGGTTCCTCGGTGTTATGACCCAGCAATGGGGATGATTACACACCCAGGACCCGCAGGTGCGGCAGACACCGGGCCTGGGTGACACCAGGATACAATATAAAATGATAGGAATCGAGTGCTACCGCCCTGTCAAGTAGTCCCAAACCGAAATGGAAACTCTACAGGTGTACATACTTAGGTTAAGAATTAGATAAGTCAGATTAAAAAAATGGAGGCGGTTACCTCCACAAAAATAATTTAAAAAATAAAAAAAGAAAGAAAATATGAACAAAGTTGCGGAATGAATATGATCAAGAACGATTCTAATGTGTTAAAAGATAACAGTTCCAGGTTGGATGTCGTCGAAAGGCATTTGCGGTGTATATTACCGTATATAACAGACATTTCAAGTGTTCCATTTTAGATAAACTACGAATGCAAGGGCGGGGGGGGGGGGGATGGCATAAATACATTATACAGAGAAAGATGGGCTTATATTTAGAATTCCCATGCATGCTGCCTCAAATGTCTGCTTTTGGTGATTCAATTGACCACGGGAAGCTTTTCCTTAAACTATAAATAAAGGTTCAAAACTAGTTAATAACCACAATAAGAGAAAAAAAATCTAAAAAGGAAGTTAATTCCGGATTAAAACAGATGAAATAGATGAATACACACAAAAAGTTTTAAGAAAATATTCAGCGGAAAATTACATTTGTTATGTTGAGTCCATGATGAAAATAAGGAAGCAAGAAAAATCAGAAGAAATCAATTGCTGCTTTGCAGACAGTTAATTTAAAAAAAAATGTTTTTGTGACCTTATTCTGGCACTGTTTGACTGAACTTCTAATCTAAGTTAAATCAATGCGTATATATTATCAGCACGGAGGACTGACATGTCACCACCCTTCCGCTAGAGTGCGTTTCTACTCAAAACTAACCTCTTCCTGTTAGACATGTGCACTAAGGGACAATCGGGAGACTGCCTGTCTCAACTTTAAGATCATAATGTGTTACATTTCAAGGAAACACTGTCGGTTTATATTACTTATTCCGTGAAGTCCTTACCACAAAATCACGCATGTATATGTAGGCCTAAGGCCCGTTTTCCATGATGGCGTTTCCCCGCACAGAAACGCGCGAGGAAAAATCGCTCCAGTGTAAAAGCATTGTACCTTTTACGTGATCAGGAAAATCAATTGCGTGATGCATGATTTTTCCACGAGCGGAAAAAAATGCTCACGGAAACGCGATCATGGAAAAGGGGCCTAATTTTCCTCGAAACAATTCTTATCCAATGTACACGAACGGACTGCATTACCCTCTTCACTATACCTAAGCCACGTTGCATTGTGGGCTCATATTTTGACGCCCACAAACCCTGACCAGCAGAGTCGTACTCTTGTGAGTCCGGCTCTGCACAGGGCAGTGGTGTCAATTTATATATATATGCCAAGCATATCACACTGTTGCCAAACATAGAGCGCTGTGTAACCGCGGAGGAATGACTGCATTCCAACAGATCATTTATATATATACCTTAATATATATATATATATATATATATATATAAATATATATATATATATATATATATATATATATATATATATATTAGCGTCTGTATGACACATTTTAAATATATACTTAATGAAATCACATTTCAAATATTTTCGATTAAGTATACGTTTTTAGCATAAAAGATATTATGTTTCCAGTATAAGTTAATTCAAAACCAAGTTTAGATAAAATATTTCATAGTAAACTCATAAATAGAACAACAGTCTATATACATCTATTATCACTATGTTTCATTTGCAATATATAAATATTATTCTCTGAATAGTTGGAGGGGGGATATATACCCCTACCCCGCTGTATTGACGCCCCTGTCACAATGTGACCTGTCAAAATAAGCACGTCTGCCAGCCCTATTGCAAAGATTCAGAACTGTTAAGATCCCCAAATATCAATCCGCTGTCTGAATATTGGTTCTTAAATATGACTATAAATGTATTAGAGCGTAAAAATCTGTTTTTTTTTGTAAACAGCCTGTGTGTATGTTAGAGTGAAAGGGAAAAAGAAAGAAAATATAAATTTTAGGTATGAAATGTACTACCAAGGAGGGAACTGGTTGGAGATACAATTCCGGGAAGCTCTGCAAGCAATCGCATGTCGTATTTTTATTACTTCACATCACTCTAAACCCTTTTAACACTTATAATTTATTAGCCTTGTTTTATAGTATTCCGTGGATACCAAAATTTTATGTCGCCTATGAACGAAAGACTTTCAGCGATGGCTCGGGCGTCTTAAATGGGCACAATCACCTATCTGACCTATATTAAATAAAGGTAATCCCTTGGAGCTTTCATAAAAAAATGCCAGAAATGTGGATATATCTGCACATAAGCTGCTTATTTTGTTTATATAAACGTGTTTATAATATATGCCGGCCCGCTAAATTAATCAAAACAAATTTAACAAGGGCATCTGGCAGCAAGTAAGATAAGCCAGAGCTTTGCAAATGGCATTTTGCAACCAGTGACCTTTCTACTTTCGCATATATTCAACCCGCCACCTTAGGTTACACGTTTTTCCAATTTGTCAACATTGCTGTGTTTACAAACGTGTTGTTGACAAACAAGTTTACACACCCTTTACGAAGGCCTTATAAGAACTTTTCACTACCAAAATTACCCTTAGATAATAAATATATACACAGAGGAAGCAAGAAATCACAAATTCTTTTTCATAAGGTAAATGAATGGGCACCTTTAAGCAACGACGGCTTCACACGTGTTGGCAAGAAATTGGATGTCTATATGAAGATATTGTGTTAACTTTAGATTGTTCCAATGATTACATTAAATTCTCCAGATTAGTACTAGTTCATACTTTCGGTCTCCGGAAATTAACGAGTCGTTCCGCAGAAGGGCGGATTCTCGCGCTGAATCAATTTGCATCGGGCTTATCGGCGGCATCTCTCTGTACCTGTGTGACATTTATGACAATTCAATGAGGCATTAATTGGCAAACGTACAAACTTAAATTTTCACATTAGAAGATGTATAACAGATTATGTCTTCTGGATTATTTCTAACCCCTATGCATACAAAACCTGAAATCCAGAAGGCTTTATAATGACATTTCATTCTTATCATATGGACACCTTCATCCTCATTCAGTAGACAGTGCCACCAACAAGCCATGGACCTATCCTTAAAAAAAACAGATGCATAACTGAAGATCATTCAGAAAATATGACGAAACTATAAACTGATTGGTGGGATTATCTCGAAAATTAAACAATTTTGTGTGTAATCTCAACTAAATGAGGGGGACAAAACGTACTTAGTTCCCCACCCTAAAACAGTGGGGTGACATGTCCCCCTTCCGTCCCTCCGAAACAAGGTCCAGGACTTTAGCCAACAAACAATTATCGTATACAACCTGTTCGAAAGACCACCTCGTAATCAAGACCATTTTCTTAATAAAACTGACGGCCTGTTAACACTGGGTGACCATTGAGTCCGTATATATCAAGACCATTTATCTGTCTGTGTATATTATAATGTCACCTTGAAACAAAATTGCCATTTAAAAGATGACCTTTCATATTAGATAATCAAGAGAACAAGTCCGGATGTTTGTTTTATCTTCAAGCTAGCCAATAAAAATTATGTATAAACAATATGTGTGCGTGCAAACGTGTGTATGTGCGTGTCTTAGGTTCAGCAAGGTGGAAAGGATAGTCTCATCATCAATGTGTGAAAGGAAAAGTTTAAAAATGACTATGTACATGCCAAGTATATCGGTTGTTAATTTGAATTCAGACTAAATATATTTGTGTATTAATTATATTAACTTCTCTAAATACAAGCTCTCTTTTCATGAGTCTAATATTCCGCTACCAACGTTACCGGCCTTCTGACGTCATCGGTATTCTATTACTGTCCAGCGATGAACCTGGCCGATAACGAAGAGGTGAAAAAGATGGCCGCTCCCATCAATGGGATTCAATCATTCAACTTCAAAGTTAACAAGACGAGATGTATATATAGATGGCAAAAAATATGCTCTGGGTAACACCACTTTATACCGAGCATCCAATTAATAAATATTCTATCATCTCAGTGAATGTTATATATTCTATTAACTCATTACAAGACCAACGAGAACATTTTCACTTGTCTTGTACTGAGTGAAAGTCTTCCGTTATATGCGGACCAAATAACATTGCAGTTACCTCTTTAAGTATACAGGAGTCATCACAATATGGCTTTGAACTATTTCTTTGCCGGGGTGGCTATTTTGCTTTGCTGGACATCGGTCTTGTTGGCAGATACAAGATTTGGCTATTTACATTAAATGGAAGCCCAGTTGGTGTCAAGGGTCGGCGAGGAAAAGTCGCCTCTCGGTAAGAGCAAAATAAATAAATAAATAATTAAAACCCGGGAGCCCATCGTGCGTAAAAAAAACTGAAGGTCAATCAGCCAAATAACCACGTTGCCATGGTAACCATGCAATACTTCTCTCATTTGCAGATTTCAAAGCAATGGGGAAATGGCACCTCCCGGTGCGAGAGAAAGGAAATTAAAGGACAGCCCGCCACAATTTGAGCTTGCCAATGCTTACTCGCGCCCCTTTTGGCGTGTCATAAAGGCCCTTGCAGAGGAGATTGCCCGCAGCCCTCACGGCACTCTGCTTCCTGTGACAGCGATCTGAAGAAACCGCTTGCTGGCGTTCACCCGGGCAGATTTACTTTAAACTGTCCGGTATTCCGATGTGTGTACATTTCCTGCAGCCCAGATAGAGAGTACTTAACACTTTCTTTTTTCACCCATTTTAAGGCCATCACTTTCACTTTCAGGTGCTGCACCATAGCTGTAGCACCCTTCGCAGGCAGCTAGCTGTTAGAGAAGCAGGCCTGCCAGCACTGGACATCCAGGGACTGTCCCAATGGCTGTTCCGTAATCCATCCAGATACACTATTCTGTTTTTTATACTGAAAAAATGTTATCCGCCTGTAGATGTTATACTGCTGTTTTCCGCGACTCGTTTATAGCCGGGGCCAGTTTCATTCATTCAAGCACACTAGTCAAAGTAAAAAGCTTCATTACTAGGGCAGGACATAGCTTAATACCTATATAAGGTACTGCATTTCGGACCTGAAGGTCCCTAGTTCGATCCCCACTCGTGCCTCGAAGGAAAAATGAAGAAATATTTATCCAAGATTCGCTCAGATTTCGTCATTTTAGGTGATATTTTTTATTATTCCTCGCACACGAAACCTGAAATGTACAATGACCAATCGGAATATACCATTCTAATCATATGAATTTCATCATTAACTATAAATATCACCACATGCAGGCCATGCATATACACATCCTTAGTATAAACGAAAAACCGGAAAATGGAAAGAAAAAAGAACCATAGAATGATATGAGTGCATGATAAGGACAAACGCAGACCCGGAATATCAAAACCGAAACATTTAGGTGGTACAACCAAACTGTCTAAGAACTATATAAACATAATATCCAGGTTAAAATAACTGAATACCATAACCTTGGAGGCACTGGGAGACACGACTGTAAAATGGCATCTAACCATGAAAAAACAAACCTTCATTTATCATTATTAAAGGATTGCTTATGCATTTCCTGTTACAGGCTCCGCTGTTAATCGGTTGTTGTACATGTATCTCGGCATGCAAAGTCAATGGAATTAAGGGTCGTATGCGTTCAGGATTTCATTTATTTATGCTTGAGTTTTAGATTTTTTGC
The DNA here is from genome assembly GCA_026874595.1 of Sipunculus nudus. NCBI lineage: Eukaryota > Metazoa > Annelida > Sipuncula > Golfingiida > Sipunculidae > Sipunculus > Sipunculus nudus. The sequence goes on along the minus strand of CM049308.1, from coordinate 23,062,919 downwards.
CTATAAATGAGATTAAATAATTTTTTTTTTTTCTTTTATTCATCTTCTTTCGACCTCAAGATCCCCTTAGATGTTATAGTCCTGGTCTGAAGCTCTAAATACGGCTGTAACTATTAAACCAACAAATAAAATCGAGCTCAAGACCTATGCTTCCAAGACGACTCCAAGAGTTATGATTATACTAATATATATATATTGGGTCCCTGTATATGTACAAATATATATATATATATATATATATATATATATATATATATTTATATATATATATATAGTTTGAGCCTCATCTCTGACTGGAAACTTGTCTGAATCCGAAAATAAAGCAAGATGATGAAACAAAGGAGTGAGAAGTTTTATGACACTTGCCAATCTTTCGTTCTGAAACCGTTTGCTTACTACTTGTACACAAGTTTAAAGAAGCTATTACCGCGCACAATCAGTGGCGCAAAACATATGGTGAACGCCATCTGGTGGCCATACTGCGCAACAATTCAAGATTTTTGTCAATCTTCTAACCTCTGTTTCTCTCGTGTTTCTGCTTTCATTTTTCTTCTCCTCGTTCATATGACTTGCCGCGCATGAGCAAGACTGGGCCTCTTTTCGCGCAAAGGTATTTTGGTAAACAGGCACGCGGGGACTGTGTTTCATAGACCATAGAACCATAACAACATTTGAAACTGGACATAGTAAGTCCGCATGTCGTGATGGTTTTGCTGGAAACTTTTGTATTCAGCCTAAAGCGTGAGATAATACATATATTAATTGCAATGTTTTTCTACCTTTACGAAACGCTAGCGTGTGAAATGAACATAACGCTATATATATATATGCGTGATTTTTTCCGCGAGCGGAAGCGCTCGCGGTTTTTCGCATCAGTTTAAAAAGTATGTTGTTTCTTGATTTTACCGTGTCTGAAAATTCCAAGGTGTCCAGCAACATTTCTTGAATTTTTTCTCGAGACATAGTAGACCAAAGTACTGCATAGAAGACGAAAGCTTTCTGTTTTCTTTTTTCTTTATATTTTTGGCATTTTCGACACTCCTACGACATTTTCCCATGTCCTATATCATTTACTACTTTTTTTCATTTTCACTAACTTACTATGACTAATATTTTTATTTTCTTTCAGATCCGTGTTAATTGATAATACGAAAATATATTGGTTAATATAGAAACGTAAGTTCCAAACGAATGATACTTATTGTCCACAACATATAAAATAGTATTATAATAGGGTTTTAGTGAAAATATGATATTTTCCCAGAATAACACCTCATACTATTAGTCTTCAACAGAAATGAAAAAGAAAATGTATAAGATGAAGGATATTTAATGTACCTAGTGGCTTTCATTTATTTTTTCCTTTCTGTTGCTTTTAGCAACGGCATGGCTATTTGTGTCCAACGAAACGCAGTGACTTTTCAGGGATCGCGTGCGGGAGAGGAACCTCTAGGGTTTGGCTGGTAGGTATCTGTCTGAAGTCAAACATCAAATGTTGTCCAACGTCGTGTGAATTATCCATTCTTAATGTTGCATTATTTGAATGTCTATCCCCGATAGATCATCAAAAGTCAACCGATATCATAACTTTTGCATGAAACCCATACAGACCACCAACCAACGTTATTTTGCAGATCCGGTGGTTCGTGCAAGTGTTATATGCTTTTCATTAAAGGTGCATGTTATACATGTTATGCGACATGATCAAAGTCTATTACTAGACGGTGTCAGTTAATTTCATGGTTTCAAAGCAATATATGCTAAAAATGGCCATTTTGTGTTTTGGTTATGATCGTGACCTTTATAATAAAGGCAGGGACAGTTTATTGTGTAAATATGATAAAAACATCATGGCATCTGACAGGTAAAGATATCAGTTTATTAACATACCTCAGTTTATTATTTACATACCTAAAGCGGAAGGTTATTTAATGTTTAAGGGCGTAAACCTTCTAACGGAGTTGTTCAGATGATGAAAAATTAATAACTTTGTACATATTTACAAATTAACAGATACATGTGCATCTTCCATTGATAATGTTAAGTCTTTTGTAAATGCAATTACAGGCCTACTATTAATTAAGATATTAATAACACTATTTTTTATCTAAAAGTCACCTAAAATTCGTCGGTTCTGCGCCTACACTCTAAGAAAAAAGGGTTCTTGAGGGTTCTTTGAGGGTTCTTTGAAGAACCACAGGGTTGAGTAAAGAACTCTAGGGTGTTATGAGGCAAAACAGGGTTCTTTAAATAAAGGTGGGTTCTTTGGGATGATTTAGGGTTCTTTGAGAGTCATGAGGGTTCTTTGGAAGTGCTTCTTGTAAAACAGGGTATATCAAAAAGTGATTCTATAACCTGAAAAATAAACGCTTCCGAGAGACAAGGCGTTCCTTAGAGATATAAAGGAGTTTAAATTTAAAGGTTGAACTCAAGTATTAAAATAGTTGTATTGATAATTATTAGTGTGGTCCGAATACAGGTCTACATGATATTATGATTTGGGAAATATAAGTTTTTTTTTAATTAAATAAGCATGCAGTTACTCTTACTAGAAATAGTCTAGTAAAGTAATTCGTTGCTGAATTAGTTTTGGCCATTAAAGATTGTACGGTGGTATATATATATATATATATATATATATATATATATATATATATATATATATATATATATATATATGTAAGTGTATACTTTTTCAGCAGTGATATACAATCTGAACCAAAATTGGTACTCTTGTTATTTTTTTAAATATTAATAATTATTATCAATACATTTAAAATGGAAATATGACAAACTCTAGCCAGGGTTACACAACACGGCAATCACTTGCCTCTCACAATTTTCAGCATTTCTGTGCGATTGGCGTGTAGTGTAAACAGCATTTTTCAGCTGCATTCATGTAAAACGAGGCGACGACTCTCACTGACATTGCTTAATCGTAAATTGATACGCTTTCGCGCCAATCATACAAGTGCCGGGTGTTTAGAACAGTGTGCTGACCAGTGCTGACCAGTGGAGACAGATCCAGGTTCAGCTGAAGTACTGTACAGACTGCAAGCCAGTAACGTCACAAACAGACAGTGAAGAATGTAAGGTAAGTTTTTGAATGTATTATTTTACCCACTGAATATTTGTTTACTCTATCTGGAAAGAAATGCTATATATCATCTACATGTGTTATAACACTTAATTGAGCTTTAAAGTTGCAAGTTATATATCGGGATGGATCGCTGTAAGAAAAATGCACAGTTTATGTTTTTGACGATACACAATCAGTTTTGATTATTTGTAACACAGATGTTATATTATATCATTTAAGTGTACAGTGTACTTGTATACAGAGCATGGATAAAATACAGGACATATATTTAAATGGGTATATACACAGCTTGTGTCAGCACTATAGTATCGTGGATGTATCACTGTACCCCAGGCAAGTTTCCAACATGGCCCGGGCATAGATTCCCTTTTGATATTGTAATTATCAAACCTCTCCAATACGTTGTTTGTAGGCCAATGCTTGCGGATATACAAGTTGGGTGTATGTATGTTTGTGTGAAGTGTATATTTACATATATTTGTGTGCACAATTATTTTAATATATGTTTGTGCATATATACACAAATATATATATATATATGTATAATATATATATATGTATATAAATATATATGTGTGTGTGTGAGTGTGCGTATGTGCATGTATGTGTTCTGTGTATGTAAGAGGTTTTATAACTGATGTTCTATTATACTATTATGGTTAGGGGAAGTACGTTTTAAAATGTGTTGCTTTATAAAGGTCAGTTGATATCGATGATAATACCAGATGTAGGTTGCAATGTGTACACCATGCACATGTGGCATGATAAATGAGTAGCCATTAGGTGGCCATCGGCCTATCAGTGGGAGCTGGTCACAGCATGGGGTATACACGTTAGTCTTACAGTGCCAGAGTGCTAGGCTGTATAGATACATCCGATTGTGAAATCACAGAAACAGTCACTGGTCACGGGGTGCCCTGAAAGGCAAAACACTGGGCTTCAGCATGCTCACATTTTCACTGTTTGGGGTCATACTGTATATCAAACACCAAACATGTTATTCTTGTAACCCTCAATTCAGTTGTTATTTTTTTCAGGTTTGAAGAATAATGCTGCAATATTAACGATCCCGGGTCTTTTTGGGGAACATGAAGACCACCTGTTCCTCAATAAAAAGGTAATTATGTTGTTTTTAAATTGTTTTAAATAAGAAATATAAATATTACTAACTTCATGGGGCAGAGGCACAGTGAAACATGCCTCTTTACCTTTGAAATTTAGCTATCAATCCATCCATCTATCTATCTATCTATCTATCTATCTATCTGTTGTTTGTGGGGATATTTTCCTCTATTTTGGCACACCTAACTTTCTGCAATGCTGCGCTAGAAAAACAGGTTTTGTCCGTCTTAATAATGCAAAAAATAAATACCCAGGGCCGCTAACACTGGGACTGTTTTAACATTTACGTTTAATATACAAATAACAAAATTAATGTAAACAGACTTACTTTTTCTGTAACCTATAGACAACTTTAGGGTTACTTCAAAATCCTCTGAATATAATGGCTGCTTTTATTTATATTGGAATGTGTAACAATCTGCATTTTCTGTTACAGGAAGAAACGTCGCAATACCAATGCTAAAGTTCACTGGTGCATGGTCAGGATGTACCCATGATGACGAGTTGCACGTGGTGGCAGTAGCTGTAATCTCACCTGTGATGACGGCTCCGTATACGTTTTGATGGGGATTGCCCTTGTGATGGCGGCCTATTTGGCATATGGGTTTCTGTACCCGAAGTCACTGAGAAAGACTTTTTCTGTTTTAGAGGAGTTTGATTTTGGACTTAAAAGCTCTGGGGCTGTGCCTATATCTGTTGTGAGGCTGCGCACAGAGCTAACGCATTAATGGACCTATTACCTATAGTGGTGTGCCGATTAATCGATTACATCAATGATATGTCGTTTTCTTTAAAATCGATTGCATTTTTGCACAAACGATTAAAAAGATTATGTAAGCACATGCAAAGAATATAATCCTGTTAAACATGACAAACATAGGGTAATGAACAGCATTAAAATTGAACCTTACATTTATTGCCAACCATCATCCAGCTTCAAGTTGACCTTGGGTGCGCATGGATTGATGCTTTCTAATGAAAGATGCTTATTTTTATCCTTACATTTATGGGTTGGATATATACATGGAGTATGACTGTAAGTCAGAAAAATAATTGCTACTAGCCAATATAATAAGCTAAAACTGAAAAGAAATCCTTTTTCAAATATACTATATATATAGTATCACACCCAGGGATGCAGCATATATTGCTTTAATATGATGATGATTCCACCTAACGTGATGACAGTAATATATAATTCTTCCAGTAAAAGTTTCACCACATATAGAATATTCATATTTGTGTTTTTAAACAATATGTAGCAGATTTTAAAATAATTTGAATTTAATGACATTCAAAGACAAGCATGACATTTTAGAAACAATCAGGTTTGAAATTCTCATCTTTATTCCTTATAGGATCTTAGAGGTTTTATATATATATATATATATATATATATATATATATATATATATATATATATATATATATATATATATATGGTTATATGAATAGATAATTGTGGGACATTGATTGATTTATTCATAAATATATGTTTCTTTTCATCTTTAATATATATATATATATATATATATATATATATATATATATATAGAGAGAGAGAGAGAGAGAGAGAGAGAGAGAAAGAAAAATAAATAATAAATGGTATGATTACCTCTCATATTATGTACATGTATATTAAGGGTTATGTAACCTGTTTTGTATAGAGGCATCCTTGTGCTTCAATATATATTATTTTTAATATTTAAATAAATGCAAATAAATATATTATTAATGTATATTATGGTATTTGTATTTATTTTTTTAACCCAGTAGTCTGGACCCCATATCAGTATAAGATTTTGTTTATCAATATGAACTCAGTATCAATATGAAATCAGTATGAATAATTTTTGTAATCAGCAATAAAGGGGGGGGGGTATCTAAAGAACCCTAAGGTGCGCCAAAGCTCTATTAGGTTCTTTAATGAACCCTACGATCAAGATAATATAAAGTTGTTTAAACAACCCTGAAGGTGTTTTAAAGAACCCTAGCATAGGGTTCTTTTAAAGAACCCTTGAGGTGTTTTAAAGAACCCTATCAAAGAGTTAAATTAAAGAACCCAAGGGTGTTTTAAAGAACCCTATGATAGGGTTCTTTGAAAGAACCCTATCATAGGGTTCTTTAAAGAACCAAATAGGGTTCCATATTTGTGACAACGTAAAGAACCCTATTGAGTTCTTTGAAGCACCTTTCGTTCTTAGAGTGTAGGATTGAAACCGGGTTTGGATTTGGTTTCAAAGTTAAACCTTAGTTCCCAAGCCCAAAGGGTCCGATTTCATTATAGCAAAATTTAAGGCCTAAGATATGTCCCAAAAGTATAAGGAAAATTAATTTTATTATACCCAAAGTGTTGTTCTTGATATCTACATATTTTTCAAGTTACAAATATTGTATATTTACAGTATATAGTGTAAGACCTATATTAGGAAATTAATAGAATACTTGTGAAGAAAACGTTCAATACAAAGAATTTACAACTGGATAGTTTCTCTCGTCCTGTAAGAATTTTGGCTGTATTTTGCATGACTTTTATGTCATGTGAATCAAACTTCACATGTTTGATTCACTCGTTTTAATACAAAATTATCAATCTGTATCACCTCGCTAATCACCTAAACTCACACCCAGATAGACCCAAACTTTATTTGATTCACCTTATAATTCAATAGATTGTTTCTTTGCATGACTTATTATTTATCCAAATTTCATTGAAATTCATTAATTGAGATCTTGAGGCATCAAAAAGACATCAAAGATTTTATTTCTATTTAACACTCATGATCTTTTAAAACAATATCTCCCAAATCCAACAGATATTGTGCTGTTTGACAAAATATATAGGCATTCAAAATGAAATCTTATAAAGTCTATTCGGTGTTTTTCCTAAATAATGCTTTGAGTGATTTTTATATTTTAGAGAGTGGTACATCAAAATGACTAGGAGGCCTATATAAAGTGTCTGAAAATGAGTTTGCAAAAGTAAATTTGTCCAATATATTAGAATGATTTCAGTAGGTATGTTTTTTATTTAAAGTGAAAAATGAATCAGCGTTCTTTCAATGGAAAGATAGACTTTTGGTCTTATATGATGGGTCCTGCCGGTTCGATTCTGCAAACTTGTTAACATATATCACGTGCTTACATCACATATGCGAGTCAGGCCGCCCTAGTTTTTATTCATTCATTATTCAACATCTAATCATAAAGGACAACCAAGTTGGCTTTTTACCACAAACGTTATCAGCCCCAGAGAGGGACAATTGTGACAAAGCTGTTACATTTGTGAGTGGAGACAATCAGTGTCAGAGACGAGTCCACGACGCCGGGATAAGCCAGCTTGGCCCGGAGTCTTCCAAACTTGTCTCTAGTGTACACTTGACCATAATCAGAGCCATGTATTTGTGTCGGGTGGCTCTCACTTCCGCACATCTCCAGTCACAAGTGTGTCGATGACTTTTGCTGAGGTCTGTAATTGTTTCACTCCATGAAACCGCGAGAGCTGTGTGTTAATCGAGACTTCCTCAAATAATGGGCCAAAAGAACTCGACAGGAAAATAGGAAAGAAAACGGAACAACATAAGAAACCCGAAACGGTTAGAACAAGTTATCTGCTACACGTTAAACACTAACGGATCATGACGCCCCGAGAAACTTTGAAAGATGATCTTGTTAAAAGTACCTTTGCTCTAAGCCCAGTTTGTGACTATATAAGGTGACCCGCACACGCCCCGGTGCCCCTTTTGTCCATTCTACGCTCTGTAATCCTGGTTTCAGCAAGGGCTGCATCCAGTGACTGTCCGTTCGTCAAAGGTACACGCGCTGCTCCTGCGACAGCTTCTGAAGCCTTTCTCCAGAAAGACTAGATCCTGTTTGTTGTCAACACCAGCACTCGTGGGTCGATATTTTTGACGCAATGAAGGAAATATTCAATGGTATGTGTTCATCCAAGTTCTTCGTTAACATATCATTTTGACGAATTTTCTTGCAGGATAAATAGGTCATTCTTTAGAGATAAATGCAGTTTTAATCTTCACTGTATGTCTTTTTTTTTTTTACAAATAATAACGCTGCTTTTTACGAAATGAATCTTATTCTTTATATGCAGGCAATAACATTAAAGTTAATACCAAGTACGCTTCACATAGGGTTATCATAATTTATGTAAAACATATGAAAATCTTAATAAAGTGATGACGTCAGTAAAAGTAAGGTTATTTTCCGATCGTCCTACTTATTACAACATGCATGTACGGGTAAACACTGTCACATTAAACTAAGTCTAAGATATGTAAGGTAACAAAAAAAACTTGTGGAGGAATTATTGGATCGATATGTATATACATTTATATAAAATTTAACATTATGTTGGAGACAAAAAGAATCTTTTTATAAACCATAGACTGCTTATACAACAAGAGGGCACAGAGTCTTTATATACATTTGGGCAGGGCCATGGTATCCTCTATAGTTTATCCCCGCCCGGCAATCTGGTAGCCACCGGGGTGTTGAGAAGGTCACATGACTTCCATTTACAGAATTGAAAATCCTTCAGGTAGTAAAATAGATTTATCGTCTCTTGACATGGGCAAAAACGTTGATATTAGTATTTTGGAATTTATTTCAGGAATATATATACACATATATATATATATATATATATATATATATATATATATATATATATATATATTTGTGTGTGTGTCCAGGTAAAGATCATGATAATTTGGCATATGCGTTTTAATATTTATCAAGAAAGGCTTGTTAGGTTATTATATATAATAGCATTTTGTTTAATAACGCCAATGGTGGCATTTATATATGAAGGACTATATTAAGTTTATGGTTACCCTGATTTTGAGTCAAACTCAATGGATAGAAAACATTAAATGTGAAGTATATTTTATTTCCCTGTGCGTCTGTCACGCCATCATTAGTTAAGTCCATGGGCATGATAGAAAATAACGCACAAACACACACGTGCACGCAGATACATGCATGCACATACAGCTTTCCCATAAGCTTCCAAGAGTACATATTGTTTATAAGGCGACGGATATATATAGGCTTATAAAATGTCTCCTTGAAATGTAACTCGATAAAACAATAGGCTCATAGAATATATGTACAGATGGTAGCATATCTTCACTGGCTCACAACACAGCAATGTATTGACAAAGCAGCTAGGTCGGATTTTTTTCCTTTACACCCTGGCAGACGGCGGATCTCGGGTGACAGCTCCCGCGTTGACCTCGTCGGAGTCCTGCAAATATTGGCGCGCTCGGTCAATGGACCTAATGGCACGTTCGATCCTCGCAGGCATCCTATAGCCGTGTGTTCTTTGTGGAGTTTTTTTTTATCAATGCGCGCTGGTCGCGGCTCGGTGATGGACTGATGCACTCATCAATACCATGAAATCCGCCGCTGCCGTGCCAGTGTAGCCTGCCCTGTGACAGCCACGGGAAAGAAGACCCAGCCAGCTTTTACAGCAAACCTCCTGTGACTGCGAGCAACACCTTGTTGATACCAGATCATCTCTCTCAAGATTTTTTCGTTTTTATTTTCAAGTTAGGGCCATTGGTCTTAATAGAAGCCGAAGCCAGTACCCTTTTGATCACATAAAATTATATTGTTTCATTATTACACAAATGTTTTATATATAATGTTTTATAATGTATGTAATGTTTAATTTGCATATCATTTCATACAATGACTTAGATTTGTGGGTAAAATATTTTATTATCAATATTTACCTATCACATAAACTGGGAGGTTTTGTCTATATTGCCTATATGTGTACTTAACATCCAGACGTCTGCAAATGCAAGGGTGTGATAATTAACGTTGGTTCAATTTGAGCAAACATTTTCTCTCGGGCCCTATGTAGCCTATATAGAAAAGTAAATCAATCAATTTAATGTCGATCTTGGTATATCTAAATATGCATGTATATGTGAATATATAATTGCACTCAATTATTCTGGACAAATTATAGTATCAAAAAGGAACCAATGCATCAAAAGAACTGCAGTATGAATTAGTGTATATAGAAACATGCATGCATATTAATAAAATTTCAATGACTTGAAAGCATATAGCCCCGTGCGGGTACGTCTATCCATATAACATGCGACCGCTGAGTTATATGCTTGCCTGAACATGTGTGAATATGCACATATAGACTATTCTTTGCCTGTCTATCAAAATAAGCCATTTGCCTTGTGTTAATGCATAGAGCGATTCATTTTAATAAAGATAATGCTTACTTGTGCATTAGACTTTTGTTACGAAACCCCTCTGTTGCTATGTATATACGGCTCGGATGTTTGGGTCTTGAACTGTCGGGAATGGTGCAAAGTATGACCTAAGGGGGTCATTTTCATTTCGCGTGGCAAACAATTTTCTTTTTTTTTTTTTGTGACGACTTTAGGTTTTCTCAGACACATGAAAGGACGGGATGACAGAGACACTGAGAGATGGATGACAGCGGCACAAAGAGATTGTTTACAAAGACATTTGTCACAAAGGGTGACAGAGACTTGAAAGGGCGCATGGCGGAGACATAGTGAAAAGGATGACACACACATGAAAACAGGGATGACAGAGACGTTAAGCGGCGGATGACAGAGACATTGAAAGACGGGTGACAGAGACAAGAAGAGACGGATGACAAAGACATTTAAAGAAGATATGACAGGGACATGGAAGGGCGGATAGCGGAGACATGGAGAGACGTATGACACAGACATGAAGAGAGGGATGACAGAGACATTATGAGGCGGATGAAAGAGACTTTGAAAGACTGAAAGACGGGTGACAGAGACATGGAAGGACTGATGACAGAGACATGAAGATAGGGATGAAAAAGACATTGAAAGACGGGTGACAGAAAAATGGATGGAAGGACTTTTTACAGAGGCATGAAGAATGTGATGCGTAGAAATTAAACCATCCATGGTTGACAGAGACATTGAAATGTGGATGACAGAGACATTGAAAGAGTGTTGACAGAGACATTGGTGGACAGATGACAGAGACATGAAAGTACGGATGACGGAGACATGGAGAGAAGGATAACGAATATCAAGGATACCTTATTGGAGAAGGAGGGGTCCAGCCCAGGAAGACTATGGAGATATCTGAAAAGGTCCTCCGGTAGGGTTGCGGCTACCGCAAAAGCCGCCCCCCCCCTCCCCTTCTGTGTTTATGAAGAAGCTTTTTACGGAAACGTATAGGTTTAAACAAGTGTACCTATATGTGGCAAACAGAAACCAAAAGTACGTTTGTGAGTAACCCTGTTGGCAACAATTCCATCATAAAGTAAAAATTTGAGTTATTTTGCATTGTTTGTATATCCTTCTTTAACCCAATTCATTTCAAGCAGTCGGTAGGTCTCGTATCGCTATTCAAACTTCATCAAGGGGGTGGACTGGGCATTAAACATAGAGCGCCATCTGTGTGAGGAGCAGGGGCGTAGCGTGGTCTTGGCACGGGGTGGTGCGCTTGAGCACATTTCGGACTATTAACCAAGGCCGTTTTTATCAACATGCACACAAATGAATCTACATATATAGGACTATACATAATTATAATATATTATATTATAGTATACATGTATTATATTCACGCAAGTATGCTTTATTGTGTTTATAAAGGAACAGCTTTATTCAATCACTTTCTTTCATATAGATGTAAAGATGCAGTCGGAAAATTGACCTGCTTCTCCAATATTAAAAGTAGCAACTTTTGGGCTCCTTTCTTTACTAGACATTATTCTTGATATTGATTCCAGTCTCCCGAGGCTAATAAAACTATGATGAGAACAAGCCCACGCAGTTGCGTCTCAACTTACGTAAAATATGGCATGCCCTTGTTTAATCAAATGAATGGGACTCGTATACGCATTATTTTTAAAATTTCAATATAATAATATTATTTTTGCCTTTGAATCCATTGTGATATTATATTTTGATTATAAAAGAAAAAAGGGTTTTCATTGATTTTATTATTGTTTACCGACGAGGGAATACAATCATAACACAATGATTTGGATTTCTCATGCATCCAACAATAATTTGGATCTTCCAATGATTGGATTTCATATAGCGATTTCACATGAATCAGAATACCTGAGGAATTGGTAATTAAAATAGTTAGAATATCAATGAATAAACAGCAAACTAAATTTCAAGGACCTTCGGCTTTATGTGAGGTATTTATATAAAGATTTTTTTTTTACTTGTCCTCAGGCAAGTGGTGTTTTCTGCACGATTGTTGAACCCTCCCTTCAACATTATATATACCTGGACTTCTGCCTGAAAAGCTTAACACATCGAAACTTTAAATTTTTAGGGGACCAAAAGTGTATGCGTCTTATAAATCTGTTGCCCTTCGGTCCTGCTTGCCACTTGTCATGAAAGTTCATGAAATCCTTTTCATTCATTCGATTTACTCATATCTGTAAATAACCAAAAATTGGACTGCTGGTTCTTCTGAGTTTAATATTTAAAAAATATATTTCAAGCTTAATTGCACCCACGATCATATACACAGTAGGCTATTGTAATTAAGCGGTTTGGCGGGCGAAAATACTTAACAAATTATATATACGATGAAAGCAAACTTAGAAATATTGTCTTGATTATAAACTTTCACTTGTGATTTTAAACCCTAATTCGACCACAATTCGACATTAAACATCTGGAAAATGCACCTGTGTAATAGTTTATGAAAGCCGCCGATTAGTTGGGCAAACTACGGAGGGTATATATATATATGAAATAACACTGGGCAGCCAACAAAGTTAGACCTTTTTATCGAATAGACTTCTGGATTCAATAAACTTTTGGTTTTGAACGTATAAGTGGAAAAGTATAAAATATTGTCTCGCAAACATAAGTGTATGTAAAGACCATGCATCTCTTAAATTTGGTGTATAGCACAAATCGTCTTGCACGGTGGTCGTCCTTGGAGCCAGCGGGGGGGGGGGGGGGGGGGAGGAGGGGGTGCGGACGCACCAACCGCACCCCCAAACCCTAGGCCCTTGAGGAGAATACATTGCATTAAAAAACAAGGGGCTATCAATGTAGTATAGCTTCAAAGTATATAGTGCAGATAAATCAGCTCCTGAACCTAAACATAAAAACTCTGAAATTACTTTAACTGTATTGTGAGCTTTTAACCTGAAAGGCATGGATGGGATGTATGTAGGGCCAATACGTATGTGCTCTCTCTCTCTCTCTCTCTCTCTCTCTCTCTGAAACATACTGACTACATCGATATTAGAAAAAAAAAATCAGAGTCGACTCGATTCAGTTGTGATATTTGTATGAGTGAAGAATTTCATTAATGAAAGAACGATGTATGCAGCTACTTAAAGTCATTGACTGCAACTTACCATCTCTCCTATTAAACCGTGCCCAGTTGGACACAAATTCTTGCGATTTTACTTTATTGTAAGGATCAATTATTATGCAATAATGTATCGATACTTATTTGGTTGCTTCACCAATAAAATATTTGCATGGGTTTAGGGTTTGTGTTAATTCTTCAACATTGCTATAATATATCTTGTCTGTTCAAATTTCACTTCGAGTTAACCCCTCCACTGCCCACCTCTAACTCCTGGTATACATACATATATAGGCACCAGGCTTGGGTCATGTACATGTACGTACATTGTACATGCACTCAAGTACAAAATACGTATTACTTATCCTGTATACTTGTACTTCCAATTTATAACAAAGTGCAGTACATGTTCCTGACATTCATTTGAAAACTCAAAGTACATTTTAAGTGCTTGTCAAGTACAGACCCATTTATCTACAAACCACATAACTAAAGGAGAGACAGAAATGTACGATCAGATCTTTGCTTGATGACACACTGACAGTTGAGACATCCAGTCACAAGAATGATTAACTATCCTTCCAATATAATAAATAACCCGATTATATTGCTCTTTTTATTACTTGATTAAATAAGATAAGAACGTTATTTGTATTCAAGTATAGACTTAATGCCCTTGTATACTTGCATCCCGTTACACGGAAACATTCCTATACTTTGCAGTCTATATGTATATATATGAAGTAACTGTATATATATACTCATGAACGGATACCATGTACTTGACCCAAATCTGGCATACATAGAGACGTACATGTATATACAACCACTTGCAATGAAGCTCGGGACGATCAATAAAAACTTCGTTTTAATTTGCCATGTCAAGACGGATATCAACACACTTTTAATATTAATAGCAAATCACACCGCAGCTAATAAAAATTCACCAACGAACCACAATGCAAGGAATTGGTGACCATGGATGGTTGCATGCCCATTATTTTCTGCACTATATAGTATACATGTTTACATGTACATGGCGACAGTTGAAACTTATTCACCGTAACGCACATGACGTAATAAATTATTCATGCTGCAAGAATACCATGTGGAAATGAGTACCTGTACATCAATTAACATATCGTAGCTGTGGGGGTTATCATATTTCTGTTTATATTACGTTCAATCTCCTTTCTCTGCAATAGCTCCGATCCTTTCCAATTCATTTAATGCAAAATACAGCCTGGTCTCTTTCAACGCCTATTATTTTTTCGCGCACGTGGCCAGCCACGTCAAATGTTTAAGAAGCTATAAATAAACAAAGTGATATACGTTATTGTTAATGAATAATTATTAGAATAATATAAACATTAATTAAGCACTAGTGATATTTTTACCACCATAGCAGTCTTTGTTGCCATGATCATTGATAGAAAAATGTATATATCTATGTCGTTTTGCACACGTGCATGGGACACGCAAAGTGGGTTTTCCGACAGCAACACGCGCACTGATGATAGACACGCGTATAAAAGATTTGTCATGATGTTCTTTAACACCGACGGTCGCTGCGGTGGTTACTAGGCAACCAAAAAACCCAGCTGGATACGCCATTGATATAGATGTCATTTACGACATTTTACAAATGAAGTAAAGAAATGCACTCATCTTGCTGAGGTCAGCATTTTCTGGTCATGAACGTCCATTTATCATTATCTGTATGACGTGAACCAAGAGGGTAAGAGTGGCTAATAACGAGCTGGCAAAGGGCATGCGCGCGGCCGTGTCAACGTCAGCTAATATGGACACGCATTTAATGATTATAGTTCGTCTTTTTATGTAATCCCACGCGAGCGAGAAAGCGAGCACTTCCGCTCGGCTGCTCACCGCGCCATTAGGTCGGGCAGGTCCTATTTCCGGCTGTCCTGTGCGATGAAAATGTCCAGCCTCTTGTGGCTAATGAACGCAAAAACCATGTCCTGCACAAGTATTTTGCTGAGGTCTCCCATGGCCGTCCAATTTTTAACAGCGGCCATGCGTGCGTGCAACCCCGTGTGAACTATTTGTTCTGATTTCCTTTTTCAGTCGGAGCGGTGCTACTGCGGATTATTGTACGTGGCATGCCCATTTTAGCTGAAGCATTGTACGTATGTCATCTAAATGCACAGCGTAATGTGCCGTATATGGAAGAAGGGTCTGGTAATGACTGTAACCGTGTGTACTGGACATATTTCTATTTCCATTTTATTCTTTGTCCAATATATATAATACAGACATGTATAATTCGTACTGTCTCCATTGGAAAACTCTTCGGCTTTTGAACAACTAAAATGTATATCGCACCAAATATATTCTTTCTACAAATTTTATATATACTGTAGTTCATAGCTATAAAGGTATTTCCCTTCCCAAATGAAAAAAAACCATGTTTTTTGAGAGCAGAGCAAAGAAAAAACCAGTTTAAGTTTGGTTAAAAAGCATTGATTATGTACGGATGTGTAAATTTGAATCAACTTTGTTCCAGTTTATACCTTCTTGAATAGATAAATTCTGAGGTTACAAACGTTATAAAGGGTGAAATGTATAGTATTAATGCCTGTAACAATAATTATATATACCACATATATATATATATATATATATATATAACAAAAAGCGCACTTTTACAATTGAAATGTATAAAATCACTTTATTCTCTCAATCTTACAATAGCACTTCATTTGAAATTAATATATATATATATATATATATATATATATACATATACATATATATACTTGTATATATAGGTCCTGCCAGGAGTATATATAATCATATGGTTAAAATTATCGTGCTTCAAAATCAGATTATTTTAGTATTCTGTGACTTTTTCGTGTTTGCCCGTATATATCGATTAATATTTTCGCATGTTCTTTTATATTAGCCCGATTCTCATTGTATTTATATAACATATACAATGGTAACATAGCACCGCTCATAATCGTTGTGAGATATTTTCTATTTATACAATGGAATAAACCTGCATGGAAGATATCGGTCATTTAATAATGGGCTCGGCCTTCTCCCCCCCCCCCCCCAAAAAAAAGGAGAAAAACCTCGACTCTGATCAAATGAAAATCCTACCAGTCCATATATCACTAAAAGTATGCCCGCATATATCAACACCATGCATGCATGCATGCAGTGACAGCTCATATACCGTTTTACCTGGGCGTGGTTTATTGAACATAATTACACAGGAAGATCGTCGCTGAGCACGTTAAATGGCTATGCGGGGGCACAGCTGCAGTTCATGACATGGTGTACATATACGTATATTAGTATAACCTAAACCACTTTATGTCAGGCAAAATGTGTCGGAATTTGTTTCTTCTTTATTCATGCATTTGCCTTTTGCACGTTTAAGTATATATAATTATAGTTTCTGCATGCATGATATCAGCCAGCGAAATCGCCGGTGTTCATGCATGGAATGTTATGGTGAACTGTTCTATTTGGAGACAACATTTTGACAAAGACAATGTTGAGAAACTATAGAGTTTTTGGTCTGAAAGATTCTTTGTAGGTTTAGGTTGGAGGGAATTCGGGGCACAACCAGGATTTATCGAAGGGGGTGGTGCCGGAGGGTGACTGCTCATGTGTGTGTGTATAAAATTTTCTGTTTGTGCGAAACAGTCGAAATTGAGGTCCAGGTAAATTTTAGATTCTGCCTAGAATCAGCCTAGAATTCTAATATTCTAGTAACATTTTTATAACTCAAAATAAGAGAATCGGTTGCCACAGCATAAATGAAAACTGAGGACTGGTGGATTGTCAGTTATTACGATAAACTTATTGATATATGTATATAGTTTGGGAGAAATTATTCCTCATCTTTATTTTCTTATAGAGTTGTCTCGTGCAGGTTAAAAAATAACGTCCCCGAGAATGATTTCTATGTATAAATTGTTGCAGATGAAAGTGTAAAATGTAGAAAGCTGACTTTTTCTTTTTTTTTTTAGAATTACTGTAATCTGTAATTATTTAGCGTTTGAATAGTATATCCTCTATAAACAAGTCGGGGGGGGGGGGGGGAGGGGGGACCCCCTTGGTGCGCCACTGGGGAAGAGACAAGTATATATCTATAGGTGCGTAAAAAATCCGTCAAACTGAATGAATTCCTGGTTATTAATATTGATTAACTATTGATGGTAACTACATATAACTATATTGATTATACTTGGAGTTACTAGTATTACTTTATTTAGCTATTCCATGTTTTTCATAAGACATTATTCTGGACCAAAGGTGATTGATTTCAATTCAATGTTCACAAATGTATTAAACATTTTATGTCCATGACTTGTGTACATGATGCCATTAATTCATATACATGCGCAGCATGCATGCTTATAGGTAATTTCCTTTGAAATGCAAACATCTCAAGAAGAATTCAGAAAATACAAATGCACTGCACTTTGAACTTATTACTAATCTGTATGCACCTCTTAAATAGCCAGACTCAACGCCTTTATACCAGTTAACGTACCGTATCCATATATATTTTGCCGTTTTCTATGTGGTCTAGATTTACTCTGCACGCACACTTCAAATTTTCGTGTGTGCAGCACATTTTCTCACAGTTAAAAAGACTGGAATATACATTGCATACCGGCATGGCCGTGTGTAATTTAGAAACAAGGCAACTATAATATATAGCATGCAAGAATTAAGAACAACTGTGCCTGATCAGCGCATGTGCAAGGTTTACTAAAACTTCACTTGATAATACCTCCATCGAGGAAAAAAGGAAAACAATAAATAAAACGAAATATGTAAAGAGAAATATAGGATGACCTCTTTTGTTAATTTTTAAAGATTTTTCGATTTTTCTCTTTACCTCACGTTGAACATATGCACACACACACACACACACACACACATATATATATGTATATATATATATATATATATATATATATATATATATATATATATATATATATATATATATATATTAGGGCGTATATACCCTTGTGTACCCTTGATTTAATTAAGCATAAACTTCTGCATGAGTGAACTGTTAATTGTGGTAATAGACCATGAGAGGATAACAGAGAGGCAGAGGTCTATATATATCTTACATATTAGAACCCCGGAAAGAGAGAGTGGTGTATATAAAGGAGTTCATGAAAGTAACAATTTTCGCGACCTCGGTGCTAAATAGGCAAAGTGCGCATGCGCAGAAGTCGGCAAAACTTTCACTGAACGCAGGTGTATAAGAAAACCACAGAATGAATTATCATGGATGATTAAAACAACTCTATCGGACATATCATCGTTGTTTGCACTACATACAGAGCTGTCAAGTTGGTTTATAACACGCATGATTTGAGCTTTACCTCTTATATGAGGATTTAATCACGCTCGACCAACGGTGACCTGCACCCAGACCACGCATACTTGAAATACGGAACAAAAAGCGATGGGCAGCCGCAGACTCAAGTTTGCTTTCCTGTCCAGTGACATATAGGATCACCGGCAGCCCACATACCATTCAAATATTTCTAAAGCTCTTACGGCAAATTAAAACCCTGATTTGGTCATTATCTGGTCCGGCACACTGAGCAAGTACTCACCAGCCCAGATCGGATTGGCTGCTTTTATTGGGGGCTTGGGAAATACAGAGATTTAACGGGACGTAAAACGATTACTTTTGCCAGACAATAAATGTGCCGTGGCTGTCAGCATGTCATGTGTACACGTACAACCTTAAGCAGACATGTAAATGATAATATATATGCACATATATAGGTTAATGCTGCCATGCTGATATCTTGATGAATGTTAAAAATGAATGCGCAGATCGAAGATGACACAAACACAAACACAACCATGCATGCACGTATATATATATATTATATATATAATATATTATATATATATATATATATATGTGTATAGTTTCCTATGTAAAAGGGGGTTACATGTACCCTTATTATCCAAATTGTCGTTTTGTATATATGAAATTTCGCTATGTTCAGGGCATTGCTACTTTCAATAGGATATCACCTCGCGATTGCCTGAACAATTTGGAGGCAGAATTCAGATTGAAGAGGTTTCGATGAAGGACACGTGTCTCACTTTATTCTGTACATATATCCGACAAAACAATAGTATTCAAAATAGTCAGGTATATAGTAACTGCATTTATATGCACTTAAAAGTATGAATAGATCACCCATACTTGGCTAACATACACTATATATATGTATAGGACTTTATAAGTAAAGGGACCCAATCACCTATCTGACCGTTATAAACTAAAGGTAATCCCTTGAAGCTTTTATAAAAAAAAATAAGCCAGAAAACGTGGACATCACTGCACAGAGCCCGCTTATTTTGTTTATATCAACGTGTTTATAATATGTGGGGGCCCCCAAAAATAATCAAAACAATTTCAAAATTGCATCTGGCAGCAATTAAGTCAGATAAGCCAGAGCTTTGCAAATGGCGTTCTTCAACAAGTGAACTTTCTGCCTACATATATGCACCCTAATATTTATTTTGGACCTTGAACTAATCGTCAAGGTCCTCCACTCCACAACTGAATCCCCATTATCGCTCGGGGGGGGGGGGGGTATCACTAGGCGATTGCAAACATCTTGTTATATATGTGTTCGGGTGTTGCTGGCTTATGTGATAACAGCAGCTGAAAAGGGAAGCCCGGATATATACGAGTGGGTTTCCTAGAAACCACATAATGAAATAGGTTAATATTTGACACCGAAGCATCATTATAGCAAACACAGTCGTACGATACATCCGTTATCCACGCACTTCAAATACGACGTCGGATGTCATCTAACTTCCTCCGGACCACTCTTTGTTCATACATACAGGACAGCGATGTCCATTCACTTATCAGTTCATGTCCATGTTGACCTATAGGCCTTACCAGGATGTGGTCAGACTGAAAACCGTTATTACTACATTACAAACTCCGGGATGCATTATATACCATAGGGAAACGCCAAAAGACTCTCCAAGGCTAACATAATTACGTGAGAGATAGAGAGGGAATGACAGACAGAAAGACAAACAGACAGAGAGAGAGACAGAGAGAGAGCCAGACATATAGAGACAGAGAGACAGTACAGACAGAGCCTAGAGAGAGACACACAGACAGCTAGACAGACAAGAAGAAAGACAGACAGAGACAGACAGACAGACAGACAGAGAGAGAGAGACAGACATAGAGACAGACAGACAGCACAGACAAAGAGAGTCTAGAGAGAAAGACACACACAGACAGACATACAGACAGACATGCAAATAGATTAGAATTTTTTTAGATTTATCTGAACAGAGAGAGTGATTTGCTTGGAGATTCTTATTTACAAAGATACTGAAACTATATATATTGTCGTCCTAATATTTATATATATATATATATATATATATATTATATATATATATATATATATGCAGGCATTACCATATAACACATGTACGTGTACTTGTTTATCAATTAAGAGCACTGCATGCGTTTTCCTCATCTCTTCCTTAAGGAAGTTAAATCTTCTCCTTCAGTTGTGTATATGTATGTATATACATGTATATTGATGCCTCACTACATGTGTGAGGAATGAACAAATTTTTTATTAATTTCTTATCACGGGTCAGACCGATTATCTGATCATGCATGATCTATACCAAAGCATTCATATACTGCTTTAAAAAAAAAGGTGAAATAAATGCTTCCTCGTGATCCCCAAGTCAAACCGTATGATTGTATTTTTATATGATTCCCGGATCATGATTCCTGAGCTCTTTTGACCCCCCTCGCCCCAAAAAAAAACAAAAAAATAAAATAAAATAAAATAAGTACGGTGAACTAAATCCAAATGAAAATGAAAATAACTCTTACCAATTCATAAAAAACAGGTAAAGTATAAACCTGTCCTAATTTTGAACTAGACTTGCGTGTAAATTTATTTCGTTGTTGAAGTTCATATTAATATGGTTAGATGTTGTATTATATATATAGAAAGTAGCTGATTGGTGGAAAGTTTAAAACCTTTAAAGGGGCCCGATCACCTGTCTGACCTTTATAAACTAAAGGAAATCCCTTTGCACTTTTATAAAAAAAATAGGCCAGAAAACGTGAATATCACCACACACAGGCTGCTTGTTTTGTTTACATCAACGCGTTTATAATATGTGGGGGCCCACCAAAATATAATCAAAACAAATCCAACAAGGGCATCTGGCAGCAAGTCAGATAAGCCAGAGCTTTGCAAATGACAAGTGACCTTTCTTCCTCCGCATATATATGCATTATACCTCAATAAGTTATATGTTTTTCCGTGTGTCAACATTGCTGTGATTTCAAACATGTTGTTGATAAACAAGTTCATGCATCCTTCACGAAGGCACGAAGAACTTTTCACAACCAAAATTACCCTTAGATCATTAATATTTCACAGAAAAAGCCAGAAATCACATAAATTCTTTTTTAAATGATAGGTGAATGGGCATCTTTGATGGGCACCTTTGATTCGTACAGGATAACCC
This sequence comes from Sipunculus nudus, assembly GCA_026874595.1. Taxonomy (NCBI): domain Eukaryota; kingdom Metazoa; phylum Annelida; class Sipuncula; order Golfingiida; family Sipunculidae; genus Sipunculus; species Sipunculus nudus. The sequence continues at coordinate 23,040,790 of CM049308.1, read as the reverse complement.
GTTCAGACAAGATTATCCGATCTGCCACATGACACTTTTGGAAAACACAATTTAAACAATGTAAAACCATGTAAAAGACAATAAACAATTACCATTTAATAAAAATGGCTTACGTTTAAATAAATTTAAAATATTTTATTTTTTGTCGGTTTTTCTTTGAATATAATAAAAGTATATGATATAAGAGTATAAGCAGTAATATTTGATATATTGGTAATATATAAGTGTATATATCTATTACTAATATCAATATATATATATGAACACCGGCAGATGGGCCTATGCCAATTTGAAACCTGACCCACATACACTTGGGATCCGAAATTGGGCTTGACCCATCTTAAGATGGGTATGAATTTGACGGATAACCGGTTAATGATCTTTAGATCATCATTCATGTTATATATACCGTCATATATAAATGTGTGTGTGTTGCTATATTTCATACAGAGCGAGGTGGAACAAAGTAGTGAGGACAATTTAATTTTCAGTGTCGTATCAATACCAACTCTAATGTTTTTATATATTAGTTAAAAGACGTGAAGGTAAATACATAACTCATATTGTATACATCATGAATGGTATACTCCTACCAGCGATAAAATTACAAATAAAAATACTTAAAAGAAACTGTAGTAGCTATAAACGTATATATGTTGTTGTTAACCTTTATTTCCTCAAATAAAGCAAATTTCAACATACAAAATTCCAATACATAAGTAATACAAAAGCATTACAAATTACAATCCAATAATCAGAAAGGTAAAATAGGAAACATTTCATGTTGTATGGCATACAGGCAATTAATATGTTATTTGATAATGATCAAGATAGTTCATGCAGAATCTTCTTCGACTCCTTGAAGAAGCTATAGGACTAGCTATATACTGAAGTAGCTTTATACGTATATATGCGTGTCCGCGGTATATTTATCACATAAACTGTGAATGTTGGTGATGCGCAACCGGCGCATGTGCCCAGCGGGGGGTGTGGCGACTAACGGATTGTGCAGTCCAGTGTGAATATTGGAACATAATCGCTGACCAGCGGTCACCTCCGGCTGCCCATTCAAGCACATTAATTGGTCAAACGCACTTACATCCTTCACACGTGTTGTTATACGCTGTCCAAAGTCCTGCGTATATATATAGGTAAGTCCACGTTATGTATATAGAAGTTTAAATGCAGCTGTATATATATTTATATATAAGCTGGTGACTGAAGAGAACACCGCCCCATTATGTCTTGATTGCTGGCTCAAGGCATCGGGGATTTATATAATAGAGCGTTCTTGTTATTACACAAAATATGCAGTAACAATGAGTATGTGTTAATTCAAACATATATAGAATAGGCCAGATAATGTTTCATAGACATTTTCCTCAGCCTTATTAAATACTGCACTAAGTTTACTGTTTCTCTGATGATTGTATTGAATGTGAAACAACTGATGGGAGACAGACGAGCCTCAATCTTTAGAAATTTGGTTGTGCCTTATTGTGGTCATCTTTATGCATAATCTAGTATCATATCTTTATCATTAATTTTCAACTGAACCCAAAATTAAAATAAAACTTAAGTTGCATGTGTATATTAGTCTTATAAACCGGATTCTCGATGTGAGGTCTGTTCCCATATATATATATATATATATATATATATATATATATATATATATATATATATATATATATATATATATATATATATATATATATATAAACAAATCATATATAAATGGATTACATATTTTTACTTTATATTAAAGTATATAGGGCCCTTGTCTATATAATGGCGGCGATACTCTTAACATAATGACAACGAACAAAGCATTGCCCGAGAAGAATGATATTTTTTATTATAAATTAAGCATCGATTTCGGTTTTTCCAAACACGAGGTTAAGGATAATCCGGAGGACGAAACTATTGAATCTATAGAGTTATGTTAATTAAGAATTGGGTGCATATAGGGGGTGGGGGGAGGTTGCAAAACCTATAACCCCCCCCCCCCTTAAACCTTAAAAATATTTTTCGTACAAAGGTCAATACATAGAAAATATATTTATAAATTCATTTAAATCATATATACACTATATATAATCGCCAGTGAACTTCCCGTTACTGTATATATTATTACATTTGTATACAAATAATTAAAAGTTTTCTTTTTATAAACATGTTTATACTGTAGGCCTTTTCATGGATCATTCCAATGCACCATCAGCCCCTTTTAAAAGAAATCCCGGTTCCGCTTTTGTCGGAACATCAACGCCACCATTTTATGCGATTGTAAAGTTTTTTTAAAAGTTATCGTATTTCAATAAAAACCCTAAGTTATTTTTTCTCAATGTACAGAAGGAAATTCTCGATGATATCACTAATATCAATTGCTACCACCATATGCAATTAATATATGCCAAGATATATACAGTTATACATGCTTATAAAAACAGAAAAAAATGCATTTTATTTTTCATTTTATTGTGTAATGCAGACACATTAAGCCTTTGTATATATATTCATGTGTACATATGTTCTATATATATATTCACTGAAAAGTTGAGATATACGTTTTATCATTTATATTATATATATACATGTGTATATATATATATACATATAAGTTTGGCATGCTAATAGTTATTATAGTTTTTATAATATATATATATATATGTATATATATATATATATATATATAAATGAAATATCTCCCTCCTGTTCCCTGCAGTAAATCGTTCCGTTTTTCCCTTGTCTGGTTTGATTTTTGTTCCTTATTTCATTTATTTTATACTCAGTTCAACTGGCTTGTTTGTAAATTATACATGCAATATATGTGACTCTTTTCATACGATTCAGAAAAATAATTTTAAATTAAATGATTTTATTGCAACTATAGACTGTACATATATTTAGGTACTTTTGACACGAATCTGCATGAACGTATATATATGACCCATTCATGGTGATCATTTTGTCATTGAGTATGCATGCATGGTTGTGTGACAAATACCATTGTTTTGGGATGCTTCGAGCCCTGGTCGTTTAGTTATCTATGTATTGTTGTATCCATAGAACACTCGTATTAGACAAACACACGCATGCAGGCAAACACCATATATAATCTGCATTCAACTTTACAAGTCAAGTCAACTTTACTTGTCAAGAAGTTGAATATATATATATATATATATATATATATATATATATATATATATATATATATATATATATACATATATAAGGCATTATTATTTTTCAAAGCAAAACCTTTAAATTAGCACACAAAATTTCTGTTGAATGCTTGGGAATGAAGGTGAAAATTATATATATATATATATATATATATATATATATATATGTACAAATCATATTGAAAAATTCAATATTATAAGCCATACTAATAAGCCTAATTCCTGATTTCATGTTTCTATAATGTTGTCAGAAATATACACATATCATCTAATACTTATAAAAGGAATTCGGTTCACGTTTGTTCGCAATGTTCTCTAAAACCCCGTTGTGTACAATATTGTGCCATACATCATTTGAAAGGTTATTATCCCCGCAGTGACATAGGTGATATGAAAATAAATAATATTTAATGTACATATAATGTTGAGTGATTTTTCCGTTTTTTACCGAGCACAGCCGAACTGCCTTCGGCAATCACCGGAATGCGTGCATCGTGGTCACTTAACCTCTAACATTAAGGACTACTGTTGATATGAATAACGCTTGCTTTCAATGAGGGATTTGACCCACGTGTGTGGTCAGTAAAAGAGAAAAACACATGTCTCTCGCTTTATGAAATGGAGAGTTCAACCCAGGAGGATTAATGACAAAACCTAATTCAAGGTCCCAATTTGAGGAACAGGCCTGGGGTTGGGTGGTGGCGGGGGTTTCAGGCCTCAAAATTTGTCTGATACGATAAAAAAAATGGTGGCGGTGGTTGAAAATAGGTTACGGACCACTACATAGAGTCCCGCTGGGTCCGCTTCTGCTACTTATACGATGTATGCATATTTCTGTTTCCTGCTTCAGGAACAGTTTCCTCGTAACATACATTTAATTAATCTTTCATGTGTTCCTCACATCAACCTATTCTTTATACGTCCAACAATAGAAACCAGTCAAATATCAACGAAACACTGTATGCCTCCGCGTCTCATTCCGGTTCGCAATGTAAACCATCACTGACCAGGTCTTCAAGGTAAACATACCGGGGTATGATTTTTGCCACGAGCACAGCGCCACAATATAACAGTAAAAAATATTTGTACATATCGTATTCCGAGAGTATCCCACTAAAAATCTTTATTTTCTTTTAACTTTAATAATAAAAAATGAGCCAACATTCAATATATCAGTAAATATATCCCCCAAACCCCGGTAAAAAGCCTGGTATACCGGGTTTATCAGCTAGTCAACTGTAAAGGTAAAAGATATTGAACGGTATGAGGTAGGAAGTACATAGCCTTTAAATTATATGATTATTACAGTGGATAGGGCATTGGACCTGAGAGCATTGGTGTAAGTTGGTACGGGACAGGACGGACATATAACATAACCCCCCCCCCACCCCCCACCCCGACCCCCCACCCGCATCAAAACCAGACCGTTATTTGTTGATAACAATTAACTATATAGCGGTAAATCCAATCGATAAAGTTTTTAACTTGGTGTTGAATTCTGACGTGAGAATTCTGACTGTTATTTTCTACTCAGATTTCTTCAAAATTACTTACATTTTGAATGTATTAATGGTAAAAAAGCCCAAATCCCACAAGGGGGACACCCCCGTTTCCACCCTGCAAATTTCATATTATTGTGTATACATTTTTAAGTTAGCTCCCGTATCCATTTACAATAATTGTTAATTACATTTATATATAGCTCCAGATGCTGAGCAAAGCTTGGTATATAGGGTGTTATTAGTTTGTAATATTCTGTAAGTAGCTCGCAAGTGTATACATGTGTGTTTTTAATAAAATTTCTTTTGGACTCGAGATGGGCTCGAACTTATAACTCGAGTCCTTACCTCCGAGTCCCAGTAAAAGTCCAATTAAGTAAAGGACTCCCGAGTCCGAGTTCTTAAAAAATACCTACTGCAGTTGTATATTAATTAATAATGAGTTATAAAAATGTAGAGAAATTGTTTATTTGTTATATACAGTGGCGTCAAATTTTTTTCCAGGGTGGGGGGATGACTTTATATATATATATATATATATATATATATATATATATATATATATACTCACACACACATATAATATATTACTTTTTCCGTATCTCTGAGTGACATATTCAACTATATATATATATATATATATATATATATATATATATATACACGATTATTATATATATATATATATTTATAGATATATACTTATATATACTTAATTATATTTCAAATAATTATAATATTACAATAGAAAATAAGTTATTTTGTGAATTCTGAGCAAGGTTAAGATATAACATTTTTTAGTAAATTGATTCAAAGTTTTTAATTCTATTTATTAATATATTTCATTTGCAATATTATAATATTATTCTCTGAAAAGTGGGCGGGGGGATGATTACATTGGCCATCCCCCCCTTGCCAAAAAGTGGGGGGTATATATACCCACCATCCCCCCTATATTGACGCCCCTGGTTATATATATTTATACATATCCTAATTGTATTATATTTACTAGTTGTGCATTTAATGTATATACACACATGAATATATAAACTTTCAAAGTTTATCTCCTTATTCTCCATGGATTAGCTCCCCACCCCCTATAAAATCCTGGATTCGCCCCTGGTGCGTACTTGTGTCAGATAGTGAGAGGGGAGCTGGAGAATAATAATTCCGTGAACGTTAACTGGGTCAAGGATGCGGAGGCCAGCTTTCCGCCCATAGTTACAGGGATGGCGGAACAGACAAAATCCGTCCATTTTTTATTCATGATAACAACCGCATTGGAATAACTCAAGGGAACAAGCGATGACGCCAAGAGGAAAAAAAATGGCGCCAGAAAAAAGATGTTGTGCACAGAAAATCGTTATGTTGGCGGTCATGTGACATCGCACGAGATCAACACATCCTGTATATAGCTCTGTATAGATATACAGTGTTATTATTCCAATTTGGCACTTTTTCAATCGTTCAATTAAACATCACCGGTGTTGTTTTATCCGTATATACTATAAGACTAAGAAAATAAACATGCATCGCGATATATAAAGATAAATGCGTATAAAGGATGAATTAACGCATGACATATAATGTATTAGTTATCACGTTTTTTTATCGGAACACGTATGCATTTTAAAGATATATTTTACCTTTTTTTCTCATTTTGGTCCAGTAACGTTTTATCAAACTAGTCATGAAACACATTTGTAATTTAAAAAAAATCGCATAGATTGATTAAATGTGGAAGAAGCATGCATGCTTGTATGATAACACATTTACAGTCCAAGTGTAGTTTAAAGCATATAATATATTAATATACAATTACTTGGTATTTTTTTTCCGGGTGAATGCTGCCAAGTAGCCAAAATGGCTACACTTGTAATCCTGTATAAATAAATATGTTAAAAGCAATGATTGTTTTTTCAATCATGAGGTATAGACATTAATGTGTGTACATGTTTTAAACTGTATCCAAGTTTAAAACTCTATATCTATATAGCAAACATATGAGTATAAACTTCGTTGTATAAGCTTTCGTGAGAGCAGTGATCGAATTTCTTCTCTATTAATCGGATATTCTTAAATCAATAGGCTTGGCTTGTCTAGTATGAACAATAAATTCACGACCTTCAAACCCGATGACCAACCTGTGGTCTTTGGTCAGTCTAAAGTAACGCCCTATGCAAATTAACTCAGCGGGGCTCATTGACTAATCCGTCCTTTGTCCAGCGGCAGCTTTTGTGTTCCCGCCCCCTAATGCCATATTAGGGCAGGTGATTATGCGTGACCGTTGACCTCACAGCCTGGGATCACATTGAGGCGAGTGACCCCAAGCGCCCCTGATGCTAATTCGCCCGATGTCCGGCTCCGATGGTCCTGGAAGCCCTCTGTCCACATGTTTGTGCAGCCAGCCTGATAAGGACCCATTGTGTCACGTAATTTTGCGAAGTACTAGCCCGAGGATGTCCGCATGACCACCGGCATAGCGGATGAATATATTATGACAGATCTAATTAAGCATGCATGTTCGGGTGTTGTCCCCCTTTTCTTCCTTATGCTTAATTAATCATATTTTCCTGTCAGCTGTGATATATCCGTATACCATTCAGTTCTCTAACATATTCCTATCACCAGAAAACATTTTTAATTTTGTAATTTCATACTGGTTCTTAAAATCCAGTTTGTATATGTGGGTGGTATGGACATACATAAAATTGAGTAGCTCAGATACATATAGTTTCAAAGGACACGGTTCTTCTAGACTCCATATAAAACCATAAGTCCATGGCATTCCACCGGGATAATGGTGAAAAGCTCTGATCAATGTTCTTCCAAGAATGTTGGTGGGACTTCTGACTGGTGTCATATAAAATATATGCACTCCTCTGGCATCGTGTCAATCCTCTTCTTCCATGATTTTTCTTCTTTTTTTCTCTTTTTCCTTTTCTTCTTGCTGCACTATCAAAAAGGAACCTAGTGCAAATGTGCAGTATGCTTGTATTCTATTACTTTTCTTATATTGTGTATTATATCAGTCAAATTATTATTTGTATATGGGGAGAAAAATTAATATAGGGCTGTGCCCTGTTTTAAAATTCTCTTGCTATTTTGCAATAAAATATTGTTTAAGCAAAAAAGGTATACCACCTCTTCCATATATTCAAATTAGTTGTTATTTATAATAGTGCCAATCGGCTTAACTCTGCGTTTTTTTCATTATGGTCATGGGCAATATTAACGTTTCTTATAGTTTGAACTTAGCATGACATCGTCGATCCATGCAGTCTTTAATATACACTTGTTTTTTTTCCAGCACCCACATTTCAACGATTCCCCGTTTACTCTTTACCTGTATTTGAGCTTTTTAATTTTAATTTCTTTTCTATTAATATTTTTTACATATTTTTATTTTTTTTTATTTTTCTTCAAATATATAGGGATAAAAACCCAACACGTCTAAATAGATTTAAAATAAAATTCATACAAGGTTCCTTCCCCATTTTCTGTTTCATATACTAGAATATTCTATATATATATATATATATATATATATATATATATATATATGCATATATATGTGTGTGTTGAATCTATGGTCAGAACTATATGTTACCCTGCTATAGTATATATACGCCTAATATACGGGTAAACAGTCGTCATACAAGGTGATCTACGGTGTTTGTCATGCAGGCCTATAATCTAATACTTATAAAAGGAATTCAGTTCATGTTTGTTCGCGGTGTTCTCTAAAACCGCGTTGTGTACAATATTGTGCCATACATCATTTTAAAGGTTATTATCCCCGCAGTGACATAGGCGATATGAAAATAAATAATTTTTTATATACATATAATTTTGAGTGATTTTCCCTTTTTTTACCGAGCACAGCCGAACTGCCTTCGGCAATCACCGGAATGCGTGCATCGTGGTCACTTAACCTCTAACACTAAGGTTTATTATTCATATGAATAACGCTTGCTTTCAATGAGGGATTTGACCCACGTGCGTGTTCAGTAAAAGAGAAAAACACATGTTTCTCGCTTTATTAAATGGAGAGTTCAACCCAGGAGGATTAATGACAAAACCTATAATTCAAGGTCCCGAATTGAGGAACAGGGCTGGGGTGGTGTCGGGGGTCTGAAAATGGGATACGGACCCACTGCATGGAGTCCCGCTGGGTCCCCGTCTGCTACTTACGATGTATGCATATTTCTGTTTCCTTCTTCAGGAACAGTTTCCTTGCAACGTACATTTAATTAATCTAATGTGTTCCTCACATCAACCTATTCTTTATACGTCCAACGATATATAGAAACCAATCAAATATCAACGAAACACTGTATATGCCTCCGCGTCTCATTCCGGTTCGCAATGTTAACCATCTCTGACCAGGTCTTTAAGGTAAACATACCGGGATATGATTTTTGCCACGAGCACAGCGCCAGAAAATAACAGTAAAAAATTTTTTGTACATTTCATATTCCGAGAGTATCCCACTTAAAAATCTATATTTTCTTTTAACTTTTATAATAAAAAATGAGCCAACATTCAATATCTCAGTAAATATATCTCCAAAACCGCGGTAAAAAGCCCGGTATACCGGGTTTATATCAGCTAGTATATTATAAAGCCTGTCCGGGTTAGTGTCGATGTACATGCTGGTCAGCGGCGGTCAGTCAGAGAGAGTCGAATACTCACTGTTGAGTATTAACCATGATATAAACTAATGGTAATGCATGCTGTTACATATACAAGTATCTGAATCAGCCAGTATATATATTCACATTTGTGAAAAATTATGCGGGATGAAATATATCATACCTAAATACAAACAGGCAAATACAGGTAAGGCTCGTTTATGACTGTTTGAATGTCTGTCGTGATAACCCACATATTAAATAATATAGCTAAGTATTCAATATTCAAAGTTTTCATTAAATTAGTAATTACTAGCATTATACCTATTCTTGTTTTCGGCCAGGTCCTCTTACCGACTAAACAAGGTGTTCTTAATAAGGTAAGCTGTTGAGCGAGGGGTTGTAAATATACCTTGTTTTACCTCCATGGTTCCCGTGTCTTTAATAAGGTCAGCTTTTGAGCGAGGGGTCCTGAATATAGCTTGTTCTACCTGGTTCCCGTGTCCTTAGTAAGGTCAGCTGTTCCGCATGCAAGGGGTCCTGAATATTGCTTGTCCTACCTGGTTCCCGTGTCCTTAATAAGGTCATCTGTTGAGCGAGGGGTCCTGAATATAGCTTGTTCTACCTGGTTCCCGTGTCCATAACAAGGTCAACTGTACCGCCTGCTTGGTTCTCGTGTCCTTAGTAAGGTAAGCTGTTCCGCAAGGGGTCCTGAATATAGCTTGTTCTACCTGGTTCCTGTGTCCTTAATAAGGTCAACTTTAAGCAAGAGGTCCTGAATAAAGCTTGTTCTACCTGGTTCCCGTGTCCTAAGTAATTTAAGCTGTTCCGCAAGGGGTCCTGAATATAGCTTGTTCTACCTGGTTTCTGTGTCCTTAATAAAATCAGCTGTTCCGCAAGGGGTTCTGAATATAGCTTGTTCTACCTGGTTCCCGTGTCCTAAGTAAGGCAAGCTGTTTCGCATGCAAGGGGTCCTGAATTAATATAGCTTGTTCTACCTGGTTTCTGTGTCCTTACTAAGGTCAGCTTTTGAGCGAGGGGTCCTGAATATAGCTTGTTCTACCTGTTTTCCGTGTCCTTAATAAGGTCAGCTTTTGAGTGAGGGGTCCTGAATATCTATAGCTTGTTCTACTTGTTTCCCGTGTCCTTAATAAGGTCATCTGTTGAGGGAGGGGTCCTGAATATAGCTTGTTCTACCTGGTTCCCGTGTCCTAAGTAAGGTAAGCTGTTCCGCATGCAAGGGGTCCTGAATATAGCTTGTTCTACCTGTTTTCCGTGTCCTTAATAAAATCAGCTGTTGAGCGAGGGGTCCTGAATATAGCTTGTTCTACCTGGTTCCCGTGTCCTTAATAAGGTCAGCTGTTCCGCATGCAAGGGGTCCTGAATATAGCTTGTTCTACCTGCATGGTTCCCGTGTCCTTAGTAAGGTCAGCTGTTCCGCAAGGGGTGCTGAATATAGCTTGTTCTACCTGGTTCACGTGTCCTTAATAAGTACAGCTTTTCCGCATGCAAGGGGTCCTGAATATAGCTTGTTCTACCTGTTTTCCGTGTCCTTAATAAGGTCAGCTTTGGAGTGAGGGGTCCTCAATATCGCTTGTTCTACCTGGTTCCCGTGTCCTTAATAAGGTCAGCTGTTGAGCGAGGGGTCCTGAATATCGCTTGTTCTACCTGATTCCCTTGTCCTTAATAAGGTCATCTGTTGAGCGAGGGTCCTGAATATCGCTTGTTCTACCTGGTTCCCGTGTCCTTAATAAGGTCAGCTGTTGAGCTAGGGGTCCTGAATATAGCTTGTTCTACCTGATTCCCTTGTCCTTAATAAGGTCAACTGTTGAGCGAGGGGTCCTGAAAATCGCTTGTTTTACCTGGTTCCCGTTTCCTTAATAAGGTCATCTGTTGAGGGAGGAATCCTGAATATAGCTTATTCTACCTGGTTCCCGTGTCCTTAATAAGGTCAGCTGTTCCGCATGCAAGGGGTCCTGAATATAGCTTGTTCTACCTGGTTCCCGTGTCCTTAATAAGGTCATCTGTTAAGCAAGGGGTCCTGAATATCGCTTGTTCTACATGGTTTCCGTGTCCTTAATAAGGTCACCTGTTGAGCGAGGGGTCCTGAATATCGCTTGTTCTACCTGGTTCACGTGTCCTTAAAAAGGTCATCTGTTGAGCGAGGGGTCCTGAATATCGCTTGTTTTACCTGGTTCCCATGTCCTTAATAAGGTCAGCTGTTAAGCGAGGGGTCCTGAATATCGCTTGTTCTACCTGATTCCCTTGTCCTTAATAAGGTCATCTGTTGAGCGAGGGGTCCTGAAAATCGCTTGTTTTACCTGGTTCCCGTTTCCTTAATAAGGTCATCTGTTGAGCAAGGGGTCCTGAGTATTGTTTGTTCTACCTGGTTCCCGTGTCCTTGATAAGGTCATCTGTTGAGCGAGGGGTCCTGAATATAGCATGCATGTTCTACCTTCCTTAAATATGACTTTCAGAACATGCTCGATATGACACACACGAATTACCAACCTGCTTTCAAAGTCACAAGAATATGTTCAACAGACTACAAAAACTGTATGAAAAGTATAATTCAATGTCCTGAATAATACTGTTAATATTAAGCCGGAAATAACCCTAAATCAGTTTTCGGTTAAGTTATTATAAGCTGAATTATATAGAAGTTTCCAAGACTTGTATAGACTTCGATATATAACATTAAAGTAACTTTGGAAAGTCTTAAATTAGTCAGCCACTGAAAGTCATCAATGAGAAATTTAATCAGATGGGAAAGTCTGTAATTATAGACTTTCAGTCAGCCTCGAAAGTCCTATAAATGAAACAGTCTGTCTTGATAGCCTTTTATTCATTCTCGGAGAGTCCTTAATTAGTCTGCCACTAAAAGTCCTTAATGAGACATTCAGTCATCCTTTGAAAGTCCTAAATTAGTCTGCTATATATCAAAATTCTCAAATTATAATATATATAGAGAGAGACATTTGATCAGCAACGGAAAGTTCTGAAATAGAAATTTCATCATTATCGGAGAGTCCTGAATAAGACAATGAGCAAGCCTCGAAAGGTCCTTAAGTATAGACATTTAATCTTAAAGTCCTAAATTGGATATTAATAGCGTCGAAAAGTCCTAAATTTCAAATTCAGTCAGCCTCGGAAAGTCCCAAGTTAGACATCTGATCAGTCTATATATAGGAAAGTCCTCAATTAGACATTAAATCATCTTGGGAGAGTCAAGAATTAGACAATTAGCAAGCCTCAAAAGTCCCTAATTATAGTCAGCCACTGAAAGTCCTGAATTAGATATTTAAACAGATCGGAAAGTCCTAAATTAAACATCCAGTCAGCCTTGGGGGATCGAATTAAGTCCTGAATTAGACTGCCGCTGAAAGTCCTAAATGAGAAATTTAATCAGATCAAAAAGTCCTAAATTAGACTTCAGTCAGCCTCGTAATGTCCCCTAAATTTAACATTAAGTCTGCCTCGAAAAGTCCTAAATTAGACATTGAGTCTGCCTCGGAAATTTCTAAATAAGACTTTAATTCAGCCTCGAAAAGTCCTAAAGTAGACACTATAAGTCTGCCATGAAATGTCCTAAATTAGACATTAAGTCAGCCTCGAAAAATCCTAAATTAGACATTAAGTCTGACTCGGTAATTCCGAAATAAGACTTTAAGTCAGCCTCGAAAAGTCCTAAATTAGACACTAAGTCTGCCTCGAAAGGTCCTAAATTTGACATTAAGTCGGCCTCGAAAAGTCCTAAATTAGACATTAAGTTTGCCTCGAAAATTCCTAAATAAAACTTTAATTCAGCCTCGAAAAGTCCTAAATTAGACACTAAGTCTGCCATGAAAGGCCCTAAATTAGACATAAAGTCTGCCTCGGAAATTCCGAAATAAGACTTTAAGTCAGCCTCGAAAAGTCCTCAATTAGACATTAAGTCGGCCTCGAAAAGTCCTAAATTAGGCAGCCAGTGAAATCCTATAAATTAGATATTTTTCTGCCTCGGGAAGTCCTAAACTGGTCAGCAACTGAATGTAATAAATTAGACATATAGCTATATACCAGAAGTGTATTTTCATATAACAATATATAAAATTTTAAAAAAAGTGATAAAGTAAATATAAATTTTTAATTATGTCAAATATATTTACTTATTAATGTACGTGTGTATATATGTACGTATAAATACACAATTATTTCCAATCCATGCATCCCCCACCACGCATATATTGACTTCGAAGGCGCCACCTCTCTCTTTCGTTTGACATCGCGTGTGGCTGAGGGTTCACACCAAGTATTGGCGTCTAAAATTATAGTTCATCATTTTGTACTTGCATTGTTACAAGATGGCCGGCACGTTTAATTGTAACTTTACGGTAATGGGGGAAGACCGTTACGGGCAAAAATACGGTGCGCTGCTGAGAATCTGTGATCATGTGTTCGTATATTCATGTCCTGGGGCCCTTCTTTACCAGCAATAAGTCACGCCATCAAACAATCGACGGGCGTGCAGGAATGCCAAGGTTCTTTCATGGAACAAAAGAAAGTCAAAAGATGGCTGTGAATCAAAGCTGACACTGAAAGTTTTACGTTACTCCGCCCGAGGTCAAGCTGTACAACTCACAGAATATGCCATTCAAAATATTCATATACCAGTAAATGTGGACATGCAACACCATGGTATTTTTATACTTCAGAATAGTCTGCCATCTTCGATTTATGTATTTACGTTTTTGCGGTAAATCTTTATCCTGTCTGAGATCACAGCAAAGAAACAGAAGCAATTTCGTTTGAACAGTTATCCTTGCATTATATATTATACCCTTATACATAAAAAAAAACGGAAATGATATGCATGATATCCATTTATAAACAGCGACATCATATATATATATATATATATATATATATATATAAATATATATATATATATATATATATATATATATATATATATATATATATATATCACAAGCACATTTGTTTAGTTAAGAGTTTTGTTTAGTGCAGTTACCTGATATCGTAAACACTTTCTAATTTTTATTACATATTTCATTATATTACATAATTCTTGCATTCATGTATTCATTGGAACCATTTTTATATATATTTTTGATTGTTTTATAACCGTGTCATTATAATCGTGCATCGTCTTATGAAATATCAGACTATACCTGAACATGCCATTTTGTGTTTATATTTTTTAAATAAATAAATGAATAATAAATATAATTTAAGTCATGTATATGAAAATTATTCATCCGGATAGCTATTTATCAGTATATAAATTGTCCCTTTTATGCATAGCTCCATGTAATCAAAGTTTATTAACTCTCCACCTGGGGATTTAACTTTGATTAATGTCATCAAATATTTTGTATGCAATAAAAAATGACTATCAGCACCTTACATTACAGCAATTATATGCATGTGCACAATAATAATTGAATTATCAATTATACCATGTGTAATAGTGCAAACTGTGTAGAACCACCTTTTTCTCGCGGTCCCTGTTTAAGGAGCGATAGCGCCTCCTAGATCGAGAAAAATTTTCTTTACAATCGCGCGAGTCATAATCGCTGCATGTCTGGCGCTGCTTTCAATTACCCGTCAATTGGAATTTTTCCAGGTTAATCATTGAAGAGGCAATAAAATTGTAAAAAGTTTAAAAAACGGCACCATAAATTAGGATAAAGCTGCTTTTGAGGGTAAATTTCTGTGTAACAAGGGGCCAGGAAATGACGTCCAAATCTTTAAAAGGTCTTTCATATTTCATGTGATAGGCAAATATAACTTTTGCTCTCCATAGACATGGATGGGTGGGTGTACGTTTTAACAGCAAAATTTTAATTATCAGCCACACATTAATCCACTGGTGGTTAGCAAATGGAGTTCTGTTTTGTTCTGCGTGTAGTTTTAAACATTGCAATTAAGAATTATTGGCAACTTGATTGAGACGTAATCGTGACTTTTAAATAGGCCATGCATGGTTAAGATAATGGTTGTGGTTTAATTGATAAATGGCTGAAAAAAAATCACATTTAGAGAACCTTAAAATTGTATGTATAGAAACATGGTAGAAATGTGCATTTAATACTTAAACAAATATAGAAAAGTTTGCGGGTGTTTAGATGTTATAACGACAAAAATACGGCCATAGGAATAAATTTAATCTAATTATATATAGAGGTAATTCTGAAATTAAAAAGACATAATGTAATTAAATTAAGCCTATAGTATATAAAGATAATTATGAAATTTAATTACAGATAGATATTATTAAATGTGAACTCCTTATATATCATATAAAATGTGCCTATATATATACAAACCAATGTACACTATTATTCTGACCCAAAATATGAGCTAAATGTGGACGTTCATTCTTTTAAAAAAGACAAACATGCAACTTTAGTGTAACTTTTTTATATATTATATATAATACATGTAGTTGTATCAGTTTAATAATGATACATATATTTTTGCCTCATTTTACGTCCTTGCAACATATTTTAGTCAAATGAATCAAACACAGGACGAAGACCTTTCTATATTGCCAAGAAAGAATGAATATTCATTCCTTAAACCTTTTCTGTTGCATTTAATCAATTGTTTTATTTTTAGTTCCAAGCAGCTGGTCCGCTCTGGAGGCCACGGAATGTAGCGCCACCTTTTGACGAGTGAACGTACTGTTGCAGTGGCGCGAAAACTATTTTGTGCCACGCGCCTGGCCGTGATGCTAATGACAGAATTAGCGACCGTTCACTGGTGATTTGTTAATTAGGAAAGCAATGATTACACTGGGCGTGTGTAACAACTAGTGCCACAGAATGATTTAATCGGAGATCACAGAACGAAACGCTGAAAGGCGCGTGCGCGTAGTTGGCAGAGACTTTTTTTTCTCCGGGAACTCCATCTTTCACCCAAACTGAGGAATGGCCAATAAATTTATCACGGGTGTTTACCATCTCGTGTTTCTTGCTTTCTCGTAATTACTTGGAACTGTAAGATGTTTTATTTCGACAAAAATATTGCAAAGTGATTGGTGCATACTGATCAGTTAAAACATTTTCCAAAATTTCATGTGTGGAAAAGATGACACTATTGAAGACTTATAAGGTACGATGGTCAGATGTTATATTAAGATATATTAATTTGTGTTGTTTAAGATGAAAACCCATGTCACCAAGTTAGCTAAAAGTTGTTTTTTTGGGTTTTTTTTTTTTACAAAATTTTCATACGCCATATACCCTACAGTTAGTTATAGATAGCGATATATATATATATATATATATATATATATATATATATATATATATTATGATCATATGATTGTTAACGGAATGGTAACCACAAATTTAAGCACAACGAATAATTGAATTTTAAATATTCTAAATATACTGGAAATACTGTACACATATGTACGACCCACATATAAATATATATTTATATTATAATATTTTATAAAAAAAAAAAAACATGCACATGCACACACGTGTACTTATTGTTCAAATCGTTATACAGACCTGTTGAGTACAATAAGAATCGCTTGCCATCACCTCGACCGTAACAGACGATTAATTTCATGGCAGCTTAAGGCAGCGCATAAATTTACATAATAAAGCGCAAATTGATAAGGTCAAGAACTTCCAAAATTTAACTAATTCAGTTAAACCTTAACTGTGGCTCAATGTGAACGTCCTGTTGGCGGTGAACACACCACTACTTTCGAAGTTTAAGGAGACCCCGAGAAAGAAACCAACTGTCAGGGAATGATTTAACTACAAGTCCATGAATTAATGTGAAAGTAGGTCAAAATGTATTATTCAGGAGTGAAATAATTGAAAATGTTTGGTGAAAGTTTGCCTGACCGCAACTGCATGTGGCCTGGCTCGCAATAGCTAGCCCTGGGACGCCGCGATATGATCGCCAGCTAGTTACAACGAGCACGCAGCTGTTTGGCCAATGCGTCTGCACCGTGCAGGACTGCACCGTTTTTTACAAGGGCTCTGTGAAAATTAGCCTAGGCAACAGCTGATCTTGATAACATAGGGCAGCCCTATGAGCCGGCCGGACCTGCTGGCGAGGGGAACCCGGCGAGGCAAGCCAACTAACGTAAAAAAAGGGCCAGGCGTGCTCATGTATCATTGGTTAAAAAACTAGCAGTGTTCAAATGTCAAGTGCGCGTCCGCCGCCCGGCTTGGCTCGTGGAAAATGCCCGCACAGTTTTTTTGTGGCGCTTGGTTGAGTGTCCATATAACCAGAGCACCCACTGGGCTTTAGGCCAGTTGGTACGCAGACATTGAGAGGTAAGCGGGCCACAGTGGCCGCTTTGGGGGACAGTTGAGGCACTGTAACAGTACGATCTGTATATACGCTCTTCAATTGGCATACATCAACTCACAGCCCATGCGGACCGCTTGGACTGCCCAAGGGACTGTGTTATACCCCAGGTGAGAATCGTTTCACCTGCCACTCACATAACTTCTTTTACATATTGATTTACCAAGTTTATGTGGCGACCGGACTTGCGTTGAGTAAGGATCATTTTGAGCGCACGGCCTGGCCAAGGCGAGTTGTGGCTGTCATGGGCCGGACCGTACATAGCGTTTAGGTGAGATATTAGGAGTGCATTCACGTTCTAGGATGTTTGACTGTCTCCTCACTTAGATACTTCCCCTAGTTAAGCTAACGCTACGCTACTCTAGGTCCAGTTGTAAGTTGTAATTTTAGCTAACGTACTGCCCATTCAGTCCGTCGGTGCACATCGATTGTAAAAGTATATGATAGCCCGCTATTGAATAGTGGGAACCGGAGCCCGCGGTCAGTGATATGTGTTAAAACCAGTGGTTTTATTTGAACAGTGCCGCGGTAGAGATGACCCAAAGTGACCGGTCAGCTGGTCTTCTTAGAAGATAGACAGATCGCCAAATCGAGACGGGAGAGGTTACAAGCGGCAGGTGCGGAATAACGGAGCGTCCCGTCATCCCCTGCTCTAGACGCCATCTTTGTTGTTATTCTTTGTCCATTGGAAAAACACTGGCTAGGCAGAAGGCCCCATGAAAGGCCGGCACAATGTCTAGGCGAAAACAGGGCAAGCCGCAACAACACAAGAAACTGGTTAATCGTAAGTAGATTTGTTTTTTACATGTCATTCCTTCCTTAAGCAGATAATCCAGCAGGTGTTCCCAAAAAGCTGGGGATTAGGACATTCGGTGACGCGGTCATTTCAGGGCCAAATCGCGCCGTCCACGCTGTGCATGGTTGTTTATCGGTGTAAAAAACGGCCATACGGCCGAAGGGCGAGCGAGCCGCTCAATCTTAGCGTGGTATTTTTAGTTTTCTACCGCATATTTATCTCATTTTTGATCAGATTTTCGTATCAAAACAGGGAAAAACTTTACAAAGTTTGCAAATAAAGTACTTTTTTATTTATTTTTTTTTTTCACAAACGAGTAAGTATTATATACTTATTGTCAACCCACGGGCAGTGCTGTCCAAGCTTCGGTGGTCTATATACTTTGGGTCCATTTAATTTTGTGTAATTTCTTCACTTTCTTTCTATCAATGTAGCAGTTGTTTTTGGGAAAGCCCAGTGTTGTCGCATGTTGATTTGTTCCCCCCGGTTCCCCACGTGTTTTACCTCTGGTCGATTTCAAACAGAGGCGCGCGCAAACCAAATCTGGTATGGGAATAATCCATGTTGATTTCACTTGTCGATTTCAGGCGTGTGATCTGTTCACTCTTTTTAACTAGGGATTAGAGAGATTTCAGTTCTTTTCAACAGCGGAGCTATTTGTGAACATTGTATTCGTTAAATATGCGGCAGTTATTTAAATACCTGCGCAAATTAAAGGCCCAGTTGGCTTTTATGTAATTTGGATCTGATTGACTGACATTAACCAATTCTTCTATGAAGAAAAATACACACATTTGTTGTGAATGACAGCGTTACAATTCTCCCTTATTGAAGCTTTTAATAAAGTTTCAAAATTTATGCAGAACTCATTATTTTATTTTAATAACTTTTCACTTGAGTCCTAATTAGCCAGCTTCATTTAGTCAGATGTTTTTACTAATGATTTTTTATTTATTTAATTGCATGTTTCATGCATAATTAAGGGAAATATATAACTTTTAAGCAAAACTGAGATTTATTTCTCATGCATTTATACCATTGTTTAGAAAAACCAATACTTGATATATTTAAGAAAACAGTTCAGTCCAAAGTCCACAGTAGCAATATAAATGCAGGGGAATATATATATAAATATATATATATATTATGATTCTTCTATTTTTTTCATTTTTCATACCTGAGAGGGATTAGATAATATATAAATATTTTCCAGGTGTAGCTTTCCCTCAAGGACACAAATTATGAACAATTTATTTACACAATTCATTAAATCAAGAAAAGGTTTAATTACACCCTCTCATAATAAGAATAATATATTCCTTAACAATAGAAAAATGTGTTTTCCATTTTCAAGGGATTTATTTTAAATTTCATTTTATTTTTACTTAGAACCTCCCTTGTTATATGATTAGGAATTAATACCATATTTGGAAATAAATTATATTAATTATTTATTGTAAATATAAATATTCAATGATAAGAAATACATAAAAATTTATTAGTTGAATTTATTACAGTGCCATTAAAATATTTCAAAATACAAGGAATATTAATAAATTTACACAATAATAAATTTACACAATTTATTAGAGAACTGTAAATTAAAATTTCTGAAGCACAAAGTCTCAGAATTAAAAAATGTATTTCACTGATAATTGTTACTATTATTTGCATCTTTTTTTTTACAATTTTTCAGGGTATTTTCTTGATAGAAAATGACAGTAAATTGTTGAATTAAAAGGATTGACTGAAAATATTATCTTAGCCGTGTTAATGACACAAACTATTTATTGATATATATGTAAATCTGTATTTATAGATGTTAATTCATTTTTATTACTTTGTAGTGAAAAATAACATCTAATCATTTGAAAGTGAAATGATAACTTGGGTAAATATGATGGGTATTTATTTTATATTTACACACATTGAAAACTATGCATGCAAGGAAATTCCTGTAAATTTATAAGCTACTGTAGTGGGTTTTAAGTATAATCTTTAACTGAATTGAACATATTTTTACACATTAATAGTTTTGCATAATCTAACAGCTGTATTTTTTTTATTTTCACACGTTTATATGATTTTTATTTTGGATATACATCAAATATATATATATATATATATATATATATATATATATATATATACACACATGAGGTGGAAATATACATGGATACTTGTATTTCAAGCTAAACTGGAGTTGAAGTTCTAATATTAGAGAGCATATATATTATTTAATTCAACATTTAGAACTTATTTATCAAATTCCCACTCGTGACAGATGTTTACTTGTAAAAAACAGCAAGATCATGGCACTAATTGGATGGACCCACATAGTATGTCCCCGTATTACCACACAACATGCTCCCAGAGTGTATAATTGGTCTCAGTAATGGACTTAGCATTTATATTTAAATTTGGAATCACATGACTTCAGGTCACCTGTGATATATTACATGCAAGTTTAGTTATCAGAGTGGTCGTATTTTAAGGAACTATCCAGGTATACAAATGTACAAATGTATATTTGTTTCATTGTTATTTTCTGATTTAAAAACTAATATTTATAACAGCACATTCATAATAATAAGACTGATTTTATTTTCTCAATTCAGAGAATAATATGAGTATTAGGCCTAATACAGAGGTAGAAATATACAATATAAAACAGGGGTGGAAATATACAGTAAAAATGGTACATTGTGTCAGTGTATTATATTATTAAAATACATGTACTAGTTTAAGATATTCTTTCACAAAGATGAAACAAGAAATCTTGAGCTGTAAACCTTCGGACAAATATGTTTTTGTAATAAATTTTCAGGGATGTGTGTAAAGGGATGTATCAGGGTAATGTGACTGCAATATATATACCTGAAACTTAATAAAGTTAAAACAGGAAGACCTAATTAATGACTTAAACAAAAACTATGATATTTTTTTTAGCTAATGAGTAAACATTTACATTTTGTCATATTACTAATGATATTTTAGACTATTTGAAAGGCATATTTATTACATATTTTATAATGTATCACATTATAATATTTCAATATAAATTACATTAAAGGAAGTCAGCATAAATATATTAGTACACTACATTAGCAAGGTATTTTGGGGACTTTGGGTATTTACATATATGTATGTATGAGATTTTTTTTAGGCATGCAAAATGCACATAAACGCAGGCAAATAGGTTAATAATTTTAGCATATGGACCACATATACAAAAGGTGCATACAGGTTTACAGTAAAGTACAGTGGTCAGTATGTATAAAAGCCATATGTTAACACTGAATTACATTAAGGTCCCAGGGGAGGGGCTGTCCCATGCAGTAATACAGCCTGCCAAGCAGTGTAACATTAACAGTCAAGCATGTACAGCGCATCAGTGTGGGCAAGTTATAACTGCTATATACACAGTTATTTCAATTTGATTGGGTTATGTGGTCAGGGGGCTCCAACTGTGGAGGGGGGCAAACATTACACCCTTCATAAGCTGTGGTTGATACACTATACCAGTTGAAGGGGTTCTGTGGTGTAGGTGGGAATTATACAGTCACTTGTGTCACAGTGGGGGTTTTTCAGAGAGGGATCATGGATGGGCTGGGTTACATTACATACTAAGTGATGACATAATGTTTGCATAGTTTCAAATGGGCTTAATTCAAGTATCACATGTAAAGAGATGTTGCCACCTGAATTTATATATATTCTTCATTAATGAAAATTGTCATTAGTTTGAAGGAAGATCAGTGCTAAAAGTTTCATACAGAAGGTAGATTTATAATTTAATATATATTTATATATATATAATGTTTGTATATATATAATATGATATATAATAGGAGAATGTTTTATATATATATATATATATATATATATATATATATATATATATATATATATATATATGAACATTTATTAATAAAAAAACGAATATTTTATAATTTTATTTTATAATTGAAACATACCTAAAAAATCACATGGAGGCAAAATAAGGTTATACCTGCAAAAGCATCAGTTTGTATTTATTGTATCACCACAAAACTGTGATAGGATCTTAGAAAAGTTATGATTCATACTTGAATAAGCAAGTTTGCTTGGTATAATGTTTAATTTACTGTTCAGTTTACATGTGAATGATGTTTAGAAATTTACAAAAGAAACAGATGTATTACAGTTTCTGGTTTTCACAGGTAAACTTCCAGTTATTTTTTTTGTCTGCAAATTCTTGTAATCAGATGACATGCAGCAGTTAATTAAGGGTGCGCCTATTAGCAGCCATGCACATGTTGAGTTTCATACATCTTACCTACAAATGGATAATTTTGTAATTTTCCCTCGGTTTTACAGACTACAGCAATTAATTATCAATTTACCTCTTACCTTTGTAGTGCTTTTAGGTCACTACAACCTGCATATGGATAATTACGTATTTTTTCCAATTAACTTTTAATTCTGATTTCATTGCAGGTAAAATAGACTTGCATCTAATTTACATGTTTATTATACAATATGATTGATAAAGGAGTAATTATAACAGTTTTAAACATACAGAATTTAAAAAAATGTTTTTATAATATTCAGCAGTTGAACTTTCCAATCTAAATAGCAAAATATTTTTTTTTATAATTAAAAAGATATTTAGATAAATTGGATTAAAAGCTTAAATTTTTCTATTGTTACCTTTGAATAATTCGAGTTTTTGTTTTCTATTCTCTATTTCTCTATTATGTTTCATGTTTTATCTAAAGTTTGTCTCTGGTTTCCTGGAGCTGGCCAACTCCGTGTGCTATTTGGCTATGAGGATGTATTTAATTTCCTGGTTCAGTAATCAGTTAACAGTTTTTGACACCACCCACAGTGTTATGTATATGACCTAAACTTCAGGAAAATATAATGACAGTTTTTTAGATTTTTTAAATTAAACATGCTTTAGGATGTAGAAATAAATATTTCTTTCACAAATTCAATGCATTTTCACCAAGATATGGTAAATCACTGATAAAATTGCTTTCCTTGAAAGATAAAAGTACTCTAAAACATTATTATAACACACAGATTGATTAAAACGTTTTGATATCAATAAAAATATTGTGCTTGAATGCTTTTCTTTATTTTAGATTATTTATTTCAGTGATTTTGGACACAGGTTGACAGGATTGCAAACACAAACACACCCACACAGATTTGAAATTTTGTTTTATTTTTTTGCAAGTTAAAACAGGTAGTTGCTTTCATGAAAAAATAAACCAGAGTCCAATTGCACGTTACATTTTTAGGGTAAGATATAGTTCATTTATGTTTTTGGTTCATTTAAGTCTTGTTCTTATATTATCATATAAAAACTCCCACTTGTTGTGGTTGTTATATATAAATATTAAAGAAAATGGAAATTTTAATTTAAACATTGGAATTATTTTAACACTGTACAAATATGAATAAATAATTCCTTTTGCATTTGCAAGATTTAAATAAGTTTTTTTATTCATGAAAATGAGGACTTTCAGGGAATATTCACCAGACAGGCTTGTCTTTTATATTCTGTATACACTCAGACAAGTCAGTCATATATCTAATTGCATATATGTTGTATAAAAGCTGGCAACATATTTGTGATTTGTGATTGAAGTTATTCCTATTTATATTATTGAAGTATTCACCATAAGATTAAATGTTCAACTGTATGTAATCTTAGATCAGTCAGTATGTACTTACATAAGTGTTTGAAGAAAATGTTCTCAGTGGCACACATTTATGTATAATAGTCCGCAGACCTAGCGATTATGTTGTCCTCAAACAATGGTGCATGACAAAAAAATATAAATAAACACGCTCATGCTCATGCTAAAGTGAATCATGTTTCCAGTTGCATGGAATTTTAATACAGTCACAAACCACAAGACCATATATTTAACTGCCTTGGCCTTCTAGCATGTATTATGATTATGATTATTTATGTATTTTTTGAGGTAGATTGTGATCACAAGCAAAGTAAGGAGGATTTTGGCAAATCACTGAAGCTAAAATAAAATGAAAATTTAATACACCAGTTGTTTATATCTCTGAACCTGTGCTAAAACTTATCACTAAGTTAATAATACAATGCTATATAACATTCTCGATTTTTTAAATTAGTTTAGTTGAGGATATATAGGCAGAAATAGAAATATTCCAGTACAATTTGTTTTAATTTATAACATTTACATGTAATTTATTGAATGCACTGTGTGAAATTTCATTTTTCTTGTATGAAAATAATATATTGACACTTCTTCATGATTTAAGGATCTGTACATTGAATTATTCCAGGTATAATCATATATATATATATTTGAAATGGAATAGAAATGAAAAAAAACTGAGTGGTTAAAATTGAGAAAAGAATATTTGCAGATTTATATATGCAAATTAGACATACATGTTATATACCACATATTTAGAGAAATGTGTACATGATGATGAAGGTAATGAAAAAAGGATAATTTCTGCTATAATACAGGATATCTTTTATATGGAATAATAATTGAATCATAAAGATTTAAAAAAGATAATATAGGGTGTAAAACTTGAATATATGGCAGATGAAGAAAAATGGAATAGTTGTGGGAATAATGTACATGCACATGAAAAAAGTGCAAGGATTGTTGCCCAATGACCAGATAGCTAGATTATGATTGCAATCCTAGTTTTACAACCTGTAATGTGAAATTTAATGACAGTTCGGGTAGATTTAGTAATGTGTATGTTTAGATTATTTGATCTGAATTATATATCATTAAGATATGCATAAATGGTATTGTCCTGTGTATAATTACACTGTATTATAGGGTTTCCAATTCGTGATATTCATGAAAGTGCACTTGTCATGAACATAAAACCTTGAATAAGAGGTCCCATCATTAAATTAAGGCAAAGTTAACAAGTAAACGTGTATATTCAAAAATTGATGTCATAAATGATATCAGATCTTTCCAACTGTCTGCCATTAACAAACAATATGATTTTTGTTAATAAGATTTTGTGCACATAATATTTGATTTAATTAATTCACATAATAATGGTTATACTCCGTGTATAGGTCTTTTGTATAGTCAGATCACAAAAATTAAACCCTCGCAAAACACTGAACATTTGAAAATCGTGAAAGTTTTACCTCGCGTTTGTGAGCCAGCCATAGTATTCAGTTAAGTATAAGTGTGATACAAGTCAGTTTTATCATGTTACAGACCAGATGGGATAAATTACTAACTCTTTATATTGCACTGTATTTAACCTGTTTATGGTATAGAACACAGGTACAGGCAAGCCTACAAGGTCATGCCAAAGGTCAAGGTCAGTTCAGAATAATAACAAACCTAAACTTTAACCAATGTATTCAGTATCATTAATATATACTGTATACACAGGTGTAACCCTTCACAGGGGCAGTTTAACTGTTATCTCCTATGAAAAAGAATACAAATGGCTTAAATGAATATTGAACGGTTGTTTGAATAGCCAAATTGTCTTTTTCTGCCTAACTACTATACTAACACAAAACACTGTGATAAAAGGTCGGCCTGTAACAGTTACCAATTGCATTGCCTGTTGTGATTTCAATATAGGAGGCCTCCTCTGTGTTATAGGAGAACTATCCCACTGTACAAAACTTATTTAGTCTATTCTAATGTCTGTGTCTTGCTATTTTGCACAGAATTCCTCAGAAAATGTAACTTTTTACTCAAATATGAACGTCCTTGTGGTATTTGTGGACATTCAAGCCTTATGTGTTTTTGAAGATATCATAAATACTTAAATATGTATTTCACAACATTCTTGAGTTGTGTATATGAAATACCAGGTATGATTCTACACATATTAGTAGCGAGTTGTCTTTGTGATTGATAAAGTAAATCATAACAGAGGGGTCCGTGGCAAGGTAATGGGACCCTCTAATCAGACACATCCTCAACATGTGCTTCAACATTCATAAAATTTCAGATGTTAAATTAAAGTTCATATAAAAAGTCACAAATGTGATTTGTGATTTAATTTGATGATTTAATGACAGTTCTGAAGTTCCTTCATCTGTGATCAGTTTTGTCATAAAATCCGATATGCCCATGATACACTTATTACACTATATGAACAATAGATTTAAGACTTATGGAATTATATAGATACATAACAGTACATTGGCTGCAATATAATCATTGGACAGCTGAATGTGCATGTAGTTTAAACTTTAAATCAAGCACAAGTGATCATGGGTGACTCCATATCTAATACATGGACATTTAAAGTTAACAAAGGTCCTTAAGTCTTTTAACTGGGGTCTTAAAAAGTCATGGAGTGGTCATGAAATTTTGATGTAGAGCTGGGAGTGTATGAACACCGGGCATCAATACTAAGATTGCATGGTAATACATGTGGGCGGGGATACATTAGCTGAACATCACATGTATCATTTTCTTATCTTATCCTTATCAAGCACACCGTTAAGGATTTAAGAAAGTTAGTTTATCTAGTTTTATCTAGTAGGGTGGGGAGGGGTGAGGGGTGAGTGTTTTTCTGGGTCACCGTCTGAGTTGGGCAGCTTGACCCAGACTTACAAGGCCGACACAGACTGACCATACTGACCCCAGCGGGTACCGTAACCTTTTTAAACCCAGCGTTGGCCGGCCCAAGCGCCAGGAGCAGGTCACGGTGGACACAGTAGAAATGTAAACCCATGTAACATCTTTCACGCTTCATAAACACAGCTATACTATTTGCCGCCATCTGCCGTTGTCATTTATCACAGTTCGCAAGGTCCTCTGCTCAGGAGGTCTCCGAAGCCAGAGCTACCACTAGCCATTGGTGGGGTAAAGCAATAGCCCCTAGTCATCTATTGCACAAATGTTCGGTGTCCTCCCTCCCTGGTCTTTTCCTCGTATGATTAATGGCCACTGTTCACCCCCTGGGGTTTAGGGTCCCCTTTTTACACTTAAGTGCCTTGTTAACAGGCGACACATCATGGGCAGGGTGTTTTCAGCCCCCTAGCACTGAGGGCCAGTTTAGTGTCCCAACGCAAATGGCACACAACCCAAAGACCCCTCGAAGAATCAAACTTCCAGGTGTCCACATACAGTAATGATTTTTTTGTCGTCATCATCGTTAGCAGGACTTGCAAGTAAGTCGATCAACTTAATTTTGGCAAATGTTAAATTGAGGGGCAGTTTAAAGGGAGGTGTTAGGATATATAGATATATCTCCTCAGACTGCCCATTTTTTATGACCCTTGGTTATGTATAAATCCAATGATATATTAAGTCTCAGGGTAAGATAGAGGGCTGATGGGGGGGGGGGGCATTTTCTTGGATTTCCCTGGTACCATCAAAGCCCTTCTATTCCACCCCACCCCTGACATGAATGTTTGTTAATAAAGTTAGGGCCATTGCCTACAGATGGCACTGTGTTAATTGAAGATGAAGATATTCATATTAATGTCTTGTATATTGTAAATAGAATAGTATTCGTATAACAGCACAATTGTGATTATTTTTTGTTATCAGTTTGTATGACCACTTTCACTCTATTTGATAATCATTCAATGTAATAGGTAAAAAATATACTCAGATAAATCACTGGGACATATTTTACTTGTCCTGGGACATATTTTTTGTCCCACCTAAAGAACACCTGTATATAAATAATATATTTACAGTATGTGAAAGAAAATTCAAATACAAAAGCAAATAAAATTATTAATTTTTTCTTTATTAAAAAAGGACATCCACAAGTAAATAATTGAATATTTAACTTACATAGTGCATGTCACTTTTATGAACTGAATTGAATCATGTGAAAGGGAAATTTAAGTATTGGTTTTACCTTATTATAAATTAAGCATTACAGGTAAAAGGATCATTTGTAATTTAGTTAACAAAGGAACTATTAATCTCAAATGATAGGGTTGTCCTTAATGACCTCTGGGGCAGGTGACCAGAGGTGACTTCAAGGTTGAGTGGATGCTGTATCTGGGTATCAGTGGATCATGTCCAGCGGGAGCAGTTACACATGATTACAGCATTCAGTGAATTACCTCTGTGTAACTACCCTCATTACGCTGTGCAAGTATATGATTACATGAAGTCACGAAACATGCCATGCTAATTTCACCCATATAGAGCTCTGGCCAGCTGGTCAGTTGAGGACTCTAACCTAGAGGGGGTTCATAAAACACCCCCAGGGCTAAATCCTTGGTCAACATGAAATATTGACTTGAGGTGGCCATTTAAAGCCTAAGGTGTAAGCTGTAGTATCAACTAAGTGACCCAGGTGTGAACTGGATCAGTGTAATAGGCTTACCTGCCTTGTCATTGTGTTAACCAGGTGGAGCTTGTATGTATTACCTGTTAATGTAATCATTGTTCACGGTCAGCTCCCTGCCTCCCCAGGGCACAGATTGGGTGATTATTGGTCATTTAGCTACCTGGCCCTCACGCTGACCACTTGCGTGTGTAATTGATTCTTGCATGCAAACTGAGCAATCTAATACTGCAGCTCTGTTCCAATGAACAGGGGGCTATTCTTGTTCTTCCATCCTGACCAGGATACCTGTTTCTTACCTTTGTGCTATTGGTTTACCTTATTAACTAATTATTGGTAAGATTATGTGACTGTATTATACTTAATGGGTATTATGGGATGGCTCATATTATGGGATGGCTCTTTGAAAAGAGTGAGCTTTTCTTTGCAAATGATGAAAGTGCAGTTATACAATTAATGTTAATTGATGGTTAATATCATGCATTTTTCAGATTGATTTCTCATTATTTAAAACAGGAAGAATTATTGAGTCAAATGAAATTACTGGTGAATGAATCACACCTTCTTCTGTAGAAAAGAGTGTAAAAAAAGTATATGTAGTTTATATAACTTCCAAGATTACTCTTCTTTCTCAAACATGTGCTTATGTGTGCATGCAAATATAACAACATAATATCAGGATTATTATATAAACTAAGTTCACTAACCTTTGGTATCCCTAAATTGAGAATGTAAAAAAAAGACAGAATAGGAATTATAAATTTATCTGTAAGTGCTGTGGGTAATGCGTAGGTAGAATGTTGTTGTGAGAACAGATTTTGTTAGATTATTTCCAGCCTTGTTCAGATATATAAAATCTGTGGTTATTTTATGATCCTAAAGATGTTTCATTTATTTATTTTTTACGGTTATACATTATATACTTATGTTGATATTTTTTGTTAAAGGGACCATACACACTTGTGCATCTCCATATACTGTGGTTGCCTTATTGTTTGCGAGGGTTTTAATATCGCGATATTCGCGAAAATGAAATAATCACGAATATGATACCCTCGGGAATAAGATGCCCCATCAACTAAGATGACCTCTGAAAACAACCTTATCAGCAACCTAATCTGTGCCGGTTTTCGAAACTGGCCCATGCATTAGCCGTACTCACAGTCTGTCACACATATCGACTGTGATACAAGTCATAATTTAATGAATGAACCAGTAATTAAGAAGGTTTTGTAGCATTTTACATCAATACAGATCCTACTGTACTTAGATTTTATAGGTTCTGGTGCAATCAGGAAAATGAAAGCCTTGTGAAACATTCAAAATAAAGAAATCTCGAAATTTCAGCCTCGTGAATATAAAGCCAACCACAGTATATATATATATATATATATATATATATATATATATATATTAGCTATAATCACATGCACACACAGACACACTTTGATGGCTGTATGCCACAAAATAATGTAATCATGTGTGTGTACTGTTTGATAGGTGAAGCACTTTCCATGTGTTTGTATCATTCACATGACCAAGTTATTTGCCAGTAGGGATACAGATAGCAACACTGGAGTGGTGGAAAAAATCCTCGAGTGTTTCAGTGGCATATCACTCAGTGGGTCAGAAACTGATTGTCAGTTAAAGAGGGTATAAGAAACAATAGTCCCTGATGAATAGGGGCTTTCCCTTGTTGTTATGGTTTGTGATTAGATGTTAATAATGGGGACAGAGGGCAACCCTGTATAATGGGAAGCACATTCAAAGCACAAAGGGGAGGACTTCGGCAACTGTGCATGTTAATTCATGAGATCATATTTTTGGCATCTGTACCGTAGTACAGATTACACATGTAGCATGTCTGTTTGCTTATTTTCCCTTTATTGAGCGGGATGGATGCCAAGTGTTTATGGGATTGGAATCAAAGGATTGGTTGACAGCTTAATCTGATAGCTACTATTGTGGAAGTGTATTAGGTTCTATGCAGATAAATGAATAAATTCATAAAAGGGTCGGGTCAATATTTACATAGTAGTACTAGTGATTTTATGTGAGTGTGCAAACATGCTTGAATAAATTACACTCTGCTTAAATAAATTACACTCTATACTTTGAAAAGAATGAAATGTGCTCCTAAATTACACATTGAAAAGGAGAGTGGGAGGCGGAATGCGGGCAGAAATATCAACATTTGGGGATTGCACAATAAATGTTGCCCCCAGTTAGCCTGCACTTGAATGAAAATGGCCAGACAGACAGGTCCGGGGTCTGGTGGGGAGGGTGAGGTGGACTGATAGCCGTTATGTATGTAAGGTCCAGGGGGTCAGTCAGTCGTGGCCGGCCAGCCAAGTGCACCCTGGTTGAGGCTGGACACGGGATACTCTACAGGTCCGGTTTGACCAGCCTATGCTTTGCTGCACATGGGTCAAGTTATGTCTACTAAACAGCAACAGACACACAGAGGGTCTACACTTGTCTGATAACCTTGTTGTACTGGACCTGAAAAGGAGAGGGGAGGGTGGCCAGGGTTCTGAAAGGGAAGGGGTGGGGTAAAAGACCATGCAGCGGGGCGGACAGTCACCCTGCCACTGTCCTTAGTGATATTAGCTGGTCACCCTTGTGGACCCAACCCCCGGCTGGTCACCTGGAAGGCTGATGGGTTGCTATGGCAATGAGTTGCTGGTGGGGTACCGGACTCTTGTGATGTGGACATAGACTGGTGAGCTTTATGCTCTGGTGGGCAGAAGGTAGACTCGAACACCCCATGCTGGTCAAGGTCGTGGCCAGAGGTTGACGGACACAATCAGTGCACAAAGTGAAATCTAGTTAGAGAGTAAAGGATGTAACCCTCACAAGATGACCCTAAGGGGACACCCCTGTCATACTGTTGTCGTGGGAACTGAAGGACCACAGGTCACTTCAAGGTCAAATGATCCCACCTGTTGCCAATAGTTACATGAACAGACAGTTTGCTCTTTTTCCCCTAAAAAACTTCAGTGTGTTTCAGTGTTTCAGATCTGTTAAATGTAGCTCATTAAACCCCCCCCCCCCCCTTATAATTTGCTGTGGCATGAAAAAACATTTGATATTATTCATCATTATTAGGTATCACTGGAGGTATGACTTGTTATAAAGTCATTGCATTAAGACATTTTAAGAGCTTTTTCTGTACCTGTGACTTACATGGGTTATGATATTGACTTGCTCTATGACATAAAATCAGGCTTTGTAAGTAAATAAACCTGCAATAAAGTGAATAAAATTGTGTCATGAGGGAATGGTGTATTAATAATCCCTGTGTTACATCAAGGACCAACATACTATTGATAAATGATGATATCTGTAATGTTACATTCTGTCTGTGTTTCTTTCTATAACCTCTCTCTCTCTTTCTCTCTCTCTCTCTCTCTCTCTCTCTCTCTCTCACACCTTATACATATATATATACTTATATACACACACATATATATATAGAAATATATATATATATAATATATATATATATATATATATATATATATATAACCAATAGATTAACTTATATATATATATATATATATATATATATATATATATATATATATATATAAAAATAGATAGATAGATAGATATTAGTGATAGAAACATATACATGTATAGACAAAATTTATATATTAAGCATGTAATTATTGTGCCATGGTATATTAAGACAGAATAACTATTCACTGGTAGTGTAATATAAGATAATATTACAGCAATAGAGATTACGCAGGTAGTGTAATATAAGATAACATTACAGTAATAGGGATTACTGCTATTTCCATGTAGTACAGGTAACCTGTTTTAAACCCTTTGATCAGTGGCTGGGCACTCACGCCCCATGACAGGTCAGCAGATAGTTTTGGCCACAGAACTGTCAAACCCTGTCAGCCGTAAACCCTGTCAGCCGTGGCTGTAACAGGAATAGACTGACAGCTGTTCACCTGCTGACCAAAGATGGTGCAGTCATGGTGGCCTGGACTGACCTGGCTGACCTCTGGTCAGACATCCTTGGAGTCCTGCCCTCCCCTATGTACCTACCAGACATGCGCCCATATAAATCTATGTCAAGGCTAGACACAGAAACTAGTGTCTGAGAAGTATGTATATATATATATATATATATATCTTATCATAGTAGATTATTGGTATCACTGTGAAAATACACATTTCAGGTACTTTTCAGGTAAAATTTATTTCATATAATGAATTATTTGACCATAAAAAATTAAATATCAATAAAAGCTCGAATTCAATTCACCAAACTTCCAATGTTTTGTGTATCAAATTGTATATGTATTGAAATGCTGTAATTTATACTGTCCTGTTCATACAGGTGAATCGTTTAGTAATACCAGTTGAGATGATTGTATTGGTTTTTCCTTTGCTCGAAATGGGAACGTACCCTTTATTATGTGGAGCGGTAAAGCCCCTAATTTGTTGTTACCCAGGCATGAAAATCAAGAATGGTACAGGAAGCCCAAAGGCACATACATAAATAGCCTTAAATACCCTTTACATCAAGTTATCAGAGGCCTGGGGGTATTAGCTACCCCTGGCTGCCTGAGGGGTGGTTATGGTGTGGCCTGGGCAGTGATAACCAGAGGGTTGGTCCAGTGTAACCATACAGCTGATGTCCCCAGCAGGTGTCTATAGTGGCAGACCAGGCTGGGATGGATGTGACCAGGTGTGACCACTGTCCAGACCTTGAAAGAATGGCTGCCCAGATGTTTTGTGACTAATTACAGCATGGGGTAGGGTGAAACAGCAGGTGCCTGTAGCCATATCTCACCCTCTACCCCCCTCAGTACAGGACCTCACCTTGTGGTCATGAGGTTGTAGCTGGCGCTAGTCACATATAGTCCACCTGTGTCCTCGCTGTGGTCTGTGGTCACCTGTGTAAAACATGGGGGCTACCAGCACCCAGTGGTCCTGTATCAGTGTTTTCTCAGTAATCTGGGGCACTTAATCCTATCTCTTTGATTTAATTCATGAGTTTATTATATTTTTCTGTTACACAGTGCATAATGTGCTGACTGTCCATAATTATGCATCAGTTCACCAACTCAGTTTTCATAAGACAGAAACCTCTCTATGTGTACATGTGTTGTGTATCTGTGCATTTTTATGTTCTAAAAATAGATCTTTAATGCTTGCTTAATGCATATGCATTGTATGATAATGAACATAAACTAGGACACATTAATTTATTATTATATATTGGAAATCCATATGTATGTCTGCCCTTCATTATGTCCCATTTTCTCCCCTTATATCTGTCTCCTGGTTACACAGAAACATGCTCAAATAAGGTAATATCTTCATAAAATGATATTTACTTTATAATGTTGTATAATGGAAATCTGTTTCTCACATTCTCACTCTCTCTCTGTCTTTTTATTGCTTTCTCCCTGAAAAAAAATTAGAGACTAAACAATTTATATTTAAATAAAATAGAGAATAAACAATTCATATTTCAGGTGTGCAAGTTTTTACTGAAGGCTTAACTATATATATTAATGGATGTGTATTCTTGATTTCTCTTTTGAAAGGAGGGGGGGGGGTATTATTATTCTTATATATGGTTTTCTTAAAAGGGGGGGGGGGGGGTTATTATACTTATATAACCCATTATTAAAACTCAGGGGGGGTATTATATTATAAAATACAAAAGTTTTTACTAATATTACATCAATAGAAATGAAATATGAGAATATCTGCATTTTAGGTTTAAACTTAAGTAAAGAAAAGTTCTTGTTACTAACCCTACATATGTAGGTTGGGTTACCAGGTCCAGAGGGTATACTGTTAATAACTGAAGAAATCTGATACTGATATGTAGTATTGTTAGTACAGTATAGTACAAAGAGTGTGAAATGCTTAGTGCATACCACTTTCAGTATTTCTATATGCATGTCTGATATATATCTTAAATACCTTTATTGCTCCATATAAAATATTACCCTTTCAGTTCAAATGAGAGTTATCAAAAGTGTCCTAATACATATTTGGCATATAGATAGAGAGGTAGAAAGAGAAGAAGAAAGAGAGAGAGAGAGAGAGAATATAAGTGGAATTTATTGTAATATCTTGTTTCTAAAATATTGTGCCTCTATCTATTTCTTGATAAATCAGTCCACAGTGCCCTAGTTTTTAAATGGGTTATATCCATTGTGTCATAAAATGATTTAAGAGCAACAAGATCAGGTGACATGACGTCTGAGGAAGACCTATACCTATATGCTCATAACCAGATATCAGTTATGAACTTAACATGAGAGCACAGGTGTTCTTATAACCTTTGCCCTTTGACCTTTGGTCACTTGCTTTACTTCCTTGGTCCATAACTATCAAATCATTTTTGTCAAGTCCTTTGTTCTTTTAAAGAGCCAATAAATTGACCTCGGATACATATAAATCTGTGCCTTTCTGGATAACATTAGAGAGGCCACATAAGTAGTCTGAATAATGCTGTAAAACTGTTAATTAAGAGTTACCATAAATATCCACAAAACTTATATGGTCAGTTTTAGTGTGTTCTCTTCAGATTTATAGCTGCCATAAATAAGCATTTATTAGCAAATAATAAATTTACATGAAAGTAGAGTAACTTGTTATGAATTAAGGCAGATTTAATACCCCAAACCTATACTGAAAGTGTATATCTGCAATAAATATGAATAAATTTATACATTAAGAAATATTTTACATTTTTAAATACCATTCTTCTCTGATCTGACACTTTCCAATTATTTGTCTGCATTAAAATGCTGTAATATAATTGTCAACACAATTAGTATTCACATGGAGAAAAAAGTGAAAAACAAATTTATACACATCTTCTAAGGTCTTATTTCACCACTCAAAGATTCATTTTCAAGTGATTATTCTTATGATAGAGGATTAAGGGGATTGAGTAGTAATAAGATTATTTATGTCTGATGTATAGATCATACACTAAATGTTTGAAGTAATCCCCTGCCTACATGCTCAGCACAGAACTGCTGCGTCAACTACCCGCCAGTTTTAAGTCGGGCAGTGACATGTTACCAGCAGATCAGGAACGTCCTTCTCATGTCACAGAGGAAGAAATATGGGGGAGAGCCGGGGACTGTCAATCGTTACGGGGGATTGGAAATACGGTTAGCCAGGAGTTAGCGGTTAACTAGAAGTTGGCGTGTACTCTGGTTTTACATTTTCCTCCCAGCCCATGGTTTGAATGTATGATGGGGTGTGTAGACTCTTGTGTGTCAGGAGGCTGATTTAGTAGGGATGGCATCATGGCTGACACCCATGATGCAATAGTGCAGGAAACAGACGTACATTTTGGGCATTTAAATCACCGAATTATCTGTAGTGCTGTCACTTAGTAGAAAAAGTATAAATTACTGTTTTTTGGGTTTTATTATAATTTTCAAATTTTATTTTTAGATTTTAAGATACTTGAAGCAGGGGCAGATCCAGGACTTTGGAAAAGGGAGGGTTCAATCCTAGAGGAAAACATATAAACAAGATCCTCTGGTGCAGAAAACGTGGTGGTCCAGGCCAAAAAAAAACCTCCAAAAAAAGGTTGAAGCAGCTCAAAAAATGGGGGCGGGGGAAGGTCCAGGGACCAGACCCCTTGAAAGAGGGGTGATCCAGGCAAGAAAAATTGGATTGAAACCCTGAGGGAAAAAAGGTTGTATATAATTTTGGAAAGGGGAGAGTCCAACCATGGAAGATTAATAAGAAAATGTTAAAAAAAAGGCCTTAGGTCCAGAAAGAGCCGTGGTCCAGGCCTGAAAAAGCATGAAAACAGGTTGTAGCAGCACTAAAAGGATCCGCTACTGGGAAGCATACTAAATATTTGCAGACCTCTTTCGGTAAAACCTTTTAATAGACAAAAGGCAAGAACAATTTATATATTCTTATTGAAGTCGAGCAGTGAAATACTTTACTTTAAATATAGTGATAGATGAAAGTTTTTTAGGGTGATGAGATGGAACCTGTTCTGCCTGAAAGAAGATGTATATTTTTTGTATCCTCTTTAATGAGTGTGTTGTAAGTAGACATTGCCATGTATACTGAACATATTAGTATATATATATATGTGTTTATATGAAGGAAGTTTTAACAAACTGAGGGCACAGTCTACTAGGAAGTTGTGAAAATAAAACCTTCACCATAGGCCGTATTGGTATAGCTAGTTAAATGTTCAGTGGTCACTTGGCTTGAGTGAGCATGTTTGCTTCGTGATCCGATCTGGATGAATGCATCCAAAGCATGCAAGCCACATACTTAACATTAATATTGGTATTGAACTGGTCATTTATATACTTTTAAAATAAAAACATGCATATTTATTCTTGAACAAAAGTTAAGATCATTTAAAGATCACAGAAAAAAATTATATTGATAAACCTGTCAGTTATATCTTTATTTTATGTGGTTCTTCATTAGAATGATATATATATATATATATAAATATATATATATGTATACATATATATATATATATATATATATATATATATATAGTTTTTATATGTTTTGGAAAGATATATTCATTTGATATATTTGTTTTGAAATGTGATTTCCTTGTCAGATATTTAACAAATTTAGTAATTATATGTGACTTTGTTAGATTTCTTTTTTTATGATTATCATGGTATTTATAATATAGCAAACCCCATGGTGTTGCTTTCTGAACACTTTAAAGGCATTCTGTAAGGTTTTTGATCCTATACGTGTGCAACTAATGGCCATACTATCATTGGCCATACTTTCAATTTGGTAAAATTGATTATGTAATCATGATTCCCCCTAACAAGAATGCCTAACTCAGCAGGATAAAATGGACTTGGGAGAATTTCATTTTGATTTAATTTTTTACACAGTATCTGTGCTGGAAATGATTTTACCTGAGAAAATATAACCTGCCCCTCCCACCCCTTTCTCTCTCTCTCTCACTCCCTCCTTCCTTCCTTATCTTTTTCTGTCTGTTTCTCTCTGTCTGTCTGTCTCTCTCTCTCCCTCTCTCTCTCCCTTCTCTGTCTTGTCTGTCTGTCTGTCTGTCTGTCTGTCTCTCTCTCTATATATATATATGTATATATATATATATATATATATATATATATATATATATATATATATATATATATACACACAATATATATATATATTACACATATATCATTTAATTTACAATATATATTCATGGACAGACATAAATAAACATATAACCAGAACACATATGGACCAGTGCCGAGACACACCATCAACTGCTAGGTTATGTGGGCTGATAGAGAATGCATCGCCAGTGACCATGCTGGTCGCTCGGTGCGGCAATGAGAGATGACATCATCCTGGCATCACCAGCGCCAAGCCTTTCTCACCCAGATGGGACTGGACAGTTTCCATGGTGCTGAACTGTCCTGGGAGAGCCTCTTTTAATTCATTTAAGCAGGTTTTTCACCATTGTGCCATTCCTGTTGCTCGAGGTGTCAGACAGGACTGCTTGGCTATGGCTATAATACGGACTCGCAGGCTACTAGAACGTCAGCTGTCATATCATGTGTTTTGTGCTTGTTTGTTGAACTCCCGGACTGTGTGTGTACTGGCTCACACAGTATTAAGATGTGCTTGGCTAGTTAAGTGAGACCATCAGCTCACACTGATTTATATCACCACGTTCACTTCCCATTGACAGAGTACATTTGGACATTTAGAAAAAGATTGGTTTGCAGAGGGAAAAAGCAAATGACCTGAATTGCGCTACTTTTTATCAGCAAAAGTGGTTGCACAAGACATGCACAATGGCCCTTTGGCAGCCATGTTGGTGTATCCACCAATCAGATAGCTTATTTCCTTGGATCCCCTTGATGGCTGGCAACCTAAGCTCCCCCGGTGACCTTTCCGATAGAAATGCGAGCCCGTAGCCCCATGTGGAATGACTAACCTATGGTAAACGTACCCAAATGGTCGCCACCAAAAAACTTTCCCTAGCCGCAAAAAACGGACCTTGACTCGACTAAGATTAGTATTACTCTTCCTGACCTCTACCCCGAGGTAGGCCCCTCAGATTTTTTTTGGCACTAGTGTGCAGTGACCTCACACAAATCACCTCGTACTTCGTGCTTGTCACAAGGGTCTCCTGCTTGACATGAATTATTGAAAAGTTACAGTGTAGTTTTTTGGTCACTTGGGCGCTGTGACCATAAAAGGGGTCATGTTGGTCCGCAGGATGGAATCATGGGATACCATGCCACGCAAACATTGCCAGTGGCGTGATGAGGGCCTTAAGCTCGCTGATTTCACTGGGCACAGGACATCACTTGATTAATGTGCCCTCATGTTAAATTTTTTGCATGCGTGTGAAGTGTTATTTTGTAATTAGCTCTAGTGTCACTGATGATGATTAGGGCTGGTGAATCTGAGGGACACATTTGGTGTGTATCATTACTGCAGTACTGTTAGGTGTTTGTCAAGCCAGCCGGGGATAGCATGAACAGAATTAATTGATTTGTTTGCCAAGGCTGAAGTGGCCACTTTTTTATCAGTACACGTGAAAGTGAGGGCGCCATTAATATACCATAAGCCAAGCTCATTAGCATAAGAACCCCAGTGGACATTAATACCCAGATACAGGGTGTCATGTCTGCGCGCTTGTTCCGAGTGAGCGAGCCATCTCACTTTGGGTGGGGCCACAGCCTCTTTGCAACATTCACTAAAGCCCAGTCTTAAACACTTTTCTCTATTTATTAACAATATGTAAATTTAATTTTTGTTCACTGGCCACATAATTAATATCATTTTCAGGGTGGTCCCCCTTCTCAGTGCATATTTTAATAAACTACACAGTCATTAAATGCCTGACAAATGATTGTGTATTTATTATAAATGTTGATACATGTGTATAGGATAAATTGCACAAATGCATTATAAATAAACCATAAACCATATGCCTCTGGCTGCATGAGTTAGGTCAACTGTAATTATGTGAATGTTTGTGTATATTTTAACAATGACACCATGTGTCAATATACACACCCTGGTAAGCTATGTGTGTGTGTGTGTGTATGAGTCTATAGAAGCTCAGTATCCTTCATGGCCTGTGTTTGGTATCCATCACAATATACACTGTTACTCTGTGTGTCTGAATGACCAGATGAGTTTATGGGGACAGATGGGGACTGTGTGTGTATAGTTTGTTCCATTAAATGACCCCTTGAAAGTGAAACTCCTTTCTGACTGGCATATGATACAGTGTGGCATAACCTTTCTCTGTCAGTAAGGCATGCATTCTCTGTATGGGCGGTTGTACTGCAACTGTATGATGCACAGTTCCTTATTGCACAGACACTGATACTTGAGTACAGAGAATATGGGGGGGGGGGGGGGGGGGGCTGGAAGGCTTGTGACTTTTAACCAGTGAAAAAGCAGAATCCATGAACAGTGAGGTCATAATGAGGCTGACTTATTGTAATCAGTCTGTGACCTTAAATAAATTATACAGATATTATACATAAATTTTTATCAATATTGTATTATAGTAGTATTATTATTAGTTGTAGTTGTGGTAGTATTATAGAAGACATTTTGTTGAAACAAATATGCTATTATATATCAAAACAAACATATCTTCAAAGTACACAAGATGTGCTATGTAATAAGAACAAGTATATACTCTGTATACTTGAATAAAGGATCTGTTGTATGTAATATATTGAATGTTCATTGAATGAGTTCTTTATATGCCATGTGAAGAATATATATTGAAATCTGCAAGTTTAAAATTATCAAATGACACACAAAGTTTGGTAGAAATGTGTTATTTAAACCAGCTATTTGTAATAAGAGTGGGTATGTACTGAACAGATCCACAAAAACCTCACAGTAACTTACAGCAAGCAGTGACACCATGCAGGCATGCAGTGCTTAGACCAGACTCCCTATTGTTCCACTACTGCCCCCTGCTGGAGAACAGCAGTAA
Organism: Sipunculus nudus; assembly: GCA_026874595.1. Classification (NCBI taxonomy): domain Eukaryota; kingdom Metazoa; phylum Annelida; class Sipuncula; order Golfingiida; family Sipunculidae; genus Sipunculus; species Sipunculus nudus. Next base: position 23,000,039 of record CM049308.1, on the reverse strand, counting down.
TTACAGGACTGCCTGTTCCAGCCTGAGTCTTGTATAAAGTACCATAAATGAGTGATACGTTGATGTTGTATTGTGATCTGAGCTGGCAGGTTCCGTTAATCGGACAGCTCGTCTCGTAACTTTAGCCCACCTGATAACACACAGGGCTTAATCTGTTCATCAATAATAGAAAGTTTATGCCAAGTCAGCATATTTTTGCCCTTTAGATGTCAGATCAGGTTGCAGGCCATCTTGGTCTGGGATTAATACTAAGAGATCTGTGGATAGACTGAATGCTTCTTTTATTGTAGTAATACAAAAAGTGTAAATATTAGTAATTATTCATTTATAAAACACTGCACATTTAGCCTTGGCAATATATTAGTAATTAATTATTGCTTTGATGTATTATAATAAGTTTATATACCATACAGTATATTGAACAGCAATAGTTAAGCTTGTTTGAAATGTTTACTTTCAGTAAATTAAAATGAATAATTTAATTAAGATATTTTTAATTAGCCTAAAATGTTGCAGTTTAAACACCCTTGTGTACACCAAATTAATCATTTTTGAGAGAGTTTTGATTCTCTGTATTTTTTTTTGTTTATATATTTTATCATGTTATATTTCCTCAGAGAGGATTATTTTTTCTTAAAAAGGGGAGTAATATTTACAGTTTTAAGAAAATTTAATTTTATATATATATGTACATGTATATATATAATAAATACTTTGTAAGGTAAATGATTGAAACGTCTACTCACATGTATATTTTATATATATATTTGTATATTTTGTATATAAAGTATCTCAAGTAAATGTTAGTTATTTCAGTTTAATTTCAGGTTTGCCAACTGCTAAGGAGGTGCACAATCATAGATTGATAGGTACTTTTCTGTCCTGTAATAACATGAAATGATCAGAATCCTTGCAGTATTGACCCGGGACACTATTAGAATAAGAAATATAATACTTAAGGAGAGTTTAAGCTTAAACAGACAGGTTAATGGATTGATGATTAATTAACGACATATATACTTCTGCATTAAGCTATTGTCATCCTTGTGTGCTAACTGTCATTACTGTTGCTTCTCTGCTTAGAGAACAAAATCCCTCAGACGAGGTCTGCCGAGTTCAAAGCTCAAATTAACAGAAAGTAAATGCTGGTATGAGATGGGTCTTAATGAGAGAAAGCAGCTTGTCAGTGACAGAAATCCTAATACTTTTTTTGCTCGAATGGACGGAACATGAAAGGTGTCTTTACTGGTCCTCGGAGAGTGATTATAGAAGTTAAAGACGGGCCATGTAATCAGGGGTCACATGGTCTGGGTGTTGCTATGGGAAACAGATGCTGACACTCATGACAATTAGACATCTTTGAACAACTCTGCTACCTGATGCCAAATACTACAGATGTACTTTTTGATTGACTGGGCATTAGCTCCTTTTACTGGGGTGTCCCGAGAAAATCTTTTCTGTGATTTCCAGTGATTTAAGATGCGAGAAATCTCTTATTAGGATCTATTATCTTTGGTAGCCGCATGACATGCTAATACGAGGCTTGATGACAAAGACGGTAAAGCCGTGCCACCCCTCTTGATGTTCGAAGTATCATTGATTACTCTCATGAAGATGAGCAAAAAAATAACGAGAAATACCTCAGTTGCCATGGTTACCTGCTAGCATGTAAATAATAGCATGGCGGGACGTAATTAAAAAGATGCCTGTAAAATGGCCACTGCGGATATGTTTTGCCGAGGTGGTGTCATTTGTTGGGCTTTTGCTCTTGGTAATTAAGTGCCCGCCGGGTGCAAGCAGCCCACTGGCTTTCATCCGTTTTTTCCCCTGCTGGATACAGCACCAAGAGCTGGAGGTATTAGCAAAGTTTAGCTTTGATGTAGTCAGGGCCAGAGAGGATGGAGGCACATGGCAGGGAACAGAGACCTCACCTGGTCTCGAATAATTGGCCCACGGTTTACCTTTTCGGACTCACCAGGCCCGATCAGGGAGGGGACTCCTGTTACATCTCTACTTGGGAATCAATAAAATGGTGGGGCTAGCTTCGGCAGGGGCACTCGCCACACCTTTGTCCAGTTTCTGCAATCAATAAATAAGGACGGCGCAAAGAACTTTTTTTTCACCTACGTGATGAACATGATAGTCGGATATGTTTTTACGGAGTGGAAGAGATATTGATTGATGCGTTTCTTAGTGAGTGCTCCCCCAGATGCTGTATTGTATTTTATCATGACAGAAATTGGATGTCCAAGGCTGTGACCTCTCTTCAGTGAAAGTGCACAAGGAAAATAATTGTTATTCTCTGTTGAGAGTCTGTATATGTCTACATAAAAAAATTCAGTAGTAATAAAATGAAATGATAATCATTGAAAATTAATTATAGGTTTCCTTCAAATAACTTTTTATTGCTAAATACATAATTTTAGCTTTGTAGTGACTTATTCTCTCTCTCTCTCTATATATATATATATATATATTATTACATAGCACCATTTTGTGTCCAAAGTGTTTTCTGTTGATTTAATTAATTAATTACATGAAATCAAGCATTGATCAGAAAACACTAGGATTGCGGGATCATTTACAGTAGTTTATCCTGACGGCCACATTACGATGGACCGTTGGACATTAACCTAGAGACATAAATGTGTATATTTGTCTGTTTGTGTGTGTAATACCCAACAATTATCCAGCCAGCAGTTCTGGATGGTGATAGCTTGTCTGACAGCCCTCATGTTTGGAGATTATATGCGGCTAATCACAAGCCCCTGGGCCTAATTAGTATATACTGTACACTACTTCTAACCACGAAGGGACTTCCACTGGTCCAGCAGGCTAGACCAGAAATTTGATGCTTGAAAGGCAACCTAATTGGCCTGTCCATGTACTAGTATAACATGGCAGAGAGTTACGGTTTGGTTTTGGACAGGACCTGTCCAAAAAACAGATTGTGCTTACCAGGCCCACAGGATAAAATCATTACTAGTATTGTGTTGCCGATAGTAACAATGTTTGTAATCTGGGGAGCCAGCGTAAACTTTGTTTGGGCTAGTGTGGCCGCGCTCCAAGTCATTGGTCAATACTGTACTGGTATTGAACACTGACATGCTGACCTAGATTAAAGAGTATGTGGGCACCTAGATACCGGTCAAAATGAGGTATGAGTGTACAAGCATTAATGGCCAGACTGGAGTCAGTTTAGCTCAGGAAAACCACTGATTCTTCTTACATTATGACAGCTGGCCTTCCTATGATTCTTGAGCTACCACAAGGTCTAAGAGAGCTTGTGATCCGTGGGATTAGGTCAAGCATTCAAGATAACCTTTGAGGAAGCTTATTGAGAGAGCTGACCGAGATCGAGGACAGTTTGTGGCCCGGATGAGGGCCAGTCTATTTGCTTCTGGTCTGAAGTGTGTGCAGGAAGAAGTGTGACCACTTTGAGCCCTGAATATCCATGTAACAGTTCCTCAGCTCAAAGAACATCTGAGACACCTGTGCGGTGTAAAAGAAAAAATGATCTTCTGGCATCTTTCTTACTTCTGTACCTTGTCTATGGATATGATCAAGTTAAGCAGAAAATACATGGGTGCAAGAATACATTAAAAAGTCATAAACATTCTCAGTTCAGTTCTTTGTTTCAAGAATATCTGAGACATCAGCTGTGGTAGAGAAAAAAAGACTTCTGTTAAAATAACTTTTGGTAGTTCAGACTGAGCAATAGAATCAACTAACCAATGGAGAAAAATGCCAGCATCAATTCACAGTAATATTTGTATTAAGTTAGCTTGACCCATGTTCAGGTATGAGAGCTCATAAAGGCTTGACCCAAGTTCAGGTATGGGAGTTCATAAAGGTTTTAAGTGGGAGGGTCAGGGTTGGGTGCAACATGTGGTTGTGCATGTAAAAAGTGCTATTGATTTGCATATTACGACCTTTTTCTCTCATCAGGCCATACACAATGGCCTTTACATAGATTTCACATGCCTTGACCCATGCTGAGGTTTATTTATACATAAAGGTTTTTTTTTGTGTTAAACAGACTAGCATTGTGAGTGCGGATAGGCATGCTACTAGTGCTATTGATTTAGGCTTTTGTCCATTTTTCTGTCATTCTCCTGTGGACACAATGAAGCTGAAATTGATTGTACCTGTTGTGACCCTTACTGATAACTAATAGTTGTGAGGCTATGCCAATGGTGGACAGGATGGGGGGGGGGGGGGGGGGGGGGCAGGCAAGTTTTGAGAAAAGTGGGGAGCGGGCACATTATGTTAAAGGTCCTATTGATTCTGGCATCCTACGTTACAATAGGCCACAGATAGATTTTACCTGGCTAATATTTTTTATTCTCCATGGACACCAAGCCTTCAATCTCCGTAGCTGGGTGGGTTCTGTTGTGACAGGTACCAGATACAGGTTTGTTATTGTCGGTATGTATCGCTGGCCCCACAAAGGGACAGTAGAGCTGTACGGCATGGCAGGGGTCGCAAGAAGAATAATCGTTTCACCCAATAGCCCACTTGGTTCCATTCTCCCCTTCAGACTGTTGTGTTAGCAGGTCTGCCGTTTTCACCACACCTACAATAAGTTACGCCCTTAAATTAAGAGCTCCCCGAACTGGGACTGGGTTACCCAGAATGCAGTTTAACCAGGTGATGCTTCTTCATTTGTTAGGTTCACTTTCTTTCTACAACCTTTATACTACTACACCGATTATATTTACTACTGCTACTAGTCCGCATCATTCAACCTCCATTAGCGGTCTCACAGACCTGTACTCGAAAAATAGCATTCAGCCAATCATAAATTCTGATGAATTGATGCTCCCAGGCATTTTTATAACTATGTAAGTACCTTGTGGCCGGTGTTATTGATTGATTGAAGTGAGGAAGGCTTTCCCACTACATTGAATTCCCCCTCCTCTACCATCACCTGTTAACACAGGGAAAGTAAAGGCTGAGGCGGAGCAATGACTTGAGAGTAGCTTTTTATGTTCTTTTATGGACAGAGGCTTTTTCTGGGATATCCTCATCTTAACCCTATCACTTCCAAATTCTTAACTCTGTGTCTTCCAGTGTGCCATTCATGATCCCCCAGTTGTTTCAAGTTTTTTACAGTCATTATATATTAATGATTTCATTGCTGGTACATACTTAAACAATATTTTTACTATCATTTAGGATTTAAATGATACAAAGTCAAAAGAATTTGAATTTTAATGAATTTAATTAATTTTAAATGACACACAATTAAAATGATTCAAATATAAGCCTATGACATATATTAACATGTAAGGGAAAAATTAGGTGGACTCAAACTCAGGTAATAAATTTCAGGAGTTGCAGAAGACCAAAATTGCTCAGTAAGTTGTAATTAATAAAACTGATTGCTGTGACAATAGAGTATTTTTAGGACCTAATGTTTTAATAAAAAATATTGAATTTAATTTTAGGCATTAATGTTTTTTTCAAGAAACTTATATATTTACTAAAACTAATTCTTGTGTTTGTTTTTCATTGACAGTGGATGCTGAGCTGGAACGAGACATCTTGACATGTGGGGCGTGTCATCTGGTGTTTCCGTTGAACAACATTGTCAAGTTCATTCAGCATAAAGTAGAACGATGTTGCAAAGAAAACATAGATCCGTTCGAAACGAACAGTGATGGCGACTCTGAAGATGACCAATCGAACGTTTTATCTGTGATAAGTGCACAGAAACCAAGTATATCGGCTCCGATAGCCACCCGAGACAAACTGTTATCTCCGATCACTACTGTAGATAAACTGTCAGACTTACCTTTACAAGATGACACTAACGTTAGGAAACGACACAATATCAAAATGGAAGATGAGGAGGGGGAGGAAGAGATGGAGGAGGATGACATCCACAATGATGAAAATCTGCATCACGTAGTATCTACTAAACCCATGTGCCACAATGTCGGGGTCAATACAATAGTCACAGGTGAGTGGTGAATAAATGTACCTCGGTTACTGACTTGCAGGGAAGTTCAGGGAAAATTGCTCGGTGGAATATTTATCCTTGGAATATTTGATAAAACCTCCCTCCTGTTTTCTTGGAAATATGTTCCCAATAATATAATTATTCCTGCATACAAACAACATATTTAACCATAATTTGTTTAAATTAAGCTGCATAAATCATAAGCCCAGCATACATATCATGATCTAGTCCAGCAGGCCAGAAAAAAACCCTAAGTGTTAGGCAGAGCAGTTTTATTCATTAAAAAGTTGAGGTCATTCAGTCTTTTGACAGGGTCAGGTGTCAGCAGTTAATTGCAACTACATCTTGACCACAAGGTTACTTGGTCGTTTGATTTCCCAAAATCAGGGGCAGATCCAGAATTTGGAAATGGAGGGGTCCAACGCAGGAAGCATTATGAGACGACCTTAACAAAATTCCTCAGTTCCAAAAGGGTAGGGTCCAGACCTTAAAAAAACCTTTAAAAAAGTTGTGTTTGCTGAAAAGGGTTGGGTGCAGACCACCTTTACTCCCATCTGGACCCTCTACTGAAAATGATAAGGTGGGAAGAAGGAAAAACAGAAACAAGTACTGAACTTGAGGGGAAATATCATGCCCAGGCCTCTTCTATCCCTATCTCTCTCCAATGAAATTCTTTTGCAAATATGCAAAAGTCTCCTGGTTGTGGTGTCAGGCAAGGCATGCCTTACACAGCATGATTAAACAGCAGGCCATCCATGGCTTGAAATACAAAGGTTGATGTGGCCATATAAGATAAATGGATTGAATAGTTTAAATTTTGCCTTCATGGTCCTAACTTCACTCTATTGCTGTTAAAATGAAATCGCTACTCCTTCCTTTATCTATTTATGTATGCACACCTTAAGGGGTCCCAATCTGCCAATTCTAAAACTACTGAAAGCTGTAGGAAAACAAGACTTGATTTGAATCACAAAATGCTTGCTAAGCTTTAAACAGCTTATTTTGTGAGCTTTTGAATGGCATAGGTGGAAAAAATAAACTGTCTAATTCAAAGTAAAAATATATCATATATATAAAATGATCATATAACATGCATAAATAAAACAAAAGCAGTGTCATTCATGTGAGAAAGATTTTAGGAATTCAGAAATCCTTTATATGAATGTTTGACAGCCATGGAAGCACCAAATATAGAAGTTATAAAATCATAACTATAAGCCCTTAAATTCTGGTCTTTTCTAAATGTGTGTATTTTGAGGTTTCAAGAAGAACTGGCAAATTTTAAGGTGAAATGTTGTCTCCTATCTCAAGGATATGAAGTGACCTTACCTGTTGACTTCTTAATTTACATAGGGCTTTGATATTCCAGCATAATTAAATCTAATATCTGAAGTTCTGAAAAGTTTTACAGTACATGTAATAACTTGGTGAGAAGCTACAACTTGACTGAAAAGCCCATGTTAAGAAAACTTGTTGAGCATGTATTTTGTTTCCCTCCTCTAGTTGAGATGTTGTTTAACGACTGTTTCATTTGAAACTTAAAGGCATTCTGTGCAGTACTTGGTTACTAGTTTATACATTGTCTTCTGACATTCATACACTGTTTTCTTTGAGTAGAGCCAAAGAAATAATGAAATAATTTCAGAAAGATAGGAGCATTTTAGAGCTGTCAAGGACCTTCACATTTGCATTAATTTACTTCTAAGGGAGACCTGGTGCCCTCCTTGTGTCACGTTTCGTATGGGTCTTACATTGATGAGACAGACGTACTACATTCAGTACTATTGAGTTCTCAGTTGAACGTGGTACTTGTTATGGCCTTTCTTTCTTAGCATTAAGTGTATGGGTGGTAACCGTGAACAAGGGCATTATCTGTTATGTGACCCATGCATAGGTGCTGTGCAAATTGTGTGCAAGTGCCTGGCCTGCATTGGGACCCGCTGGCTGGCCCCTGAGGGGAAATAGGACATGTAGTTATGGCCTGGTTATTGGGCAGGTTCTTTTTATAGCCACCGTGATATCAGTGGTCAGGAAGAATGGTAGCTGTGAACCGTAATACTTGTGTTTAATGGACGCTACACAGACTGATCGCAGTACGATAGCAAGCACCATGTTATCAGAATAAAATACTCCTAATGCGCTGTTAGATTTTCTTCCGAGCGCGCTTCGTAACTGTAATCTGGCCATTGGCCTTCAAGTGAGCGCAAGGGGGCCTGGTATATACACTAGGATTACAGACCGAAGGTGGCCCAGGGTAAAAAAAAACAGCGCCAGATAAAGGGAGAGAAGGCCTGACCTAGTTGGGGAACGGGTAGCCCTCTCGCATACAATGACAGGGGTCAAGGGTCAGCCCCGCAGCTGGCTATTAGATACCTCTTTTTTTTATTGATTGTGTCATGTGTGAACACTGTCTGGCATTTCTTGTCACCTCTTATGCTGCCATTTGGAGATACCATGTCAGAGGCACCACTAGTGGCAGGTGGGGCATCTTATGGCATATCCCCTCAAAAAAGCAAGTTGCTGGCCCCAGTGCCCGGCCCTAGCCACTTTTGCTGTGGCTTGGCTGCTCCGCTGGGCTGCCACAGTCAGTCTTCGACAGAAGCCGTAGCCTGAATGGTGGCAGGCCAGTGTAGGGAGAACCAGGTCACTCATGTGCTACCAATGAAAAGTAAAAAAAAGTTGTTGGCAGCCTGCCAAGTCTGCTGACTGCAGACCAGGGCCCAGTAAGGCCCCTATTGATCAGATGCACACGTCTCTTGGTAAAAGTACGACCAGTAGCGGGCATTTGACCTGTGTGGCGCCATTTTATGTCGCTTTTTCCTCAACAGAGTGACCGTACTTTGAGTAGATTTAAAGAGATAATTACTCTGGCCAGGCTGTCTTGCAACTTTTTTTTTTGCTATCTCCAGGAGTCCTCCCAAGAATTACGGTGCATATCTGGACCAATCAATAAATAGGCGGGCAGCGACTGACATTTTAGCGTTTATTTTTTGGTGTGCAGCGGATATTTGCCCAGAGCACCCCCAAGCACAAAGGCGGTCCTGTCTGGACTGGTCTTCCTCCCAAAGTGGGTTAGAGCTGCATGTTGCCATGGTAGCCAGATAGATCTGATATTTAATCATGGTCTGGTCCCTTTGTACCCACCCCATCTTACTGATTAGTCAAAATTAAGCAAGCTTTACTCTGCGGCAAGTTTCACTTTTTTATCCCAGTGCCTTTTCTACCCTACAGCATCTAATAATACATCAAGACCTCTGTCCACCCACCGTGCACACTCCCTGGCAGCTGCCCGGTGATACCGTCATCTGACACTCCAGGAGATTCGTATTGGAAAAAGAGAGCTGAATAAAAGCCTAGTGGTACAGAGACAAACAGGTAGTTCCGTGTACCTGGCATTTGTCTATCCAATTACATTGTACAGAAAGGTAGCCACCATGTGTTTGAACACTGGAGAGGCGGGCTGATTACCTAACAGGGGATTGAATGGATCACTGTACATGTTTTATGTCCAAACTTGATTAAATGATTGTGCTGGGTAATTGGCCTGGTTATTACCAAGGGCAGTTTAGATAAAGGTAAAACCTACTTAGGATACAAGATTGTGAAATGAGTTCACTTGTTTCAGTACTTACAAATAAAATTCTTTTTTTTTTCAATCTTGGTAAATTGATGTTGGGATTATTTGTGGTATTGTCTGGAAAAGATAGATTAAGTTGATAGCAGGGAAAACTACATAAAGAATAAAACTTGAAGACCATTTGATGTTTATAATTGAGAGGTGTCTGTGTTGGAGGGTTTCCATTAGGAAGGGTCCACTCTGTTCAGTGACAGTGAACTCCAGGGACACACTTTTTAATTAACCACCCTAAGTCATATAAATACATAATAATAATTTAAAAATAATCATAGCTGGTTTTCACCAATAGATAATGTATGTTCAAACCGAGCAAGTGCGACTAATTATAGGTCTTGGCTCTAGTTGAACTTGATCAAGGGTGCTTTTGTCCATGAATAGCCAATCAGACCCTAGGTGGGAATAATTAAGTCTTTAAAAAGGGTTTGCCTGGCCACTTTTATGCTAGTCACTGATGTTCCCTATATTGATTGCTTGATGATAGATGCTTTTGGTCAGTTTAAATACTATATTGATTTATATTATAGGTTCCAGTGTTCTAATAGACATATATAATTTTAATTGACAAGAATTGAATAGCAGTTTGTAATTCCATCAGAGCTTATTTAACTAAATACTTTACATTTGATGGACACATGGTTAACAGGTGATTGACAAGCTTAGGAACTATTGTCCAGTTCTGACAAAGCATAAGTATTATAGTACAATTCTTAGTGAGGAAATGAACGTTCAGCCTTGTGTTAGCATTACTTTTTTATTTGAAGAACACATTTGTGCCATTAACAAAATGTACAAGGCAGTTCCTGCCTGTTGTAAGAAGCTCCATCTCCAGTGATTTCTTTATCATCAGCAGTTACGGTGTCACTAAATAAAGTGTCATTGGTGCAGTCTTGTTCATGCAATTGTTGTAAATCACCCTCCACAGCAGAGACCTGTCAAAATGATGATGTCAGCAGATAATTGTATTAGTTGTGATTCATGTAAATAAGAAAGAAATCTGCCTGGATAACAGTGTATAGCAGTTAATGCTGTGGTCAATGTAGTGGTATGAATGTAAAAATGATGACATCATCGGAGGAGTATATGTTATGTGACAATAAAGAGAGCATTCAGGTTTGACAGAAACACAACATTTTAATTAAGAAATCTTAATTCATGAAAAATTAGACAGAGACTAGATGGGCTGATATGTGTAAAACATAGTGGTCAGTGATTTTATTGGAATGTGTATAGCAAGAATACCAACATCAGCTCAGCATGAGGAAGCGAGACATGCCACAGGTCGCCTGTGACCATTCAGTGTTTTCGGTGACTCTTGTTTCATCATGGCCTCTCTTGACCTGTGTGTCCGGCAGTGCACTCAGGCCATGGCAGCGGATGCTAATGACTGCTGATTATGTAATTGGCTGTTCTTTTATCGCTGCTGGGTGGTGGCGTTTCTGATGTTCGGACTTGACCAGTATTGTGCCGTTGGATGTTGGCCTCGTAGTACTACGTGAGCACAAGGACTCATCTCTTGGCTATTAGGTGTACACATCGTATTGATTCCCGTCAGTCTGTCATGTCTTTGTATGCCTCTGAGGTGTAATACATAGGATCGTGCCAGCACTGCCCTGCCTGGTTGTTTCCGGGCTCATCAGACGTAAGCGAGGAATCTCTGCTCAGTTTGCCGGGCAGAAGGTGTGTCAGTGAATCTATCGTTAACGATCCCTCGCATTGTCAAAAATCCATCACCTACAGCCAAATATGTGGTTAAAACACGTTTAATCTACAGGGTTACCACAAGTCACAGGTCCCTGTAGCTTTGTGAGGCGGACTGAGGGTGGCCGTCCAATCAATATTTTGATAGTGTCGTAGCCCAGTCTACTCCGTGTTGTGGAAATGATGACTCTTTCCGCTGTTTTTTCCATATTTGCTGTGTCTGTCTTATACTGGTATTGACAGCCTGTATGTGTGTACAGTTCACTCAATAAATATAGTATCTGATTTTTTTTTTCATTTTAATTTATTTGAGGTTTTGTTTGAGAGTAACAGAGCTCTAAGAATAATACACTTTGATTATATTCATTATATGACTTCTTTGAAACTGCTTGCCTTGTACATCAGTATGGAACTGTCTAAAACCATAACTTTTCCTAATAAAAAAATCAATCAACAAAATTTTTTAATTCTAATATAATCCTGAAGCAAATTATCCATTTTGATTAAAAACCTTTCATAACTGGAAAATTATATTGATGACCTTCCTTTTTTTATTAGAATTGCAAAATTAGATATATTCCAGAAATTTAGTGTGCCAAAACTGAACAAGATAAAAAAATCACATGGATGAACATCTCAATATACACCTTGGAGAGTGTTGGGGAACTGCTTGGAGAGGGAACTTAGATGGCCGGCAGGCATGAACATTAATAGGCCATGACCTCATCAGTAATTTTGCGGCAGGAGTTGATCCTGGTGAAAGCAGAGAACTGAAGCCATGTTGGAAATAATGACGGAGTTATGTTGACCTTGTACAGAGGCACTCAAACAGATCGACAGCAGATCCAGGCTTCATTCATGACAGGTTGAGTGGACAGCTTTTTCTCAACGCAAAGAACATCGAATATCTTTAACGGGTCTCATCATGCTATCCAGTGGGGACATGGTCCGTGCGCACTCCTGTGTCACACCATACCCTTTGTAGGCCGTAGCCCACTTTGATATATAAGCATGCAATTTATATGTCAAAGGTGACTGCCAGAGACAATCAAGTAATGAATTGGTCATGTGTCACTGGGGAGTTGACCTAATGGTTTTTGTGTTGTACTTTTTATTTATCAGGCATTAAGGTGTGTCCCTTATCAGTAGCCCCAGCGACCAGGCCACTGTGAGTGACAGTTATGTGCTTTAGTGTACGCCATGTCTTTGTATGGAATGGGTTAAGCCTTGGCACGTTTATCTTACCACTCGGAAAAATGTACCCTGAAGGGCCTTGGGGCCGATTGGGGTTTGTTTACTGCTTGGTATGACCAAGTTGCCAAGGGCTCCGAATAATCCAAACTTTTTTTTTTGCCAATAAAGAACGTGCATTCAAACTCAGCGACTGTGACCACCTGCAGGTCTGGGGTTTTGTCGATCCTGGGTGTTTTTTGTCCATGAATAGCCAATCAGACCTCATGTGAGGATCAATAAGTATTTAACGAGGGTTTGCCTGGCCAGGAGTGCCCTGCACGTCATCCAGCGAGCTCAATCAATGAGTGGCTTGCAACTCATTTTTTATGCACTTGGACCTTTGTTTGCTCTTCGACCTAGTTCAAATACGGAGAATAGCTGGCTGGTCAATTCCTTGTCTGTCGCTTAGCACAATTCAATACATGCATAAAGTGGGACCCTGTTGAAACAGGTCAAGATTTAAGTGCCATTTCATGCACACACAAGCTTGGCTGGCCTTTTTTTGTTCTTTGGCCATGCCAACCTTTTTCTGCCCAGTGTGAGCTTGGGAGAGTTCACTGAGTTGGACAGGAGAGTCCATTTTAGGTATTCCTATCGTATGAATTGCCCACGCCCATGAAAGACCCTAGTTTTTTTGTTCTTTTGATATCCGTAAGTGTATTCTGCTTGATTTCACCCAAGCTTTGGACTGTACGTTCAAGCTCAAGCCACTGGAAACCTCCGCTCTTGAATGAGCTGACAGACATTATGACATATCGGGATAGGACACTGCCGACCATATTGCATGCTTGGCTGCAATGGTTAATGAACCTACAGCATGCTAATAACTGTTTATTCACGTTGCTGCCTGTTTATCCACACTAGTTACCATTTATTCCTTCGGAAAACGAGTAGCTCCACCCTTCGCAGGCCACCTAGCAACATGCCATCTATTGATATATTGGCGACAAAGAACAATCTGTTCTTCCAGTTGTTTCAAATGTGCATGAGAAATTCAAACCTGATCCAGATGCTACTGGACTTGTCTTTCTGGTTGTAAGACAGAATCGGCTGTCTGGTTCAGATTTTAGTTTCGTAAATTATCAGACTTTGAAAAAAAATGTGTCAATTTGAAGATATATTTATTATTTATAGCTACAAATTTTAGCTTAAGAACATATAAAAAGCAGTGATAAAATATATAAAACTATATTGAGATGTTAAATACAGATTGGGCCAACAAAACTGATGGATAATTGCCAAAATTAATATTCTTATAAAAAAGTCCTGTTTGGGCCAAGCAGTTTGGAACGCACTGGTCCTATTTAACAGTCAAGGTTATTGAGGAAAGTTGTTTTGCAGGCTGTGGTCTGAATAAATTATTTCCGTATTTAATCCTAGAGTATGAACTCTGTAGTGTAAAGGTTCAGCTTTACAGATCCACTATTATTAAACTGTAACAAACCTGTCAGCTGATTCACTAATGCTGGCTCTGGGAATCAGTCTGTCTTCTGTTAGTCTGGTCCCTTCCCTTAATGAGCATTAATTCTTGCTTTTATTTGAACTATGCTTGGTCATTCCGCCCTCTGTAAACATTTTAATGACCATTACAAAAGAAGGGTCAGTGTGACATATGATACCAGGGTACATGTAATGGTGAGTGAAACTGCCTAGAATTGTGTTGGTTATTTGAGAATTTCTTGGCCATTTTTTTCTGACATTGGCTTAAACTCACTTAAACAAATAATTTCTTTTTTGGTTTAGATGTTCATAATTTAATTTGGAACTTTTGGATCTCGGTGCAAGCTCACCACAGGAGTGAACCTTGCTTAAATCTTTATTATTCTAACAAATTAAGACTTGTGGTCAGCTAAATACAACTGGGAATGTACACATAATTTCATTTGTCCTTTCAGTCATGTGACTTTGGAAAATTATATTGGATTGGTCAACATTTAGCTTAGAATTTTTTTTTCTAATTTTTTACTCACCAAGCCTCTTTACTGTATGGGCAGTCAGCTACAACATTGAGAAATTAAACATACTTATGTCTCTTCCACAAACCGGGTTTGATCCAAAATTTTAAAAGGAAAGCCCAGGGGCTAATGTTTTGTAGATCCATATTAAATATTAGATGTCTTGATAGCTGCATGAGAAAGGAATTCCTGTGTCTACATTTTATACAAGTACTTAAGTTTAGACTGGGACAGCAAGTAGCAATCTTAAAATCTTTATCAGTTAAATCATAAGCACTGCACAATCCTATGGCTGGGAATTTTCCATTATTGAAAATATATTTGAGAATCATGATCAGAGACAAAGAGACGCTGCACAGTAAAAACTCAATCTTTCATCCCCATTTGACCAAATTCTGCTGGGAGAAAAGGTTTATCCATCAACATTTTGGATAAAGATGTTGGTAGTGCCTTTGATATGGAATTGAATATAATCACAACCTGATGAGGAATGCAGCCACTGGCATTGGGGGTTGTGTTACATATGAGAGGGACATCTTCATAAGTATCACCAAAAAGTTTCTACAGGAATCAGAATTCACCAGACTATATAGATCTATTAGTGTCTATAAATCATTTGAAAGATGAAAATTGCAAAAAGGTACAAATTTTAATGCAAAATCATACATTTAAATTTCATAAATATTTTTTTTTGAAAATATGTATTTAAATTTAATTTTAAATTTTAATTTTAATTTAAGCAAACAAATTGTACATTATAATGTTATAAATTCACTGTAATCTTTTTGATAAATTATTTATATTTTAATTATAATTTAATTTGTTATTCTGTTTAACCAAATGCACAATGGGATAATGTACTGTTGTATCATATGATTCAAAGAATACTATTCTGTCATATCATTATTTGCTATTTTTCTTGTCACATTATATACATATGGAATATTGTTCAAGTGTATCTGTATACTGAGATACACTTTTCGATTGCAGGGGGCAGATCAAAGATATCAGAAAATGAAGGGGTTCCTGTTACTTTGAGAGACTAATGTCCCTAAAGGGAATACACATGGGGGTTAGGCTTATGAAATTGGTAAAAACACTTAAAAAAAAATTTTGGGGGGGGGGGGTAGGTGTTAACCCAATTCAATTCTCCCCTGCATTGAAAAACATGCATCATGGAATACACCATTGATTAGAAAGTAAATTTCCATAAAATATATATTTCATGGAATACGAATATCAATTTTCATATAAACAAAAATTAAATGGTATAATAGCAAAAAAAAAAATGAATTGAAAGTTTGGACCACAGAAACAAACAATGGCGCAATGATTCATCCTCTGTTGTACCAGTCAAATCCCTTGTCTAGCTTTTGCATGACCTTTGTTGCTTGTCTCATAGCTGGTGGCAAGGTGTAGCTTATCCGGGATTATGACATCATCCATGCAGGTGCCACCCTGAATGACAGTGATATGGCCGTGAGTTCCATAACCTTGCAGAACAGTGGCATTCTGTCAGTCTCGTAGTGGACTAAGTGTAACAACACTGAGTAGCAGTTGTTGCTGATTTGTTAAGATGTTGCGCTTCCTTATTACTCTTGTCAAAGTTCTCGTGAATTCTTGGAGAAATCGCGACAGAACTTTAAAGAGAAATTTATCGTTGTAATGCCTCATCAACAAGTTCATTATAATAACTAATTATGATCATATTTTATGAAAATATTATAATTTTCTTTTCATATATCTGTCATATATCTGACACATGACTTGTTAGTTATGATTAAAATGGAAACATTAGTACAATAATGACTTAATATTCTTGTCATATAGGTCATATTTATATTGTCATCTTCATGGAGTAGGCTGTGCCCCCTACAGGGATGGTACTCTCATTTAAAAAGTACTTTAAAGCAGAAGCACAACTTCAAAAGATTCCTTAAGGTCATTGCTGTTATAATATCATAATATTTATAATAATGCTCTTATAATGTGATTATCTTAGTCATGATATTTACAGAACTATACTCTCTGTTATGGTACCTGTGTTGATAAAAAATGTCTTATCAAATGTTTTTTTTCTTGTTCCTTATTTGACAGGCAGTGCCTCCTATTATTTAAATGAAGTTTTTTTTATTAAAACACTATTACAATTTACAATGCTACATAGTTTCTTTGTTAAATATTTAAAGACATACTATGCTAATCATAAGGTTTTCATCATCCTCATTCTATAGGCAGCACCACCTACAATCAAAGGGCAGCATTCAGATGAGAGTGTTTCAGCACATAAGCTTCAAGACTACTACAAATGATAGACTGCAAAGTAAAACAAATATTAAACTGCTATCTAGTCACTGCATTACATGATTAAAAGATATTTTATCATGACTGTGTGCAGTGCAGTTGATTCTACTTTGCCACTCCTCTTAACACCCATTTGAAAGTTATGTGCCAGTACCAATTAAAAAAATGCACATGGATAAAATTACAGTACACATTAAAATTATGACTTTACCAAGCTGTCTCAGAAAACAGTGCGACTCTTTTTACAAGGGATCTACAGATTGAGCTCAACTTACATGTTACTGGCTAAAAGATGCCAATTCATATTTAATTAAAATCCCCAGCATACATACATAGCAATTTACAGACATCAGATTACCAGGTGAGGTTAACAAAAGACCACTTTAAGTTAATGAAAAAACATCATGCTATATTACTCACAAGGGTAATACAATTTATGCAACAAGGCATGTTTAACTGGATTTTCAAATGAACTTCAATCAATATGTTATTATGTTAATTTTTTAACTTTCTAGTTGGACCTGGAAGGGTTTTTTTTTATTTATCATTGTGTAAGATGAAGGCTTTGAAAAAAATTAAATGAAATCAAATATTTGAGAAAAGTTGGTCCAGGGTTCAAAATTTTAGAAACTTACAGGCCCAGGGCTTTTATTTTATATTATAAAATGTCATGTCATCTTTGAGAATATTTGAATGTTTGGTTTACATTGTATGTCTAGTTCCTGTATTAGCTTATATTGTCAAGCCCACTGGCTTCTGTTAAAAGAGATTTAACTGATTTAACCACAGCATACAGTTGTATTATAGGTCAACTTCATTATGAGTCAGTGCACTTGCGAATTGTCAACCACCAAGTGCTAGTGCATATCAATAATTAAAATTTTTTAAAAATGTGTGATATTGACACTGAAACTTGAGATGATATCTAATACCTACAAGGAACACTCACACGGTATGCAAGGGAAAGAAAAATTAAATATAATCAAGAGCTGTATGATTGAACTCACAAAAAGTGGAAGGAACCATGATATTTAATACATTTGCACTCCAAAATAAATTGAATATGCCAAGGTTTCCTGCAGAAACTTGAGTTTACTATTCTGTATGCACTCACGTGGAGTGTTAATATTTATTTAATATTTATACACATGAAATATATGTGTATTTATATACAGAAATAGGAATTATGACACTTTTGATTAGATGGATAAGAACTCATAGTTGTTCCTGTGACCATGGAAACAGAGGTTAATAAATAAAAGTATAGGTATAACTAAGCACCAGTCTGCAGTTATATATCAGTCTGTGAACTTAATTTAATCTTTCAAACAAATTACACTGTTAGCCAGGACATGTCCCTTTATTAACCAGTACAAAAGAGAAATATGTGTTTAAGTATGAAATATTAAGGGGCCATACAGGCTTGAGGTCTGCATATCTTTATTCAGGCCTATGCTTTTGTGAAGAAACAGGCCTAGTATGCTAGTAGGTCTGCAAAAATGCAGCTTCTGATGTAGCATTCTTAGTATTCCATAATCCAAGAGCCAATTAATGTAAATATATAAGAATGTTAACAGATATTGAAAATCTGTCATTTTATTTTTTTTCTCAATCCAAAATATTGGAAGCATTTCTCCAGAGCTTAAAATTCTGGTATTTTTTAGTTTGTTAATCACTACTTTCTCATAGAGCAATAAAATTAAGCTGTTTCAATTATTACATAGAGATATATGTTGGTATGGAAGTTTTAATTCAGCAAGAGATTCTAGTGTATATTAATCATATTACCTTATCTTTCTTTCCTTAGCTGGAACATGCTTCATTTAATACTAATAAAGATGAGTTCTTTATTTCTTAACAAGCAGAGTGTGAATTGTTGACACTACCTGGTTCAAGCCCACAATCTTAAATTAACAAAATAGCTGAGTTTCTGTGGATTGATTTTAGTGTGTCTTGGTCAGATTGTTTAGGAATATGAGATCGTAATAACCTTGATAAATTTGATCAGTTAACTGTGTTTGATCAGACCCCACTGCAAGTACATGGCAAGTGTCACAGTTTGGTGTTAAAGACTGCTTGATGTCATAACCTTTGTGGAATGCCCACAGTCAGTGTATCGCTGTAAGGGATATAGTCATTTAGAAGAGTACTGTATGTGATCTTTTGATGTAACTTGAGCAAGGGGACATGCTTTCATCTGTGTTTGTTTGTGCTATGGGTCTATATGGTAGGAATGCTTAAAAAGGTCATTAAATTTTATTAAGAAATTCTAAGAAAATCAAGAAATGTTCTAAAAGGAACTAAATATCTTTTAAGTATTTTTATCCCTTTTGGATGAAAATCCATGATTTTTATCCAGTTCAGATGCTAATAAACCCAATCAGTTTATTCAGGTCCTGGTCATTATCCAGGTATTAATGGATTAAAATCAATGGTATTTTATAACTATTTATCAAGTTTTGGATGCAGTTCCTTGGTTTTTTAAACAGTTATGGATGAAAATAAATGATTCTGTTCCAGTTCTCTGCAGTTCTGGAACTAAATTCGGTATTTCTATCCATTTCTTGGTGAAAATCTGTTGTTTTTTAATCAATGTTTCACACTGTTTGTCCAATTTATAAATATCTTAACTGTCAAAAAATTAATTTTTACTTTTTTTCAGGCAGTGTGATAAGTTAATGTTCAGAAGATCTCATTATTATGACAGTATTAAAACATATATAAAAATGAGCTCAAAATAACTAAAAGTATCAAGCAGTGAAGAAAACTGTAATAAATGGTGCTTGTTAGAAACAGTATGGTTGGGCTGTGGGAACACAGAAAGTAATTGCACACTTTCATTTTTAATTGATGATTATCCATTTAAACCCTGTTGTGTATTTATTTTACAATCCTCATTCGGCATTTACAATATGGTCCAGGATTAGGGGATAACTTTTACTTTCAGTTTGATAATATTCACTGCCCCTTTTCCTTTTATTGTTTTGACTATCCAAAACCAGCCCGGAACAGGGGCAGCTTTATCTGTGATGGGTGGTGAATTTTTCTGGCCTTTTTTTTCAGCTGACATGAAGCTACTAGCAAATGACCTTAATTGTGACGTAGATGAAAAAGCTGGAGCTCGCAATATTTTATTCAAATCACACATGTTAAAAGTTGTGTAAAGTTTGCAAATCTTGACTCTTTAACAGTAATCACTAATGGAATATGACATATTTGTTAAAATGTACATGAATAGCCATATATTACATGTAATTTATAAGATATATACTGAAGAAATGAACCACTTTCACATCACATTGAGGTTTAAGCCCTTATACACAACTTAGTTATTACAGAATTTCCCATGATAACTTAACATTCCTGAAAGGTTTCTATATGTGAAAGTAATAGTTATATTTCTAGTGTTAACATTGTGTTGGATATATTAAAGAGAGATTCATATGTCATATATAAAACTTTCATTGGAAGGAAAAAAAAACTGTGACAGAAAAAAAGTCCTATAGCTGATTATATGTTAATTTAGGATGTTCACCGTAAAGAGGTGTCTGTTTTGAGAAGTTCATTCCTTGGCTCTGCAAAGGCATATACGTTTTGATTACAGAGAAATAATTGTTCCAAATAAACCCATAGTTTATGCACACTGAAGTGTGGAGGTTCAAATGGTTTGACAGACAATGTCAGTGCACGAGTCCGACCTGACCAAGATGCTAAGGTGTCTGTTGAAGCACACTATACCCTTTTCTTTTGGCTACGAAGACTGGATAGTGGGAGAGGTGGCCTAAATTGAGCGGCGAGTCAGCCCGTAGCTGGCTACACCCACCCTCCTCATATGCATGGCATGGAGGAGTATGGCCAGTTGCCCTGCCAAATAAACCGAAGCGTTTTTTGTGGCTAGGTTGCTCGCATCATCTTGAGGGTTTCCGACCGTGAAGCACAGGCCCCTATGATAGCACTGGTCTAAATTTATGGCATGGTTTGATTGCTTTCTGAAGCCCGCAGTGATCTGGTCTTCTCCTTGGCAGTTCTGACCTTGCCTTAACAATGTGTTTTCCCCAATGGTTACAGAACCTGCTCTGTATTATCATTGTGATGGCAATGGTGGGGTTCATTAAGCGAGAAACTATGTGGCCCTCTGACTCGTTAGTGTTGTGTAACTATTGGAGTTAATGACTAAGTTCATTGATATGCAAGTTCACTGATAATGAATACTTAATATGTTAATAATGTTACACTTACATACAGATATATATTTATTTATAAATATATAATTTATTTATTCATTAATCATTTTTGTTTATAATTAGTATGGTAAATTTATTTAACAAATAAACTTCCAGAATTTCATCACTGAGTTGACTGTTATAAATGGGTAGTGGTTAGGTCGAATCAGATTGGTCTTTGTGTAATGGTCAGTTGTGGTCAATAAATAACCGGCAGCATGGGTCCATTAAAGTGGTCATCAATGGCTGACCACAGTGAAAGGGTGAGAAGAATGGGGCGGCCTGTCCTTATGTTGGGGGACATAACACTTGCCTAATTACCCAATATCCCATTATGTTACGGTGTGAAGCGAGGACTCCCTCATCAATGGTTTAGCACACTGGACCCGGGTGGTCAAGAGATTTAATTACTGGATGAGTAAGCCAGATGAATTCTTCGTTAATTTATCTGTTCTCTGGTGATGTGTAAGCAATGTCACCGTTAGCGATAGCCTTGGACAAGGACAGCAAGGGAGCGTGCAAGGAAGCGCAATCCTATTAATTTAACCCCAGATTCTAAGGTCCCCAGCCTTTGCGCAAATCATTAATAGAGAACTTTGGGCACTGGCCATTCAGCAGTTTGGGAATAAAATGACAAGGGATCAGCAAAGCCCATTCTAGCCCATGACCAGAGGAGGCTGCCATAGGAGGTTCGTCTTTGGCTGGTTGCCCATAACAGTTGGTGTGTCACCACACTTCTGAATCACAAGCCGTCTGTGTCAAACCTTTGACCGTTTCAGTTTGGGCACCGAGCATGCCTTACTCTTTTGAAAAGAGAGGCAAAAAAGTAGTCAGTGGTGTTTTCAAAACATGCCTGGATGCCACACAGTTCCCCATAACATATATATCCCTGAGAGACCACCTTTTGTATGTGTCCATTAACCCGTAGAAAAGGTTATGCTTTTGTCCTTGCATTGCGTTGTGGCTGAGTGTATAATGTGGTGTTTGTAATAGACTACCTGTTTCTGCTTTTGTTGCGTGGCTACGTGCTCCTTTCGGGCCCAAAGAGCTGGTATCGGCTCACTGTGAATCTCTGCCATATGGTCCAGGGTTGCAGCCGAGATTATGGCTGGTGGCAATTAGACAATAAGGGACCTCCTATAACATCTTCAGCTAGCCACATTCTGTCTTTAATCACTTGCGTTATTTTCTTAATAAATTATGAAGAAGGGAGCCAGTCTAAGGTTCACCACCTCCCAGTAATGTAATGTCCATTTTGCCGTATAGACGAGTAATATTGCTGCTCTGACGTATTGCTCTTTAGATTTTATTGCATTTGAATTGTGTGAAATTTTGCTACAGTAACTGATACATCCATATACTTTGTCATCAAGTGAATTGAGTCCATGGAAATAATTATCAAATTGTATTTTAAACAGCATTTTAGCAGTTCATGAAGTATATCTGCAACACGTGTGTCACTTTATTGCCTGTATTAGCCGTTTTGTCGGCACCAAGGAATTAAGTGCATTGTGTCCTCCTTATTCTCATTATATTTGGTATTTCAGACAAGAGTTCTTATTCTTTTTTTAAATAATCCATTTCTTTTGGAATGGTTCTATGACACACAACTAGATAAATATAAAATAAAGTGATTTCTATTATGTCTGTGTACTGCTTTTCATTATTTTCACTTTGCCATTTTTAAATAGTCCAATTTTCTCAAAGCTAATATATATATATATATATATATATATCAATATCTTGATTAAGTCTTCTCAGGCTAGTCTCAAAGTCTCATTACTTCTGTTTGTAAGAATTTAATAATTTGATGACATGTCAATATAATAAACTCTAGGACCAAGCACAGCGGGAGCTGAGTTTTTATTTTAATTAAGTGGCTCTTCCAATTGATTACTTATAATTAACATTAGTGTTGTCTGATGAAGCCCAGTCATCATCTTAAACAGGTAAATAAGTTTTCACAGATATTATGGTTTCATTGTGAATGTTACAATAAATCCACCCAGCACTGATAAAATTTATGCTGAGAAACATGATTTCTGAACAGGTATACAATTCTCCCTTACCATACAGATGATAAGTACAGATGATAAGGACAGTACATCATTACAATAAAGACATCATCAATAATACCCTGCATCCCTTTTTTAGTTTACATGATTAAAAATAAGTGATAAGTCCCTGATATTCATGTTTATGAGTGGACGGGGCATTGTTTCGAAGGGGACAGCAGATTTCTCCTATCAGATTTCTCGGACAGCCGAAGTGGGTGTGACGGACTATTCAACACCTGCCATTAAGAAGTAGAATAAAAGAAGACAGGAACACGTTAAACATTGTTGAGCCCCTCGCTAAGACATTATGCAAACAGGGGCAGTGAAGAGGGGGAGGGTTTCATCATTTGTTCAGGGCGGCTGATTTTGACCTTAACGGAGGCAATCCTGGCCAATTGGCTGGAGGGTTAGGAAGGAAGGGGGGACTAGCTTTTGTCCGTGGAGCTCCAACGAGGTCCGCACCTGGGTGTCCCCTGATCTTTGGCTGAAGTTCGACAGCAGAACAGTTGTACAAGACCCAAGTGCAATGTCAGTGACCCATTGTATCTGAGCTGTTCGGCACAATGTGAACAAGGTAGCTACCCAAGCAGCTGTCATGAAATAAAAAGACAGGAGAGTGAGATATAGTTCTTCGTTGTTTTTTTCCGCCACGATCTTCTGCGCCCTGTAGGCCCCCTGACTTGTGGTCACATGTAAGGGTTACAAATTTGTCTTGAGGGGGAGGGTGCCACCTTTTGCTGCAGCTGGGTGACACTTGAAAAAAATGGCGTAGTCTATGCCATACACGTGTGTGGTGTATTTCTTTTGTGCCAGGATTTCTGATTAGTGAATTTTCAGGTGCTTGCATTGTCATTAGGCCATAAATATGTGTCTTCATAGCCTTAGGGTGAAAAAAAGCAATCACGGCTTTCTCTTACAGTTAAAAGGTGTAATAAAAACATGATCCTTGATCAGTTTGGGAAAAGTCACTCTCCCTCCTGCAGATGGTAACATATGTATGAATTACCTTGACAAATTGAACTTTCTAGCCTGCGTGGAAATTTGTGCGAGTTTACACCTGGAGATGGCCCCAGTCAAGTGTTGATTAGACGTTATGTCCCTTTCTATCACTCCGCACTCGGCATGGGTCTCCCCAGCCCTTTGTGGTGAGCAGCAGTCCGATTGAAACAATAGACAACATATCTGACTTTTGTAGCAAATATGTTACACTTGACAGCTGGAAAAAGGAAAATAAATACTAGAACTGTGGCACTTTTATGGTGTGCCAAAACGGCTGGTGCCAAGAGGAGGCTCTCCTTAATCAGATTGGAGATCTAATTATTACTAAAGTGATGTCAGATAATGATTATAAATAGAAATCTAAGCCGATTCCAATACAATTGTCTGCTTGACTTTTATTTTTATTTCTGCTGACAAAGGGGGGGGGGGGGACTCTGTGTAGTTAACTGACACTTGTGGTGTTGTGATTCTCACATCTGCATTTACATGTAAATCAGTGTGGTCCTTGGAGACAAAAGACAATGGAGAATCAACTGTTCTAGGAATTTTTTTTCCTGGTCCAAATACTGACATATGGGAGGCACAGGTGTATGTCATTTGAATAAAAAGGATTTTTCTATCAGTCAGAGGAATATTTTCTTTTATATATCTCTTTAAAATATATAAACTTTACCCAACTGAATGATCATGGGACCATACAGAATTTTTTTTATTCAATTAATGTTGATAACTCGTAAAAGATTCAACTCTGAAAACTAGTTCTCTAGGATTTTTTGTCAGTGCTTAAAATACCTGTGAAGATAATCTCATGCATGTGGGCAATAGATATATAAAAAATAAAATATAAAAATAAAAAAAAAGCATATTAAAATGAAAAAATGAAAATTAAGTATAAATTTATCATTATTTATTTTTTACATTGAAGTAAATTAATCAGAAATTTTATTTCTCAATTTTTTTCTTATTTTTACAAATCATGACAGAGGCTAATATGGGTCAGGTATACTGCAGTGAAGGGATACAATACTGTGAGTGGAGGAATCAGATGATAGACCGTAGATGGTTATTATTAATGAGTCTGGTGAGTTAAATACCCGAGATGTGGCCTGACGAGACTGTACATCAGACAGTGTTGAGACAGTGGCCAGACGGGCAGGTCAAGTGCAGGTTGGTCAGTACACAGATAATCCTACAGACCACCCGTGTGTATTTACAAATACAATCAATGTTCATACAATGCCCAGTCTAAGCTGATAAGTGCTCAGTGAATTATGGGAATTAGCGGTCAGTCAGATGACCACAGCTCTTGTGGCCTGCGGGTATTTACAGATGGAGGCCCGAGAATGGACACTGGTCATTATGTAAAGCTAGGGTCTGGGCACTGGTCACCCTTATGGCAAAATAGATCATGTGCGGTGACAAATGGTCATTCAAGAAGTGTCTGAAGCTTTTGATGACCACTGTATATTTGTCTGGAGGTTTTGGTGACCCTGGGTGATTGCCCTGTCATGTGACTGCCCGAGCAGAGCAGTCCCCGTGGCCTCTTTATAAGTGACCAGCGACCTGTTGATTGACCTCAGTAAGGTCATCGTCTGGTGGGGTCATCTGAGGCCGTTTAGACTGTAGTACCCTAGTATACCTTAGGAGAGATTGCCTGGTGCATAGGGGTGACCTTTCCCTACATGACCAACCCTACCTTCCTGTACCCCCCCCCCCCCCCTGTGTGCACCCTTTGGTAATATGTGGCTAGAGCAAGGTTGGTCACCTTATACATCTGAAGTCAGCATTATCAAATAAATCTTGCAAACTGACAGATTGTACTTTGTGTTGATTGACTGGTTGTGCTCATAATTTCTAGTGTTTCTGAAATACATATAGAGTATTTGAGAGTTTTAAATTATACAAAATGAATGAGTATTAGTGTACTTTTCACACCCATGAACAATTCAAAGCAAATTTGAAATTACATTAATCCTTATGTGTTATGTTCGCTGCATATGAAACACAATTAAGTCATTAAGTCAGATTTTCTGTTAATTTGAAACTGCTTTTATCCAGATTCATCGTGAAGTCATTTATTGATTTTCTGTTTAAAAGTATGAGAAACATTTATCTGTGGTATATTGTTAATAGACAGAACACTTTAAGGTTATTAGGAGAGAGGTAAAATGATTGGTGCACCCTGGCTGATAATTGATAAAATAAGAGGGATACCAACGAAAATAAAAAAAATTTTCTAACATATTAAAAATCATTTAAATAACTGCACCTATCAGCAATACAACCATATTAATCAATAATACAAGAAGTACAACTTTTTTAAAGCATTTTTTTTAACAAAGCTTCATTTATCAAATAAAATATATATCTGTGTTAAAATTCATTGGCTGAAGTTTTGAATTTGAAGTTAATAATATCCTAAAAGAGGCATGAAATGTTATCTTTTTTTAAGTATAGGTCCCTTGATACTGCATGGACTGTTACACATAACATTTCATTATGATAAGTCAGTAACCTTGACAGGGATGAGAGTGGGTAGGAGAGAACTAGTATCTATAGCACTAGTTACATAATTATAAGGCTTCTCAGATGGCCAAGTACCAGTGACAAGTTATTTAGTGCAAACTCATTTTTGTGTCGAAGCATTTAAGAGTGACCTTGACATTGAAGATGAATCTTTCACAGTGTAACATGTAGTGCAGTGCAAACAAGGACAGTCCCCTATGCTAAGATTCAGATAGAATTAATATAGGATCTAGGAGGGAGTCAATTGTTGACCAGCAAAGCTGGCTGTTACAGTGTGAGGCTGCCAGCATTACAAATCAAGAGTCAGTCAGCTTCAACTCCAGTGCATTAGTTATAACTCATTTGTTCTATTAGTTATTAGTTTGAGCATTCAAGATTTAGTTAAACATGTAACAATGGACACTGGTATGGATGTTATTTCTGAGTTGGGAGAGTCAACCTTGCTTTGTATAATGTTAGGTTATTGTAGAAGGATTGAAGCATAATGATTTCAATTAGTCGTTTGCTGTCTAGAAACAATAATTAATATTTGTTTGTTTAATTCACTATTAATTAGTTTTACTCTACATAAATTAGATTTGTGTAATCTCAGGAATTAAGTATAACATTAGTGTGATAGGGGTGTTTTTCAACCTGCTTCAGCTTGATGTAACAATTTAGTGCCCAAATCCTTATCATTTATATTGAGTCAGCTGAAATGGATTAATTGTTTTATATATATATATATATATAGCTGTTGTTAGTTTTACTCTCAACAAAATAAGCCAAATGTATATGATATTAGTGATATTAGTGTTATATCTCAAGTTTACTTCAGGCTAAGGTCAATATCATCTAATTCTGCTATTTAATTGTTATCTAATTATTCAACTAATCAGTAGTCAGTATCTTTTCACAGAGTCGGCATCAGTTTGGCATTACTAGTTATCATGACTGTAGTCAGTATAACATTAAGTCAAGATATACAGGTGTATATGTTACTGTACAGCTGTACAGACCACTTCCTGTACTATATGAGAAACCATATTGGACATTGGCTGATGTTATCATCAGCAGCGGAAAATGAAATGCGTTGTCATGCTCTGTGCCCTCGGAGGTTGAAAATTCCCGAACTGCATGTCACAACCATCATCACTTAAGATACACTTGTTGGGTCTGTATATCAGAATCATTGTGAATCCAGAATAGCCTGCAACTATAACAATGATAATGATACGATCTGGACAGTGTTTGTCGGCAGATGTTATTTATTGCATTGGCGACACTGGCCATCATTCTTTGCTTGGCTAGACAGGACCTTGTAGTTTCAACCAAAACTTGAGTATAACCATGCTAAAACTAAATGGCCAAGGTCCTGGGGGCGTCATTGAGATACTCTGTGTATATAAATCAGTTTGGGAAGGCTATAACAGTCTTTGCGATTGTTTTTTGACCTGGACCAGAGGACGAACTGATGACCTCATCAGTGAGCGACCATTTTGGCTGGCCCCTGAGCACAATTGGCCCAGACAGTTTAAGGTTGATAGGGCTCGATACTTGGCAGTGAGCCAACAAGTAGTGTTTTGTGCCGGCTGTGTTTTAACTAGCCAAGCGACCACACTGCACATTGACATAGGGCCACTTGTTTGTCAAAAACCCGGATGTGGCGGACATTTTGCTGATAAAACCTAGCACATGATACTGGACCCGCCCTGCCAGGGTCGAGGCCATAAAGATCCCCCACTGATAATGTGTCCAGTTTAAAAAAATGATGGGACGTGAGGCCCTTGTATCTGTTACCAGTGACAACGTATTCTCCTACCCATGCTTCATGGCTGACACTATGCATCATAGCTAGCTTCCGTCACTTTCTGACATGTCCAAGTACGGCCATACAAGATGACTGTTCTTGTTGCCTTGACATGTAAATTGAAGGGTGTACCGTTATGGGCTCTGCCACAAATTTAATTTACTGTATCTGTAAATCAAGGGAATTTGTAGGTTTTTGTACTAGAGCATGCTGGTTCATACTCTTTGATGCCTGGGTGTATAGTGTACAATAAGACTTTCTTTGTACACTTCAGAAATGGCAACTAGTCTAGACTGGTTCTCCTCTCCCATTTTTAAGTTAATTTGACTAAGATGTAACAATATTTTTTACACATTTTTGAACTTAGCACTTAGCTTGCAATTTGTGTGGACTAGTAACACCAAGTATTTCTAGCTTGGCCTGAGAAAAAACAACTTGGACTTGTTTCCATCTCCCATTTGAGGCCCTTTAGTTCATTATACACATATATTAAGATCATTTAGCTTTAATTATGACAAAATCAATATGCTGTTTAAACATGTAAAATGTGCTTGGCTTGAGAAATAGCAACATAGACTTGTTCTCATCTCCCATTTTTAGGCCTTGAAGTTCATTTTACACATGTAATGATCATTTAGCACTAATTGTAACCATATCCACTCTGCCTTTTATTCTGGTATTCCCAGCTAATTAGAAAGGCCAATTTTTCACAATTTTATAACACTAGCCTGTGGGCTCCCAATTTTATGAGCTCATTAGTTCTGTCAGAGCAAAACTGATGAAGCTTAGCTCAGGGTGTCGCACCAGGTAATTGTTTTTAAACACTTGCATATTTTTTTCTGAAAGGTTAGGACCATGACCTATAGCTGGTGCTGCCAAATAAATGAAAATGAAGCTAATTAGATGACAATGGATGGTGTTTCATCATGGAGCCTTTTGGATTCAATTTTTTTCATCCACTGGAGCGTAAATTTTTCTCTGGCTTATCTAGCGGTCTATGTACACTAGTACAAACAATACAAATATTGTAACAAAATTTATTTTAGTACCAGAGAGAACTTTTCATGGTCTTACTTATATATTGTCATTGACTTTGCATGTTGTGAAGATATTGTAAACTGTGTTTAGTGTTGCAATGTGAACTCAAGTTCCCAAGACTAGAGTAAATTCCAACCAATTACTAGAGTCTGAAACTGGAACTTGGATATTCAAGCAGCCCTACATTTTGAGACATTACAGCAGTTGTTCATATAGTTATTAATTATGCCTATAAATCTAACAAATTGAAGGTCACATTAAAGTGTCACAGCACCAATTCATGTGTATTATCAACTTAAATGTAAAGCCGCAGTGGCTTCTTGTACACACTAGCAACATATGGATATGTAAGATACAGACTTAAAAATTCCAATTTTGTGATTTTTTTTCATTTAAAATACTCCCTTGTATATTGTCACCATGTCAAGTGTAGCTCAAGTCCTTGTAGGCCAATTCCCATTCTCAAGTCCAAAATTTGCCTGTGAGTTTTTGGTTGCACTGGTAGAATTTAATTATGATTTATAACTATATTTGGTTTTTGTCTTATATGGGGATCTCCCACATTACCATATATTAACATGAATAACATTACTATGGATGAACTGTATAAATCATTCATCTTGGATGAGGTTGGACTCTTCAGTCACTTAGTACATTTTATATGGTTAATTTTAATCAGTTTATTATGGTGGCACCTTTTTATGGACAGGGCTATCAGGAACACAATGGTTAGCTTCTCTGATGCTCAAAATCTCTTATGGATGCTCAGTTCTGAGGGTCCAAGCATCCCACGGGACGCACAAATATCTGGCTTATGGACATTGTATCTGACAGTCAATGATCATTTCCGGCTGCCTCTAACGAACCCATCGGTGGTGTAAACACCGATAACTGAGGCTCACATTTCGCTATAAACATATATTCATATAATGACATGATATCTTATCACATAATGATGTAATAAATACATAAAATATGAAAAATATTAAATTTTTACAAAACCCTTCAAACTATGACACATCATCTCCCCTTGGGACGCTCTAAACTCAGATGGAACTCTGCCCGAGCGTCCTGGATTCTTCATTTTTTCTTCCTTTTGAAAATTATCTTCCTTTTGAAAGCCCTAGCTGATATGAAGATAATTGGAAATTATCACCTTCTCTCAATTTTGGTCAACTTGCTTAATAACCATATCAGGCCCTTATTTATCAAACGTATCATCAAACTGGATAATGTCACTTCTGAACATGTTAATTTCTGTGAAAATTCCAGGTGAATTCTCCCAGGTATCATGTATGTATTAATGTAGACTGGGAAGCCTTTAGGATATTACAGATCTATTTGCGAAGACTTGACCTCAAAGTCTGTGTTTTGAAATTTATTCAGATCCTCAATTTTTTTAAAGAAAATACTTGAAGACTTAATTATGAATAATTATATTGATAATTATTAATTCCAATTAATTAGGATTAAATGAAAATATTAAATGATCTAATAATAACATTTTTTTTCTAATGGTAACCCTTAATACAAAATTATTCTGTTATATTAATTGTAATTAATTAGAAGTAAATAAAAATATTAAATGATCTAATAAATAACATGTTTTTTTTCCAGTGGTAAACTCTTAAAATCAAATTTATTGTGATAAACATAAATCTAGGAAGGTTGACAGTATATTAGGCTGGTCATATTATTTTTTTCATTCTCATTTAACTGACAGTGTCATCTACAGGCCATGGACCGTCATTTAGAAAATGTACCTTACACAGTCATGGTGGCAGCGCCAAATTGGCATCAGCGTTTACAATAACAGGTCCGTTGCTTGGATCAAAGGTTACAGGTTTGGTGTTTTAGTGGATTTATGGATCAGCTTTTTGCTGGATTGGGTCTTGAATGGAGCTGGCAGAATGCCACAGGTTAGGGAAAAAGCCGTGAAAAATCCAAGGACCTCAGCGTTAACAGATATTACAAATGGAGCAGTTTGATCAATTTAATTTCACCATGTGCCCTTGTTTTTTTTCTGCGGGATTTGCTTTTTCTTTTTTTTTGCTGCGGGACCAACTTTGATGTAGCCATCCCATAACAATAAAAGTCCACCGTGTGAATCAGATCAGAAAAGCATAGGGTTTTGTGGTAATAGGCAGCTGGTAATAGTGCAGGCACATTTGCCGTTAAGAAACACACAAGGGAGGTTATTGCTGTTTTTCTGTCATTTGGGAATGCTTGGTTGACCATGTCAGCCTGCATCGGTGATAAGCTGCGTTTGGTCATGAATTCCCTGTGGTAAGGTAGTGAAAGTATGTGAGAAATCTCGGAGCACTGCCATAAGGTGGAAACATTAATGCGATTCTCCACTGTGAATGGCTCTGATGTCAGTTTTAAGTGACCTGCGCTCATGAAGGCGAGCCCTGATTTTGTGGCAAGCCGGACCAGAATCTCCCCATTGTGGCCATTTTGTTAAACTTCTTTGCATCATCACCGTTGACTGTCGTGGAGTGATAACAAACAATGTTTACAGTTTGCTCATTAGAGATGTTTCTGAGTTACTACTACTGTCTTTACGGTAGTCCCTCAGGTGGTGCCTTTATTGACTCCTGTAATAGAGATTGCAGAAAACCTTGCTGCTTGCAGCCTATGTAATGTGAAATAACTATATACACTCAGTGGCCGACTGTCGATCTGTATCATTTAATGGGAAAGAAATGGAAGACCTTTGTTTAACAAACCTTGAAATGGAACATTGATTAATTCAGATCTTTTGTGAAATGTACTCTTTGAGAAAAAGTTACTGTTTCACAGAAAACAAATTGAAGTTCAGCTTGTAACTTGTAGGATTTGCTCTGCTGTTTATTCAGGTAGTCTGTAATTGGTGATACACAAATGAAGTAGTTGCATCACCAGGAAAGATAGGATTAAAAAAATCCATTCTCTGGTTAATACATCTCAGCATTTGAGTTAGTGGCAGACAGGGAGGGGACCCATGGACATAGTTAAAAATGCAGAAATCTGTAGAAAACACTACATGATCTGTAGTCTCTTTGAGTGATTTTTTACAAACTTTAAAAAGTGTAGATTTTTCGAACATTGTAGACTTTGATTACTGGCCATTCTCCGAAGGTCTGCATGGGTTATAAGTACGAATGAACCGGTTTGTGTCCAGTTCCTCTTGGAATGTTAGCATTTTGTTACAAATCGCCTGATTTTTTTTCAGCTCATCTGGCACTTTGCATTTGACCTGGTTGGTATTGGGTGCTTGCAGGGGGCTCGTTTGGGTGGCTCTCGCACCTGTGGTATAGAGTTCTGGTCGAGGCACAGACACTCTCATGTGAACCAGTAAATAACAGGTTATGGACTTATGTTTGGCCCAGCAAGCGGACAGGGGCGAGAAGGCAGCTGGGCTACATTCTTGGCCTGTTTTTTATAGGCCCTTGCTAGCCTGGCCCTAGCCCAGCCTTCCATGGGGTTGGAAAAAGAAGAACTTTTCTCGTTGTGGTAAGGGATCACTTTGGTGCTGGTGTATTGGGTTTCCAGCGGCCAGGGAACCAGGGTGCTCCTGGGTACTTGGCATAAGAATGAACAAATTGCGTACAGTTCCGTCTAGTTTCCATTTATCATACCCGCTACATTTAGTCTGCATATTTCCATTTCTAGTTGAACTCTGTGGTGTAGCAGAGGATTTTTACATTTTATTATTTTTCAGTTATTTAAATATGATATTGATTATGATGTTATAAAAATTAAAAGCCTTGAATATGATGAGGACTGTTCGTAGACTTTTTCATGGAAATATATGGTATTGAACAGTGATTGTTATAAAAAAAAATTTTTTTTAAATTATTATTTTATTTAATCATCCAAGGTTTGGCTAAAGGAAAGTAATTAATTAAGCCTTAAAAAAAGTTCCCTAATGGGAAAAGTGCTGTGCATAACATGCAGAAATTGCCATTTATTTAGCTTGGACAATCAATACAATAAATTAGATCATGGTGAATTGGTGATATCATAACATTAATTTAGTTGGGAGTAATATAGCACCTCAATGTGACAAGTATTGTTTATTGTCATATTAATTTTTCAACAAATCTTGACTTCAGTTGAAATTGTGCCATTTGGCCAGAAGGTGGCGCTAGTGAAGGCTGAAAGCACATTCCATCTCAGCTGACTCAATCATGCGTTGGTTTGAAAGTTAGGAGGGGCCATGCATTAAATGTTATGTCAGCATCATTGCAGATGCATGATAAATAATACAAATATAATGACATTAATTTTAAGTATTTTTGCAATATATCTTAATTGTTAGTGAATATGAGCCATTACACTGTGTCTCTAAGTTGGGTCATATTTTAAATGGAGTGAAACAGGAACCATTTGCATTAATATTATCATGATACAGCATCTTAGTAAAATGAGAGTAAAAGCCTGCATGAATTTCACTGGTGGCTATTGTGTACTTGTGAATAGGTTCTGTGGTCACCAGACTAAAAGTGTGCAGTGACTGATACACTGCATTTTATTTATGTGTGTGTGTGTGTTTTTGTCATCTAAACTCCATAATGATGTCAGCAGACAAGTCGTATTAAGCATTGCCCACTGGTGAAGCCCTGTTAACAACAGGACATTGTCCTTTTCATTATCATTTGCATGTTTTTGGTTAATTAATTCAACAGATGTGTTCATGTAGAAACCAAACTCCATTTAATTTTCATTTTACCGTGACATTTGCATATATGGATTAAAACATTTGTCCTGGCTCCAGGTCAGCCTATACCAGCTTGCTCTTTCTTTTTAAATTAATTGGAGGTTACGGGTCACATGACAGTCTTTTATATGCAGGCTGCTGGTCATGTGATCTGTATTCTCTGTTCTTTTTAGAGGTAAATTGTCCACTGGTCAATATCCCATATTTTTTGCAGAGGTTAATTGCAAGTTGTCTGAAGTTGATAATGGACATAGAAAGTGATGTCTGATAATGGTCCAGGCTATGGAGTTTATGTGCCCAATGATATATTGTTTTTCTGAATAATAGTTATCTGACCAGTGATTTATATTTTGGAGGTTTGATAGTTTTGTGAAAAGTGACCTCTTTAATTGGATATTATGGCCATGTGATCAGTGGTCCATTTTCATGGCAGTTATTGGTCATGTGACCAAATGGAGCATTTTTATGGAAGTGAATGGTCATGTGGCCAGTGATAAATCTTTATGGAGGATAATGATCATGTGACAAGGAATCCACATTTATGGAAGTGAATGGCCATGTGACCAGTGATAAATGTTTTGGCCAGTAGTTTAATGTTATTGAGGTTTATTGTATATAGCTCTTGGTACAGTGACCAGCCCTACCAGGCCACATCACAGGTGCCATATTTTAAATGACAGCAGCCTGCATCACCCACTGCTGATGCAGGACAGTGCTGGCATGCATAGCTCTGCTGATCATTAGGAAGGATTACCCAGTATGAGTCAGTGACATGGCCAGCATGCAGCAGAGAAGAAACGAGAAATTTACTGCGGGATTAGTTTATTGGAGAAGGGGTTTAGTTTGTTACCAGTGGACAGGTGGCTTATCTCATAGATGAGTGCAGGGCTCTGTGTGGAGACTCCTGTGGTGTTGGTGTTGCGTGAATTGACACTGACAGAGAGGCTGATTGTGCTTGGACCAGCTTAAACCTTTTACCTTTGCTCCCTGCTCTGGGCTGAGCCAATTAGCCAGCGAGAAAACCATGGGTCACCTTATTCTGCCACTTGCCCTTCGCTTCTTTATGCATGATGACAAGCTCATACATGAATTATTCATGAGATAAATAACTTAACATGCAAACAGGGTC
The DNA here is from genome assembly GCA_026874595.1 of Sipunculus nudus. Lineage (NCBI taxonomy): Eukaryota > Metazoa > Annelida > Sipuncula > Golfingiida > Sipunculidae > Sipunculus > Sipunculus nudus. Next base: position 22,964,784 of record CM049308.1, on the reverse strand, counting down.
AAAGGTCAGAAATTTGGAATTGGCCTGTGAACAATGTAGCAAAGATAAAAACCTACTCTTTTGTGATGTCGTCCTTTTAGTGAGGATAGCAGGTAGTTCATTTTAGATTGGTTGCCCTACTTTTTTCCTTTGTAACATTAAGAAGTCCTTGTATCATTTGCATATCAGGTAAGAGCCATGTACTAGATAGGAATATATGTGATCTTTAGTGATATGAACAAGATCGTGGACACAATCAGTATTTCCATCCACATTTGTAGAGAGGTTAAACTTGTTTAGACTACTGTGTGCAGAGCAGACTTCAACAGAGCTGATACCACTCATTCATATTTCTTCATATTTCCACACACATTTTCTGCCTGCACTAAAGGATTGTTAGTATCATGGCAGTCCTAGAGAATTATACTTATACAGTGGTTATAAATAAAGAGGAAACCATCAAATTGTATGATATATTTTGTGGACTGTACTCTCCCAACATTTATATTTCACTCTGCATTTGTCAGTTCTTTATCTTGAGAGACTTGCATTTAGGCTCATATTTGTTTCTCCGATCTGTTCTACAAACTTGTACAGTTGTATTTTTTATTTAAATGATACCATTCATTATATAAAAACTAAAGCTTAATTGATTAAAGTGGTCAAATACATAACGCTTCATCAATGGAATTTGGCTGCTGGTGCCACCTAGTACAGAGGTTCTAATTACTGTTGGCTCCTGTCATAACAAGCATAAAACAACAGTGTTCTAAAATACTATCAGGATTTCTGTTGTAACTTAGATAAAATCAGAAACCTGTATGTAGGCAGGGTATAAGCAATATCAAATATTTTACAGTAAAATCACACAAAAAAATATGATAGAAATAATAATACACAAAACATTGGCTACAAACACATCCTGTAAAATTATGTTCAGCAAAAGTATTTCATATCACTCTCATTTATCTGCATATGTTTTCATATTTTAATTGTCACCAAGAATTTGAAAACACAACACAGAGTGTTATAAAACATGGACAGTGGTTTAATCTTATTTATATACTGGGATATTTCAGGCATTGCTTCAGTACTTTGCATTCTAGGAACATTGAACAATAAAAGTGTTTAAATCTTTCCTGTTAATTTTTTTTCTTTCTTCTGTGTAAGAATCAATAGCGGATCCAGAGGAGTTGGGGGTTTCCAGGGAGTCTAGACTCCATCACAGTTTTCAGCTGCTGATTCCTTTCTTTAAGGTGTTCAAACCCTTTTTTGCGGCCTTGACCCTCTCCTTTTCTGGTCCTGACAATCAAGTTATCTCATTAGTCTTTCTTGGTTGGACCTGCCACTTCCTGGATCGGCCCCTGAGAAAGAAATAAGACACAACCTTAACTTGACACAAAGTCATGAAGTTCTTTTGTAGAAATTATAGGTAAAAGAACAGCAATAACATTTTTGCCATTTAGGTCAGATTTTCAGATATTATTTTAACCATTTATAAGTAAAACAAACATGTCTGACTTAATAAGTATAATTTTTTACATAATGTTTTAAGGGGAAAAATTAAATACTACAATATTATATTTTCTCAATTTAATAGGTGCATTTATAACAAAAATTGTAAACTTTATTAATCCGCAATTTGTTTCATAATTTTACTGATCCTTTTTTTTCTATGTTTTTCAGAGCCTTGCAACTTTGTGTGCCATACCTGCAAGTCCACTTTTGCCTCGGCATGGTTCCTAGTACAACACGTACAAAACAAACATGGGCTGAAAATTTACCTGGAAGACCAGTACATGCCACAGCCTACAACTGGGGAAGAGGGGAAGAATGGGCCCATATTACAACCCTTGTCCAAACCGGTGAAGGAAGAAAAGGAGGCCCCAAAGAAGCACTGTCAGTCTCCTTCTCCAGTACCCCACAAACCCTCACCGAGGCTGCATGAAGCATTCGTTCCACCGCAGCCTCCTTTTATGTTCCGGATGCCACTTGAAAGACAGCCCATATCACCTGCAGTCGGGCCCGGACCATTTCCCCGTCCAACCCATGATTTCCGGCTTGAATGCTACGATCCTTTCAGGAGTATGCCTCCAGGACACATGCAAAGCTTTGATCATTCGCTGCCTACATATAATAATCCATTCGACCATAGAGTATCCAAACCACCACACACGTCTGTGGAAGATTTCTATTCAAAGCGACTTCGCCTTCTGGCCCACGGAACACCATCCAGTCCGTCAGGATCTCCATCACCAGGGCAGCAGCAGCAGCAACCCCATAACTCCATATTAGTTCAACCTTCACAGCAACCTTCAACAACATACTCACCCCCGGCATCACAAGCACCACCGCCACCTAGCAGCAGTGTAAGCAGTACAGATTCAGGCGGAGTGCAGACGCCTCGCTCAGGTCAGCAAGAGTCACTGCAGTCGGAGAAACTAAAATCCTGTGAGTTTTGCGGTAAATGCTTCAAGTTTTCAAGTAACCTCACAGTCCACCGTAGGACACACACACAAGAAAAGCCATATCGGTGTCGCCTGTGCTCGCATTGCTGTTCTCAGGCGACCAAGCTGAAACGGCATATGAAAGTCCACAACAAGTCCGCTTTCATGCCAGTCACTAGCACTGCAGGATCAGAAACGGGTGAACGCTCAGCTAACAGTACCCCAGACTCGAGCCAACAGTCAAAGCAAGATGAGGATACTTACGATGATAAAGATAGTGATTTGGATCAGCTGGTAGAGGAAGATGATGAAGAGACAGCAATCGAAGAGGAGGCTGCATCAGCAGAATATTCTAAAGTTACAGGAGAAAACTGGGGCGCGCCAATCCCGTTCAATATGTCTGAAAGTGACTCCTCTATGGATGAAAATGATGAGCACATCAAAGATGAACCAGAAGTATCTCAAGATAGTGAGTGCAGCAATCGGGATGCAAATAGTCGGCAGTCTTCATCATTGCTGAGTGAAGTCATGGAGAATAGCGGATTGGGAAATATCCAGCCATATAATGAGGCATTCAAGCAAGCATTGGAGGAGAATCGTTATCGGGACCACAATTCTGACGACAAAGCTGAGCGGAATTCTTCTTCAGATTCTGCGAAAAATGGTGTCAAAGAGGAACCTTCTTCAACGGATAGTTCTAGGCCTGGATCTAGTCATCAGCCATATTTAGATTCAAAGATGGAACATCCAAACAAAAAGCTGAAACTGGATTCATCAGACTTGCCGAGCAAAATGTTCCACCGAAATGACTTTTACCCAAACATCTGGTTCCCACCAACAGCGCCCATCCCACCATTCATGAGTCATCCAGATCGTGGGCTGATCCATCGAAGTCCAGTTTTACCACATAACGGCATTGGGCCGATGAACCACGATAGTGCCTTCAAGCTCAGCACAGAGAGCAAGCCCGGCACAAATCTTGGTCCGCTCAACACGTCACCTTCATCCCAGTCCCCCGGTGTGCCTATAAATCGCAACAGCAACAAGAGAAATGACACTTGTGAATTCTGTGGGAAAATATTCAAGAACTGTAGCAACTTGACAGTGCACAGGAGAAGCCATACCGGTGAGAAACCTTACAAGTGCCATTTGTGCAGTTACGCCTGTGCCCAGTCTAGTAAACTCACGCGACATATGAAGACGCATGGGCGGGTTGGCAAGGATGTGTACCGCTGCAAATTCTGCAATATGCCGTTCTCAGTTCCGAGTACGCTCGAGAAGCATATGAGGAAATGTGTTGAAAACCAGCAGAACCAGCAACTGCTCAACGCCGAGAAGGCCGCTCCAGGAGCGCCTCCAAACAGCAGCATACCATCTGTGTAACCATGGTAACAACATCTAGGAGTAGATACGACAACACACAGACTAACCGGCAGCCTAGCTGTCACCTCGTGGCCTTTCACACAGTGGACGTTTCAGCACGGATTCGCTCGATCGTGCTTTGGCTGATATTTTGAGCAGGAAGAATTTGGTAGGGAATAATGCACAGGGTGAAACAGTGTAACATCGTAACATGGTGGAAATACCACACTAAACAGAAAAGTGCTCAACTTTCTGATAATGTTTATCACTGCATAATAATAGTAATCTTACATACATTTGTGAATATTTGATGTTTTGGGTACAGATTTCTCTTCTGGGGGAGGTAGGAAGGATTTTATTGTGGTTTGAGGATGATAGGTCTCCCTCTCAATATAGGGGACTGTTTGTACACTGTTAGAAGATATCCAAAGTTGTGCCTGGGTTGCGATCCCAAAGATGGGATGCCCGCATCCATGTGGGGTGCAGGCCCACATGTACCAAGATAAACTGAATCAAGCTGGTAAGCTGAAGCAATATTTTGATAACAATTATGTGATAGTTTGAATCAATTTTTGTAATTGCTTCTGGAGAAAATTTATGGATCTAACAGGGTTATTCTCGTAATTACAGTGCTTATTACCCAACTTGTGTACCCTACAGGTTCAGGAGTAGTGGTATTGCAGCTAGCTGACCATTATTTTATATATTTCTCAAATCTTGTACCCCAGAATGCTTTTGAGATTTTGTTGACTGTTTGACGAAGTTGACGACTGCCAGTTTGTGGTGGGTTGCTTAAGAAGCTCTTCAGCTCTGCTTGCCCTTTGTGTTAGCTTCATAGAAGCACATTTTAATGATATCAGCCATTAGTTTAGTCTTGATTTATGTTTCAAACATAAAGTTCACAAGGAAACTTTGTACATAGCACTGTTTCAAACAGTGGCAGATGACGGAGAGATCGTGTTGAGCAACGGAAGAGTAGCTCATTGTTTGAATATTTTCTTGTAAAATGATTTATTACGTTACTTGCTTGCCACCAAGACTGCAGCAGTGCTACTGTGGATGGTTCTTGGGTAATGGTCTCTTTCGAGACGGGTATTCAGTATATTTTTAAGAATGAAGGCAGCCAGTCTATAAAGACAAAACTTTATTACGTTCAGTGTTCGTATGAAACCAGTGGATATGGTCAGATTTAGCATTCTGCTGGGGATGTCCGTGACCGGAGTCTCCTAGTTGTAGAACTTCCATATTTGTACTTCCTACATAGAATGCAGAATCTTATGTTTTGGGGCCTGTGTTAGGGTCTGGAGCAAGCAAATCAGTGTTAGCTCAGTACAGTAAAAGACTAACACTTTGGCCAGTTTTTTTTTTTTTTTTTTTTTATTCTGGGTTGTCATTAAGCATCTTTGGTTTGCTTAAATGGTCTCCTTTCTTAGAGTGTGACAAGATGGTTTCTACAATATTAGCAGATATGTTAATTTTATAGATCATTTGCTAGCTTCCTTGCAGAGCATGAATCCCCTTGTGATGGGCATTATTTTGTTACTGTTTGCTTGCAACTATTGTCAAATGCAAATATACTCTTACAAAACGAGGGTTCATACTATTAAAGGGGCTAGCCAGTGACTTCAACAGTTGAGTCTGTAGTTAAAAATTCAAAATTGCATTCTGGTGTCTCTTTTGAGGGGCTGGAAGAGGAAGATATTTTGGCTACTTGCTGTGACAATTTTGTCACTGCATGACATTCCATAGTTAGGGGGGCAGTTGAAACTGGATGGGAGGGGGCACCTTTTAGTAGTGGAGTAAGAAGACTACCCCAGGTTTACCAGCCATATACAGTTAGTGCCATGTTTTAGGTGTAGTCAAACAATCGTAGTGATGTGGTCGACCAGTTTTGGGAGACCTTAAACCAAGTGACTGTATTTTTTCTCTGCATGTCAAATTATAGAGAATATTTTATACTATTAAGAATACAAAGTTTATTTTATTGTGATACAGAGTTACATCACTAAAAAGGGGTTTTAGTCACCAATGACATACTTGTAGATATTTTACCATAACATATCCATAAAATCAGATTTTTTATGCTTTATCTAGCGCCTTCAGCATCTGCTTATAAGGTTTTGAATTTAGTGAGAGACCCGGTGCTTGTTTGATGTATTTAGTGTTTACTGAACTAATTACTCTTATATTCAGCATACATTCATATTAATTTTGCACTGTTAATCCATTGTTATTCAGATGTGTATTCTGTGTTTTCCGGTGACACACTACAGGTTTTAGTTTTGGGGGAATACCCTTTGACTATCTTGGGGGAAAATGCCTGTATCACGATTTTGTATTATACAGCGAGGTTAGATGTTAGTAGAGAGTAGAATCTTAGTTGACAAATTTGAGTTTTGTTATATTACATTATATCTGTCATTCATTTGTATTAGCCAACACAACAGGTTTGTATATGCTGATTATAGATGCTTCTAATTCTGACATTACAGTGTCCACAGTGCTGTGTTTTATGACATATAGCTGAGGGATGCTGTATTTAAAGTGTGTGTTTTCTTGGTGCAGAAGGTTGATGCTACATCTTAAAATTCTGTTTACCTGCTGCAGAAGTTGAATATTGTGTCCGCATTAGCTCTTTTTTATTACTGCACAAAATATAGATCCCATATCTGCAAAATATTACAAAAACTGGATCTTATTATCAATGTTTTGTGCATTCTTGGTACAAAACTTGGGTTCTTAAATTAAATGTTTGTTTTCCTAATACAAAAGTTTATAAATCTTCATAAATCTAAATTTTTGTTTTCTTGATTAGACGTTGGATTCTTCATTTCTGTATTCCTTAAAATGGACTTAATTTGGGAACCTCAATTTGGCTTTTCCTGTAATAGAGTTTTGATCACAAATCTAAATTTATATTTTTCTGGAACAGATTTGATTGTGAATCTGAACGTGTTTTTCTAGTACCATGATTTAGAGTAGATACCAAAAAAAGGAAGTTGATGCCTTATGAAACGTGCTGAAAAAGTTGCACATTGCACACATACACACACATGCATCGCAATTTCTTAAAAATAAAGTAAAAGACTTATTAAAATATGATAAAAAATCCCGGTTAACCTATTTTCACATATGTTTAATATGTGAGCAGGTATTTTAATATTATATAAAAAAATCAGATTAACTGTTGGCTGTGTAACTGATACAGATATTTGATCAGAACAATCATGTTTTTTAAATTTAATTTTTTGCTGTTAGTCTGGTGTGAAAAAAGTAACATACTAAGCAGCAGAAATTTTAAATACTTGTTTTGTATTCTGTTTGTGTTGAAGCTTTGTCTGTAACTGACCCAAGGAATTTTTTGTTAAAGTCTGACAGCAAACCCACGGAGTACGGTTTTGATTGGACATACTCAATTAAGGGAGGATAAAACTGTTTGTTTTATAAGCTTAACGGGGAAAAAATCAATTTTATATCTTTTTTGACTTGAAGGTCAGGTTTAATCTTTAAATATCTGTAGAATTGATATTTTGTTTGTCACTTCAAATGCAGTAAAGTTGGTCATTTGGCGGGGATGTGGCAGCTTTTTATGATTTTGTTTCTCCGTTTCAACAAGTAATCTGTAGACATCGCATTTTGACTTCATTTGTACTCAGCTGTACCTTTATATTCAGCTGCATAACTTACCCTCCCCATGATAATTTCAGTTTCGAGGAAAGTAAAATAAAATCTATCAAATTCATATTATAGCAGGTAAAGAAGAGAATACTTAAGCAAATTAATGCATTTATCTTTTATGTAAATTTTATAGGGCTATCTAATTGAATCTGTGAAATTCAAAATGTAGCAAGCATACTTGCATTGTTAACATAGACCAATTTAAAGCTTAGTTTGAGGCATGAGGCACATTAAACAAATTAATTAAAATTGTAAATGAAATCTATTTGGTACTTAAAATAATATGTCAAAATAAGACTTTCTAAAATTGTAAAGTTGTTAGCATGATTCTGAAGGTCAAGGAACTAAAGTTGATAATGAAATGAAAGTTGATTTTTCTTCTGTTTGTGGGTGTTAACTTTTTTTCAGTTGCTCATAAGTCACTATGCATGCCTCATTGCAAATAGAATAGCTGCATGCGTTAAAATCTTGTTCCTGTTATGTATATTCTTAACGAAATCGATTAAGCGCAACACCACTCTGAGAAGAAAATGATGCTGTGATTGTTAAAAAAGGTTATAAGATTGTTCTCTAAGAACCTATATATTTACCTGACGTTTATTTTGCATTTACACCCCAGCACTGAAAGTATAGGTGGTGCCATTGTGGAAGGAGATAGGTTTGCATTTTTAACCGGTGTACAGCAAATAGAAGAAAATGAAACATTTGTAATTTTTTAAAGTGTTTTTTGTCTGTTAGACAATCATAATGGTGGATTTTTACAATTCATGTATGGAAAAATCTGTGGTTCAAGACTTCAAGCATTTGATTCTTTATTAAAGGTGCCTGTTGATGTTGATCACCCCTATTTTCTGAAAATGAACTCTTCCAAATGTCATTCTTGTTATAGTTTGCTGTATACAGCCGAGTAACAAGTTTACACACAAGTGTTTACTCATTACACTTTACGCTGTAATACTGTTACAACATTGTAATTACCCTCTGTTGTGCAACAATATCATGTTTACTCTTGTGTGCAATCGTGTGACTAGGGATGTATACAGTTGTCAGTCTTAAACTTGGATTTATACATATTACATTTTGATTGTATACTTTTCACCCGGTTTATGCACACAAGTGCACATGTTAAGATAACAATAAGAAGTTACTTGGGCTTTTGTTCTGTAATAACCTGGTATACACCTGGTTACATTGTGGGTGTAACAGGTTTATAAAGTGTTTTTTACAAAGTTACACATGAAGTGTGATTTGGTGAAGAAACGCTTCTACATTTAGATATATACATGTAACAGTGGGTAAATATAAATATACAACTGATTAAAAATATAACAAAATATTAATCCCAGTTTGTAAAGCAAAATACAGCCTTACACCCTGGGGTGTAATCGAGCGTGTAAAGATGACGAAGACTTTTACTCACAGATGTAATGAAGGTATTTTCCAAGGTGTACACATTTGAGTTTGTAAAACAGAAAAATTTATAATTGGTTGCGAAACCCAGTTCTTCAAGGGGAATTATTTTTTATATCATGATAAATAAATTTGCATTTCATTATCAGCGCAGTTTTCTTCTAAAATAACGCTTTTAATTGATTGACAAAACCGGTGAACATGTTTTTATGTGATAATAGAAGCTTTTAATGCCAGAAACGTTTAGCGTTATAGTTTACACCTAGAACCCAATATAATTGGGACATTTTCCAGAATGTTTTAAAAATTTCCACAATTTCACAGTTGGCTGACTCGAGAGATCTTAACCAGGTCCTGTTTGATGATATTTTGCATCCCAATAAGGCTTGGATCACTGACAGTTCTGTTATATTCTTGTGTGTTAGCTTATGTACATTTATTTATTCACATCACAGTGGGAATTCGTACATCTAATGTACTAAAACATAGAAGTTTAGCCAAGCTTTGCTCTTATGTATTTATGTTGTTATGGATATTTGTAAAGGTGTACCACGTACCTGTAAGGTCAATAAATATGTCATGGTTATCACTGATTCTTATTCTTTTCATATATATATATATATATATATATATATATATATATATAATATATATAATATATATATATATGTATATATGTGTGTTATGGTCAGTTTTAAATTCCTGTCTATGTAAATGATTGCGTGTGTATATGTGAGTCGAACCTGCTACACGTCATCTATAGTCTCAATTGTTACAGAGCAGTCATCAGTGACGATATCAAACGGGCGCTTGTGTGTTTCCGTCCTGCCAATTCACTCTTTTTTTTTAAGAGTCGCTCCTTTATAGGATTTCCTGGAAATGATTTTAATTACATTTTTTTCACTCTTTTTTTTTTGCAGCACTCTTTTTTCCCCTCTTTTTTTTCATGAAATAAATACGATTTGTACTAATTCTCTCCTTTATATAATAAGTCCAGTTAGAAAAAGAATGGGACATTTCGCGGTTTTTTTTGTGTGCAAATATCAAGCATGTGTCACAACGTGGAAAATGCCCTTTTCTCCATGCAGGGGATGAGCGCCATGTATGTTTCTGATTTTCAAAGTTTGGGAATGATAATTATTCGTCGACATAAATACACAATTGTGGTATGTGAAGCACATCTTTATTAATAAGTCTGTGATAAAATATGGGAAATTGGCGCTGATTTTGTTCTTTTTTCACTTTTTTATTTCAAAGAAGTTCTTTTTTCCGGGAATACTTTTTTCGGCATTTATCTTTGGCAGCCCTGTGTTTGTCAATGCGTGCGTGCGTGTGTGTGTGGGGGGGGGGGGGGGGGGGGGGGGGGTCACTATATAGTGTATAAGGGAGCCGTACAAGTTACAATCTTGAATTAAGCATCTAACACGTTTGTGCGTGCACGGTTTAAGTGGTTATGATTTAATTTACAGTGCATGTTTGTTGCCTTGTATGACTGATTGGTCTACACAGAGAGAAAACACGTTTGTCTCTTTAGAATAAAAAATACACCAAATTCTGTTTATCATTAAATATTCTTACTTTATAAATGACTATATAAAAACTGACTGAGCCACCTGAGCAGTTGCGATATTTGTCCGGTCGTCCATTACAGTCAAAATCGTAACCGTTACACCTAGAAACCACAAACTTACTATCCATGGAGGTCCTGTTTAAAACTTTAAAAAAGTATGTCAGGGTGACCTATATTCTGCGAGCCACAGGGCGTCAGTTAACATGCTTTGGCACATCGTGAAAGTCGGACTCTTCTGACTGTTGGATATGTCCCTCTAACAATTAAATTATTAAATATTTCTGATGACTTCAAAAACTGATGACCTTGTTAATATGACAGGTGTAAGTAATTAGACTATTTACACTTACTGGCAGTGATTTATTGTTGCTAAAACGCCATGTCCAGCTGGCCCGTTATTGCATCCGCCATAGATTTTGGTGACGATCCGACACATAATCTGGATTCGGGAATGCCATCAAGGAATATTCACAATTGCGAAAGCGGATACGGGGGGGGGGGGGGGTCCATGAAGAGGGTACTTTTTCATCCGCCGCAACATTTTTTAAAGAGTTTAAGCCCAGTTTTGCGGCCAGGACCCCCTTTTTCGGACCTTGAGACCCTTTTTTTAGGGTTTCCACTGGTCCTTTTTGGTTGGACCCTTCCTCTTCCTAAATCCTGGATCCGCCCCTGAAAGGTACAGTCACGTATGCACGAATGAATCTTTGAATATGTAAATGCAAGCACGAGTTGGGGAGTCCTACAACAGGGGCCCTCCACATGGCGGAGGCTTGCATTCCTTAGAATGCAGCTTTCTAGTTACCCTCTACCTTTCTGTCTTTTTGCAAACTGTTTAGGTTCGCTGATGTAAAAAGAAATAGAAGGTCTGGGAATAATTTTTAAAATCTTGGTGCATATTTATTTCTGCAAACGCGGTCTCGAACATGACTTCATATTACGGTGAGAATTGCTTTTAAGCTGATCTTCGTTAAATAACACCTTTTTATGATATTTTCATTAAAATTTGTTTATATTTCAGCCTGAAATAAATTATGCCTGCCTAATCACTTTTTTTAAAAAGAGTCACCCATATATTTATATATACACACGTGTGTATCTCTCTGTCCGAACAATACAAGCGTCCAAAAGAACGCTACATCTGTTCAGTTTTATGGTTAAACTAAAAATGTTAAAAAAGTTCCTGAGGAAGAACAAAAAATAATGAAAATAAATAATTCAATTTAAATTTCTCCGGCCATATAGATTATAATGATGGATATAAAGACACGTATGTCTTGAACCACTTGCTTCTTTCAGTGGTTTATGTTTTAAGATCGCATGCTTTGTCATATATAAGCCGTTCCAATTTGTTATAAGAATAATAGAACTCTGCCAGAACCAATTGCCAAATATAATGGAAGGTAACCGCAATGTAAGGACAACAGATATATATAGATATATTTTATCTGTTCTGTACTGCAGACATAGATTTTCTTTATAGCGCCCTTCTGAACGTGAAAGGTCGCACCATAATGTGGCCATAAAACACTAATTTGTTTATAATAATATTTATTTTTAAGTACAAGTGCCTATATTAGATTTGCTTATACGAGAGTTTGCATAGATACGTACATGAATTATTTTTAGGTTGCAGAACTTGTAAAATGACAATATCTCGATTTTTTTTTTCCTCTCTCGTGTCTCTATCTAACTTAACACTGACAATTTAAATTTTGATTCATTAAAGTCCACTATAAAAAGTAGCTTACTGTTACTAGGTGTTTAAACAAGTGAATATCTTTTAAAAATTTAATTTTTTTAATGTTACAGAATCATGTTAATATAAATTAAAAGATAAAAAAAAACATGTATACCATTCATCAGAAAGAAGACTGTATACATGCAAGGTTTAAAAACTGTATACTTTAAGGGGTTTGTAATGAATATTAAAACTTTCTGGTTTATTATAAATACAGGGGTTTTTGCCAGTCGGGGGGGGGGGGAGGGTCCAGGGGGTCCGAACCCCCCCCCCCCCCTTTTTCACCGAAGCAACCTTTTTTTAAGGATTTCAAACAAAATTTTGCGGCCTGCCCCCCCCCCCCCCCCCCCCCCACATTCAGACCTGGGGACCTTTTTTATTTTGGTTTTTCATTAGTCCTCCTGAGTTGGACCCCTTTTCCTAAATCCTGGATCCGCCCCTGATACCTGAACGCAAATTAATGTGAAGCACATGTAGTATCGTGACTGAGTATACGTATAGTTTGAGACAGAAGAGGATTCCCATTCACTGCATAAGGATTCCCATTTTTGTTTAGATTTATTTGAAAATTGTTTTTGTCAGATGGCCAGGTCAGCTAAATAAAGCTGTTTAAGTATTTTTGGTTCTGGGTCCATCTATTATATACCTATATAGACACGGTTCTTTCGCATCAATTACTGATGAATAAGCTTTAAAATGATTGTCATACATGGTAGACTTTAACGTCAGAGGAAAAAATTAAAGTTCCGATATTGTACCAAATGTCCTCGCCTGCAGCGGCACAGGTCACGTGATTCTAGTATCAGAAGACTGCGCTTTCAGTCAGTTGTGGATCCGGGATTTTTTTTTTTTTTTTTTTGGGGGGGGGGGGCGCTTATTTGTCTCAGCTCAGAGTGTTACTGGCATCTAATATGTGTAGCGAGTAAATAAACAATTGCATGTTGTTTTTATTGCATAAGATCGATTTTTCACATATCAATGGTGACGTCTTTCTTTTATATACTTAACCAAGAAAATACTGTATTCAGACTTCCCAGATTTAAGGAAAAAAATTCCATCCTCCATACTAACTGTCAAGGCTGCGCTCATGCCAGAGCGCACGTGAAAGTGACAGTAAAAAAAAAAGAATGTTACTATGTTGCCAACTCAAATTAACAGGGCAGATATTTAATTTGATCGTATGGCCGTGTTATATATAGGTGAGTGTCCACAAGTCAGACTTTGAGACTTATCCTATATATTGACCTACACATGTGTGACCAGCACAGCTACTGCCTCATGTTTTTTTTTCTGGAGGCCAGAACCTTTTGGGGGAGCTGTAGCTCCTATACAGCTACCCCCTGGAACCGCCACTGCATTAGTGCCATGTATGTATACATATAACGTTACTAACCAACCTTTACAACGGAAATCTATAAAGCTCTAGGCCCACCGCTCTCCCTTTATGATTCACCGTTAACGTAATGCACAAGATGCGTTACTACATAAAAAATACATTTAATTATCTGCAACAAACCTCAGTATTGCGCAGTTTTGATATTGCAAAGCTAAGTTTTTTTTTTTATGAAAATGTGCGGTTTTAATTATAGCTGCTTGAAAGAAAGCATAAAAACACTCAAATGAATCATGTATTTTACATCCGGGTACTATTCTCTGTACATACAAAGTTTGATTTTCTCTTTAAACTACCAAGTAATTTTACGCAGCAATGGGATACGTATTGGAAATGAACATAAGAATCGATTTTTTTGTTTACTAGTTTATGAAATATTGAACAAACTAATTAACAACAACAAAACATGTCTTATTAAAACTGAGACTCTGATCTTTGAAAGATATGATTGAAACAAAAAACAGTCTCTGCAGGATGCAAAAAAAAAAAATGACCTTAAATTTGAAATTGAATTAAAAGAGATAAAATTAAACAAAAAAGGTCATTTTTTTACGGAACCTCTTGCCTGTGGTATATCATATTAAACGTCGCTAAGAGTGTGGAATTATTGAGGGTTGTTTTCGCCAATAATCATTATAAATATTGCACATGGGTAACGGTGCGGAAGAACTCGAGCCCACGGGGCGCAAGTCTCAGATAGCCAGTTTCCACACATGATGTAATAAATGGGAAAAGCAGCCTAAGTGGGGGTAATAGATTTCTATCAGTCATAACACAGGCGTAATGCTCAAATGCTTCCTGGCCTATTATAGGCCATTTAACACTCCAGTGACCGGCCAGTCCTGGGTTGCACTGGCCTTCTGTAGGGGATGGTGGATTCAGCCAAGACCGGCCAACCATTAGTTGCTAATCATGCTGCATGAATAGGGCCGACGCTTTAAGCTGACCTTAGCGCCCCGAACTGGACCGGACCCGACCGAACCCCGGACGTGAGAACAGTCTCTGATGACCAGCTTTTGCACAAGCAACACACTCAGGTGTATAGGACAGATTATATCCCCTGCCAGGGTAATACCCGGGGATAGTGTAGCTTTAGAAAGGATTTACACTTGTGAAAAGATACCAAGCTACCATCATTTAAAAGTACACCCACCCCCTTTAATCTGGGATCGATTTCAGATTAGCCCCCCCCCCCCCCCCAGCCGCATACTTGATTTCAGGCTTCTTGTCTGATATAGCTTAACGGTAAACTTTATGCTTCTAAATCATGATATAGATGTTAATTGAATTAAACTAGTGAATGATGCATGATTTAAAGCTATCAACAATATCTGAAAAATAAAAGTCGCAAAAATAATTTTATTGTCAATTCTATTGGTGTTCGTCTGGACAGCTGAGTGTTAAAATACTCGACCCCCTCCGCCGGGTTCGTTCCCCGGTGTGGCTATGAGAGTGGGTTGTAGTTGCCCGTCCAAGGTCGGTGGTTTTCCCGGTCCTCCGGTTTCCTCCACCTATACAGACTACCGAGCGCCAACATCCGAGCCATGGAGAGTGCCTCGTATTAGTTGTTATAACTACATGTAGTTGTACAATCCATGTAAAAAAAAAAAAAAAAAAAAATGACAGAAGCGCTTGACACATTACATATAAACTTAAGATAATCAAAGATGCAATTTAATTTGAGGAATCCAGAAAAAAAAGAATTTAAAAAATTATAAGTGTAAATGAATAAAAATAGTTTTTTAAGGGAAATCAGATGTCGCTTGTTCGAGGATGAAATGAATTTTGAACAAGTTACTCCCGGGGTAATCTGAAATAGGTCCTCCCCACACTCCCAACTAACCAGCCTATGTTATATTTGATACCCAATTGGACCAGTCTATACCTCCATTCTTCCAAGCTCACACGATATTAAAATGTTGAGCCAATTTTAAATAATTGAAGTAACTGCATTGAAATGACAACCACTGACCTCCTGATAGACAGCATGCACGTTGCACTTAAATGGATGTTATATGTTTCTGATTTGTGAGGCCGGGGTAAAGTTATGGATCTGGCCAGGCATGTGAAACAGTCCCGGGAATTAAAGTTAATGACATTACAGACATTACAGCTGTGGCTTTTTTAGGCTGGCATGCATACACCGGGGTATAAAATAAAAGGGGGATAATCTGGCCTGCTATATCAGGACCCTGACAAGGGATCATAATCGGAGAGTCCCTGTGGCCTGTCGTTTCTCTCACGGGTATTTGTCACTGTCCCGAAAGACCAGAACTGACCCTTGCTTTTATTATTTGAATATTCCAAGGACGTATTTTCAATAGTTCTGACACGCATTGCATGTGGTCATTCCAGGGAAAAATGCCCCCTTGTCCTTCACTTGAATGCTTGTCCATCACTGGTCAGTTATAATTAATAAGTCCTTTCATCTGCTCGGCGACACCGGCTGACTGGGTCAAAAATGTGACGAGCTCTCTTAAAGAGGTTACATACTGTCTGTACTTATTAGAGATGGACATACTGTCATCCCGCCCCGGAACACACATATGTACGCGCCGAACATCTGCAGTACTTGTTATGCATATAACACACTCTATATTTGTTCATTACGTAGTATAATGCAGATAACACTGCGCAAATCCCGTTAATATAACAAGATTTTCCAAATCATTACACAAGCCTATGAACACGAGGATTTCCCTTTAATCATGCACAAACTTTATTATCGGTGTCTCCGAAGACCTTGCATAACAGAACACGAATATATACTGTGGTTTCCTTCATATTCGCGAAATTAAATACATGCACTGTTTCGCGATGTTTTCATTTTCGTGATTTACTATATTGTAACTTGTGCAGTGTAAAAATCTATTATTAGTAATTTATTACATCAGTTACTTAATATGTACGCAAAATCTTTATAACTTCACGAGGAGCAAAGAGACCGTCGATCAGGTGGAAATTCTTAATGCAATATAATGGCAGATAGGTATAAAGGAACTGACATAAATATATAATTCATAATCAATTAAGGGTAATATAAAATGTATGCAAATATTGACGCTCTATAAAATAGACCAATTTTCAGAAACATCACAGAGTTATCTAAAACGTTATTGCAAAACGATTTTATAATATTTGCCTGGCAGCCATATTGGATTTATCAAGAGTCTGACACTTGAAAGCACTTATTGCGCGTGATATAACGGATGGACGGACAATATACGATCATCGCAAATTCGAAACCCTCGCAAACACGTAGGAGGTCACAATTATATATATTTGTTTAATAGCTGCTTGTTCATATAGGCTGTAAGTTGAGCATGAGACAGGTTGGTTTGAAGTGATTTGACTGTTATATAACAACAATACGTAATCCTATACACATATATATGTACACAATCATATACAGTCAAACCTTATCAATAGACCACTTACGAATAACGACCACATGTTCACGGTCCTGATTCATTTTATATATATATATATATATATATATATATATATATATATATATATATATATATATAAGACCTAAGTTAGAGGACCACCCCGAAAATGCGACCGCTCTATCAAGGTCCCGTTGAAGGTCGATATTTCGGGGGTTTATACTGTATTGCGCTAACTCGAGCGCACTATTGTAAAGCTATAAGATACCTTATGTACGGAATGCGGGATGCAGAATGCGTGTTGAAAGATTTCATATGAACCTGCACGACGGCATGCATGTTTTCTGTGTTGCTCCTGGATACCATCCGGAACCTTCAGAAATCGCTACACGTAGCGATTCGTTTTGCCGGATCCGCGTTCTGCATGACGAATCCGCGCATAAGAAATTTCACCTTATACATTTAGTAAATACGGATTTTTTACGTTTTCCACGATAAAAAAATAAAAATCCTGCCCTTTTTCACAACATTATTTTAAACATTCATTGGAAAATGGCATATAGTTTATTTCAGTGGTCATCGACCACCTCCCCGATTCACCTCGTGCAGTATTATGTAATTGTGTCCCTGTACACCACAAAAATAAAAAAATAAAAAAATACAACAACAAACTCGTACCCCCAAAAAATTACTTTATTCTGAGACTACTAATCCAATTGTTTTATGCTGCATACAGAATTGATTCCAGATTCACTGGATACCATGCATAAGCCCATCATTCGGGAATCATTTCGGCAACGTGTAATCATCGCTTTTTATAGATGTTAACTACAGAAAGTGAGGATGTGATTGTTTAATTATATATGATAAAATCCCATTTTCCGATGAAATCGGAAAGAAATGGAAGCGTATACTGCACAACTGTAAAATATGTTCAAATCAAGGGACGGATCCAAGATTTTGGGAAAGGAGGGGTCCAGCCAAGGACTGAAACTTAATAAAGTCCTCATGTCCGGAGAGGAGGGGGTCCAGGCCGCATAATTGGACTGAAACCTTTAACAGATCTCGCGACGGCTGAAAAAAAAGCCCGCCTGGAGACTGAAGAGTTCACACTCATAAAATGTAAATATTACTTTGCATATTTATTAACAACTATATATCACGCATATGTCGCATCATATAATGCGAGCATTTATAAAATAAAAGTTTGACAATGAAATTATACAAGCATGAACCATTCAATTGATGTTAAGATGTATGTTTAACACTTAGGTATATTAATATATTTTAAAGGATATCTATATTACACTGCGGTAATGACCAGTCGTGGTATCTGAGCACATGCAGTGTGCATGATACGATCCTTTTGCGATGGGAAAGAATGACGGCAGGACCTTCCGCTCCGAATTTCAATGTCTTGACAGGACAACTTCCTACACTCACACTTAAGGGGGGGGATTAATATTAAGGTTGGGGCTAATTAACATTAAGGTAAGGCGTTATAAACATAAAGGTGAGGTCTAATTAACAGAAAAGTTAGGCCAAATTAACATAAAGATCAGATGTTATTAACGTAACGGTTAGGCATTTTTAACATTGAAGTTAGGCCTTATTAATAGGAAGGTTAAGCCTAATTAAAATAAATGTCAGGTCTTTTTAACATAAACGTTAGGCCTACTAAAAGATAAGTTAGACAAAATTAACATTAAGGTTAGGCACTATCAACAGTATAAAAAGTTAGGCATTTTTAACATTAAAGTTAGGCCTAATTAATAGAAAGGTTAGGCCTTATTAACATAAAGGTTAGGCCTTATTAACATAAAGGTTAGGCCTTATTAACATAAAGGTCAGGCAGTATTAACATAAAGGTCAGGCATTTTTAACAGAAAGGTTAGACTAAATTAACAGAAAGGTTAGGCATTATATTAACATAAAAGTTAGGCCTCCTTGACAGAAAGGCTAGGCCAAATAAACATAAAGCTTAGTCTTAATTAACATAAAGGTAAGGCCTAATAAACACATAGGTGAGGCTTAATTTACATAAAGATTATGCTTTATTAACATATACGATGGGCCTAATTAACTTCAAGGTTAGACCTAATTAACACTAAGGCCAGTCCCACTTAACATAAAGATTAGGCCTAATTAACACAAATGTTAGGCTTAATTTAAATGTTAAGGCCCAATCTTAACAGCATCTCCCCATTAGAAACGAAACGTCGTTCGCTTCATTATCTCCTCAATGAGGGTACAATTCTGAATATTACTATAAAATATGTTGGTGTTTTTGTACACAGTTTTCTGTACAGAGGGCCCACTGTAAATTGGTGACTATATGCGTCTTTATTGTTACTAACAGCAATAAAAAAGTAAAACCAAAAGAGTGTGTTCGGGAGTCTCATCAATTTGTTCCCGAATATTTTAATTTGTACTTACACGTTATACTTTACTATATATATAGGTACAACTGGGAATTATACGGTTAAAAAAGTATATCAAATAAAATCCGTTGTACTTTTTTGGCAGAAAGACCATGGCTCTCTAAGATCATGAAACCCTGGGGCCCTGCGCGAAAAGACGCTCATCCAATATGTAAATCTGACAATGAACATTTATAATGATTAAAATGTATCTATACAATTTTGACCTTTGTCGTTGACGTTCCCTGTACATCTGCACATTTAGCTCGCGTAATCACACATAGACAAGGGACCACGTGACCTAAAACACCCTATAGGGTGCAGAATTGCGACCAAAGCGACCGTGGACAAAATGCATCTACAATGTTAACGTAAGTGTCCTCGGAGAGAGCTGGTAGGAGGAACTCTGTAACTCGACAGCAGAATTAGCATAACGTAAAGCTACAGGGACCACCTGGTTCAAGACTGATGGTCGTCACGTGGTCAGCGACGTCCGCGGAGACAAAATTATTTTTATTACCGCCGCAGAGCTCAGTAGAGTTTATTTTTAACCCCTGTCTATATGTTTGTAGTTTATTTTAGTGGGTAATTGAAAGGGGACACAGGGGAGCCCTCTTTTTCTCTTTCTGGGCCCCAAACAACGCTGGGAAATTTTGCGCCGCATTGTGCGTCCTGCAGTTTTCTTCCCTATATATAGGCCTACCTCTGCAAGCCAGCGTAAACTGTACGGCCTATACTAGTCCAGACTCTAGTGCTTGTCGAGACTATTTAGCCCCCCCCCCCCCCCAGTAAGATCCCGTATCCGCCCCTGTATTTTTGCTCAAAGCTTGGTTTACACAAAAACATCTGGACTGATTTCCATGACACATGCTGTAGGGGTGGGGCATCCGGGGAAAACCACACTAAATTTCGTTTGATATGGATACTTTGCGGACCCAGTTTTTTTTCGCTTTGATGGAGGTATATGCGCTCCACTGAGTGCATTCTATTTTTATATATTATACCCGTATTTATGTTTAAATGTGTGTGTGTGTGTATATATATAAATATATATACAAACATATTCCTGATTACACGTGTTCTGTCCACATATAACAAATTTAAACGCCCGTTCTGGCCAGTTTGCCAACAATTCAGAACTAAACCTATAGGACTGGACAATGAATGAAACAAAAATAGACTTTTTATATAAAAAATGTCAGCATCATTAAAAAATAGCGTGATCTTATGCTAAACAGACACTTAAAGGTCTGTTCACACCCGACTAATTTGAATCAAAAGCTTTGACTGCATGGAGAGACTGGTCAAGCATTAACTAGGATCAACGGTATCACCTGTTACAAGTATACCGACGCAGGCATGGATCGGTTCATGAATGAATAAAGATGCATCGTCCGTTGACCTTTAGTGTGGCAGCGATAGATTACCAGGGATTTGAGGATTTCAATGAAACTAGCTGTAACTGTTAACTTATACATTATCTCACCCGAGTTCAATTATAGGCAAAATCATTTCATATTTAATGAAGTCAGAGGTCATAGGCATCTTTGGGTAAAAATACTTACCAGGAATAGGTTGATTTTTGTGAATATCACTATAAATAATTACCAATAGTTTCTCTCCTGATTTTTAATTCTCGGCAAAATTAGTGCATATTTAATGAGGTCATGCAGAGGTCACGAGACATGCCACATGCGGTTTATTCACACTTCGGGTGCTCTTGTTGTAAATCTCCTTTGATCAGCTGTTAATTTTGCTCCGGAGAGTTCCTATATATAGCATTTGATCAAGTGTTGCTTGAATTTCTTTCGTCAGATACATTTTTTAACAAATTCACAGTATTTTTTAACAAATTCATTTAGTTTAAAAAAGTTATAACATCATTAATTATAATGCAAGTATAGATCTATCAAATTTTATTTACAGAAGTTCGTATGCTTTCCAGATCTAAAAGAGAAAGACCTATCGCCTTTGGTCTTATTTGGACCTGCACATTAAACTTTTATAAAGATCCCCAACAAAAACTTTACACTTTGGATGCTAATAAACTGGTTTTATGAACACACGTTAAAATTTTAGTCGACTAATTTTCCTTGGGTTATTAAATTCCACAAAAATCTTTACACTGCATGGACAAGAGACACTAATGTTACCGTATACATATACAGAGTAACACAAAGAGATTCCTTGGTATACGTGTATACATGATGTGGCCATCAACGAAATGTAAACAATCACTCGTGTAAACAATGTTTTTTCCCCCAATAGCTGATGCTGGGAGAAACACCTGGAACCTTCGGACTTCGTCTTTCCAGTGTATAAATAGGGCCACATGAGAGGCCAAAGGTCAACCACATGGAACTGAATATTTTGTTACTTGCTATTATTTTTGGATTGTACCGTTAGTAAAGTTTGTGTTAAAGTCCTTTGTAGTTTCTGGACTACAAAAGCAATAACGTTTATTCAATTAAGAGCCCATTGGTCTTGATAGTACGATGAAAATCGGGATATAAAGCTGGAGGTACACTAAAATTAATATTAGATATTTTTCCGCGAACCACCCCTGCGTTAAAAAGTAATATCGTCCGATCCTCATTTATATCATACACTCCTCTTAAACCACCAAGTTTTTTTTTTAGAGGAAGGATGCATGTCTCTTGTCAGCAATTTGGTATATTAAAAGAATGTAGTCACTGACTCGGTGACTTGTACGTTCTAATCCCAAAAAGATAACTCTGTGCAAAATATTTCTGGGAACTTTCTTTCCTACATTTGCATATATAGATAAACATGTATCAATGGATTGAGCGCAAGCTACTTAAAGCTTATGAAGCTCAATCCTGATTTCCAAGATGATCATTTCTGATGGAAAAATGGGTGCGATTTTATCATGTTGATGACTTTGAAATATAGAAAGGTGTGGACAATTAACATAATGACTATGTTTAATAGAATTCGATTGATAAGGATACTGTTAAGGTGCTATAGTTGAGAGGAGAGAGGGTTTTGGTGGATGTGGGATGTTTGTCAAAAATGTCATTTTCTTTTATGCTAAAATCTGTTGGAATTTTCAATAAAATTGCAGAACTTGTAATGAGGTATCATTTGATAAGTATATTATTCTAGCAAAGTTATAGAGGTGCCATTGAACTTTCTTGAGCAAAGGACATAACAGACTGGATGATGTGATCTAATTTATTAATGTTCTCCATAAATTTTGGATTTTTTAAAATTTGAAACACACGTTACTGTGTCAATAACAAGAAGAACAATTTGTTAAACTATTCCCTCAAACAGTAATTTCTTTCTTTCTTTTTAAACAAGGCTGGTAAAGTCAAAGTTTAGGCTTTTCTCCTGGTTTATGGGACACACGATTGTGAAAACTAGATGTGTCGGAACGACACGTTTAAGTTCAGGAGGTGTCGTATGGTCAAAAGTACAAAATGCAACAAGGGCAAAATGCAAACTCGATCTGTAATGGGTCATTATCAAGCAACACACCAAAATCAGGCCAGTATCTGCAGGCATTGTGAAAAAAGTCCATACATATGCATTTTTCATAAAAATGTCTGTCTTTCATGAAATTTTCTATGTTCAGGTTCTGTCATATGGTCAAAAATAGGTCAACTGGGACGAAACGCAAACTCGATCTGTAAGTGGTCATTATGCGCCCACAGACCAAACATTAGGCCAGTATCTGTAAGCATTGCATTGCGAAACCAGAATATTAGCAAAAGCTGATAATCAGTCATAAATTTAAATTGGAGCGGTATGTACCATGTTTCATAACAATCCACCAAATGCTTTCTGAGAAATAAGCTCCTAAGTTTTTTTTCTATACTAAGATCTGTGACCTTGAAAAGTAGTTCAAATATCACCCATCTTTGAAATTGACCAAGATTATGTAAATATCATGTAATAGCACTGAAGAAATGAAGTTCCTGTGTTGAATACCTTTGGAGATATCCTGCACAAAAGGCCAAAATTGAAAAATCCGATAAAAATTCATTTAAAAATCAGAAATTATAGGTGGTGCCACCAAAGTTGTGACCATCATTCCAAATGATCATAGAAAGTTTTGTGAAAATCCACACAATGGTCCTGAGATATAAGCTTCTGAGTGTTTTTGTATAATCAGCTCTAAAACAAAGAAAATAGGTCAAGGTCACCCATCTTTGCACTTGACCAAAATTTTGTGGATATACATCTTCACTGATGAAATAAAATTCCAACGGTGAATCCTTTTAGAGATATCCTGCTCACAAGGCCAAAATTGAAAAAAAAACGATAAAAATTGATTAAAAAATCAGAAATTGCAGGTGGCGCCATCTAAATTGTGCAGCACGTACAGACCATCAGTCCCAATGTGCATAGTAAGTTTCCTGAGATATAAGCTTCTGAGTGTTTTTCTATAATCAGCTCTAAAATGTAGAAAAATGGGTCAAGGTCACCCATCTTCGAACTTGACCGAGATTTTATTGATATACATCTTCACTGATGAAATAAAATTCTTACGGTGAATCTTTTTAGAGATATCCCGCCCACAAGGTAAAAGTTAACAAACGCGGGACGGTCGGACGCCGGACGGACAGACAGACAGCTTGGGTGACGACAATAGCCCATCAGCCTATGAGCTGAGGGCTAAAAACGGCTGTACATGTACATTTGTCATGAAAATTTATATTTTTCATGAAATTTTCTATGTTTAGGAAATGTAAAACAATCAAAAGTAGGTCAACCGGGACGAAACGCGAACTTGATCTGTAACTGGTCATTAACTGCCCACACACCAAAAATCAGGGCAGTACCTGCAGGCATTGGGGAAAAAAGTCCGTACATGTGTATTTGTCATGAAAATTTATATTTTTTATGAAATTTTCTATGTTCAGGAGCCGTAAAACCGTCAAAAGTAGGTCAACCGGGATAAAACGCAAACTCAATCTGTAACTGGTCAACATCTGCCCACACATAAAAAATCAGGCTAATATCTGCAGGCATTGCGAAAAAAAAGTCCGTAATGTGTATTTGTCATAAAACTTTATATTTTTCATGAAATTTTCTATGTTCAGGAGCCGTAAAACGGTCAAAAGAAGGTCAACCGGGACGAAACGCGAACTCGATCTGTAACTAGTCAATATCTGCCCACACACCAAAACTCAGGCCAATATCTGCAGGCATTGCGAAAAAAAAGTCCGTAATGTGTATTTGTCATAAAAATTTATATTTTTCATGAAATTTTCTATGTTCAGGAGCCGTAAAACGGTTAAAAGTAGGTCAACCGGGACGAAACGCGAACTCTATCTGTAACTGGTCATTATCTGCCCACACACCGAAAATCAGGCCAATATCTGCAGGCATTGCGAAAAAAAGTCCGTACAACTGTTTGATTTCGAAATGACGGAAGGACGGACATGGGTAAAACTATATGCCCCGGCCACTTTGTGGCGGGGGCATAAAAAGTGGGGTCCAATCCAGGAGTACTGATGACAATCCTAAATAAGGGTCCGAAGGTCAAGAAAAAAAGGGGGGGGGGCATGCTGCAAAAAATTGGCCTGAAACCCTTGAAAAAGGTTGTGGTGACTAGTAAGTAGGGGGGATGGGGAATAGTGGCGGCGGTAGCAAACCAACTGATCTCCCCCACCCCCAGGATTCGCTTCTGACGCGAGGAGTTATAAGCATGTCTGTTACCCATTCTGCCCTCAGAAAGGACACTTGAAGATTTTATTATAAACTTTATTTCTGTCTTTTGATCTTAAATTGAAGGTAGAAATATGTGACAAAAATATACCCTTGGAGGTCACTATCTAAGTAGTTAGTTAAATAGGTTAGATGGTTACTCCTTCCCGTCATACGATAAGATTAAAAATATATTTTAAATTTAAAATAGGATTGAGCAAAATCCACATAACTGGTGTTCAGGCAATTAATAGTGTTCGATTCCTAAATGAGAAATAATTCTACATAGAAATAGCAATTCTGAATCCTCATCAAAGACACTGTATACATATACATATGCAACAAACATTTGACCAATTTCTTACATTAATAAAACTGCATGCTCACTTTCAACAGACCACACACATAAATCCCTCAAGCTCTTGCAACATTCATCCAAATGAAATGCGATTCAATTTTTTTAGAAATGAAAATTTTAATGAGGTTGATCACAACACGAACTATCAATTTCTATCAGGTTGCTATAACCACTTGTAGTACTGAAGAAATACCAATTCATTAGAATCCATTTTTTTTGTCCACCTTAGCTCACCTTGGCTCTACTATAACATTCAGAACAAATTGAAAGCGATCCTGGATCTAGACAACGAGGACCAGGTAAGTCCATGATTGGCACACCTGTGCCTTACTTCCTCCACCATAATGAACTCCAAGAAGAACAAATTTAAAATCAGTTGCACAGATTTCATCTGTGAACACTGTTGTCATCTTGGGAGATTTTGGATGATACCTCAGCTGCTGGGTTCCTAAAAAGACATTTCACTATCCATCTAGTTCGAAATCTATATATACTTTCACCTAAAAAGAAGATATAAATATTAGAAATCTTGGATAATTTATTATCTATTCAGATTGCAGACAGGTAATTTGGGGTTCTTTGTTCAAAGGTCTTTTAGAGAATATACATGGTTTACATTGTACAAATAAGGTTTAAATGTGGGCGACCTGAGTGCAGACGAGTTATTGGTTAAAGAGAAAGAGCTGAAAGCTACACTGGGTTCAAATCATAAGCTATGCTTAGGTGTAGCTTCATAAATTTAATCTGCTGACCACATGTTTTTTTTCTCCTGGTACATAGCACATGGGGCTAATTTAATCAAGTGTATCTTTGTATGTAAATAATCATCATAAAAAATACTCAGAAGCATTTTTGAATAGGCTATTAAATTACAGTGATACATACACGGCATTCTGATTGCCAATGTGAGAGATTAATTTTGTTCTGAATAACATCAATAATTCTACGTTTTGCGTTTTCTCCAGTACAATGGTGTCTCCTCTATCGTATATATTACATTGCTGCTTCGAAAAGCAACTACGTCCATTCTGGGTTCTTATGTCAATTAGTATCCCATTTACTCTACAGACTTTTTTTTATTATACCTGTAAACGCAACATGCATCTAATAAGGTCAGATGGTCTGAAATATATCTGTGGAAACAACCAGGTGAGGTAATTTCAATAAGGCAAAAAAAAAAAGGTATGGTTCTCTGGCACCACCCGCGTCAAATTTAACCCCCGCATCAAAAAATTGTTTTGATTTTCTTCTTTCAAGAAGATAAAATAATACAATTTTGATAAGATTTCCTTTGTTATGTAGTTCTTTAACCTGTTTAGCAAAAAAAAATATGTTATTACCATGCTTTTCCCTGATTATATGACATTTTTATCAAACATACAAAAAAAAGGTCAAATAAAAAATGCCCGCACTGATTATTTTTTTTTTAAAGTGCCTGAGAACCATACCTTTTTTTGGCCTAATGAATTAACCAATACTGAATTACTTTCTGACCATAAACCTCACGGTTGAGATTTGAACTCAATACCCAGACTTGAAGTCATGCATATGCTCTACCCCTAGACAAAAGAAGCTGGTAAAATTTCAAGAACTACCGGTAAAGCACATTTTTGCATCCTTGATAAAAATTGCTGAAATCCTAGTATATTTTTTGTCTCTGTGTTTATACTAGGTATCATTGGTTGTTACAACTATATTCCTTACATAAACAACAGATTAACAATATTAACTGAAATTAAGGACACAAATGCAAGTTACAAATAAAAGTTTATTTATAAAACACAAACAGTGGAAAATGTCGATAAATAAATATCCTGTAGTGAGCAAGTGACATTATGGGATGTCTTGCAGGTGTCCTGGAAAGGAGCAGGGTGCCGGCAGCTGGCAAGTCAAGGCCCATCTGAAATAATTATGACAAAAACAATCGGTGTACAGCACCACGTCATTAAAAGAAAAATTATGTAATACCTTGATTACTACCAGCACAGCCAATTTAAACTTAGTACAAGAGCTGTGACTGCATCTGAGGCTCGCATCCACAAACCCCATTAAAGACGCGATGATTTCAAAATCTAACTCTGAATCACTGAACTCATACATTATAAAGTGGTGTTGTCTGTCACACACAATCATTTGGTCCTTTACTGTATTTGAAAACTTAAAAGTGGCCCATGGTCAAAGGTGCTCAGCTGAATCTGATGCAAAAGCTCTGACTGGGTTATCATAATTTTACAGAAACTGCTATGTCTAAATTATTGGATTCCTAAAGTTTGGTCTGATACAAGTACTGGTACATTCAACTATTTTGTACTATTTTTAGTACTGAAAAAAAAGCTTAAAACTAACCTATTGCCCTTGATGCTCAACTGAATTTCTTGTTCGTCATGTGATGAAAATATCATTTTCTAGTATCTTTAAATGTATTTGGACTCTTTATTCATATTAAAACTGGTGTTATGATTGTATGTCTGAATATATTATGTTTATTTATATGATAAATGTCAGATCAGTGTGATGTAGGAGGGGACAATAACACCTTTTCTGCTCTGGTATTCTTATATCAAGTAACTTGGTCTAGAAGTTACCCCAGAGGCTCAGCTGAATTTGATCCACACCCCTCATGAGCCCGCAAATTTACCAATAGCTGCTTTCTCTCAATTACTATATAATGCAAATCTTTCAAGGTTATACAGTAAAATTGGTAATTTGGTATTAAGGACATTGAGTAAAAGTGGCTGATAGTCCCTGCCGCTTGGCTTAAATCCACTTAAGTAAGATCTGACATGACCTGTTTATTATTATAAAAAAAAAATAAAAAAATAATTTATAACAAGGTGACATGATATGCAAATGACATGCATGATTTTAAGTATATCAAACAGAGAATGTGTCAGTACATATAACAGACATTAATATAAGAATTTAAATATGACCATATTGGTCAGTACAATAAAAAATCCAAATATAATATGAATCATCTGAACCCACAATAAGTCTGGTCCAGAGGGTTTCATGTGCTGAGAGTTTTCCTTTTGATACTGCCACCTTTTTTTCAATAGAATAGTAATTCTTCATTAGTTTTATGGCACTTCTAAATGACAAAGGTTGATCTTTGTGAAAGGATTATTGTTGCTCTTATTAATGTTGATTATCTTGGGATCATTTATGATATCATTAACAGTAGTGGAATTACACCAGTGCTTTCTACAATATGATATCTGCTGCCTTATAACCATGACTAAATTCTGGTTCATCAATCTGTGTCTAAATGCTTTATGGGGGATAATTAGCTAATATTTTTGTCATTTTTCAGAAAACTGCAGATGGGAGTGTAAGCCTCATATGTCGATCTTCCTTACATCAAGGAACTTGCTGCCATACACTACCAAATACCTTGCTTCAACAAGCCACTCTCAAGTCTATCTCATGTATAATGAACAATTAAGGCTATTGAACCAATCAAATGAATCATGTTCACATGATTTACATGGCTCCAGCAACACACATTGCTATTTTCAGATCAAACATTAGCATTACCAGAGAAGCAGTGAAAATCTGACCAATCAAATAAAGGCTTGTAAACCTATCCCATTTCTGTTGCATGCATATAATTATTCATAAATAGACACAAAAGCAGCTAAGTGAAGCAAGGTATCTGGGAGTATATATATTATGGGCAAAATCCTTGCTGGTCTGTAGATTCAAATGCAGTAAAAAGAATTGTTAATTAAATCCAAAGTTTGTTTTACAACTTTGTTGACTCTTTAAGTTTATCAAATAAAATGTGTCCCTACATTAATGGCCATATTCATTATAGATGTTTGTATTTTTGAGAGTGTTTACATTTTATCATCCAATCAGCAGTTGTCAAATGTAGTTGTTTTGCATGTGAACCTCAACTGCTATAAATGTGTTTGAACTATAGTGTCATACAAACTGTATTCTAAGACTTTCAACTAACTGGATTTCATAAATATTTATGAATTAAGGTAGATATCTTCTTGTTATAAATTGTGGAGCATGCCTTTCTACAAAAATCCAAATTACAGATATATATTTTCAACAAATATTGGTGGACACTGGTAGATAGAACAGTCTCTAGGTCCTTGAATATATCCTCATCTTGATAGGTCTTAAGAAATCCTGACCACCAGAAAAGTAAACTTACAAGTAATTGAATCAGACAAAGACCATAGCTACAATAGCAATTTCTTTGATCTCACTTCAAAGATTTGGACATACACTGATACACTATGTAAACCTTTACAGCTACTAAAATGAAACACAAGAATTTATTTATACATTCAAGAACTACCCCTCCAAATCAGTGTTTGTGTATATAGAGAAAGATCTTATACATGGTCATATTGGCAGTGAACTGCTTGGTGATCTATTCTAATTAAATAGCGCCCTATCATTGAGTCATTCTGTGTTTTAAATGTAGTGGAATGCCAGAAGACATGCTTTTTTTACGGCGAGGACCAACATATTTGGCCCAGGAACGTTAACGAACAGTTGAAGAGTGTCATACATGGCACAGAACTAACATACTATCTCCAGTTCATAAGACGATTTAATGGGCACAATCATGCAACCATACGTTACTTGAAATAATATGGTCGTATCCCCTCCCTCTGACATTACAAACCACTCATGTCAAAGGTGGCACTGCGGTTTCAATGCGTCCCTGTGTGAAACTATTTCACACTTGAACAAGTATCATTTCAATCTGTGGGACTGATCACACAGAAGTATATATGAGGTATGTGGCCACTTACATTGTGGACCAAGCCCCTGCAGTCACCATGCCAGAAAATCTCTTCAACATAATGGGGGATTTTCTTTGTTATACTGAAAATCCATTTTAGCTCATCGTTAAGACAATTTATACAATCTATACCTGACTTTATTTTACAAAGTTAGGACCATAGGCAGTCTTGTTACTGTCTATCTGCATTTTGTGATGTGTTAATTATAATCTGTTATAGACAAACTCATGTCCACCCATTTTTTAAAGATAAGTCTATATCTTTCAATAAATTCTAGAAACTTCATATGGAAGTGGTAACCTATTATATGCCAGTCAATAATTTTAAAATAATTACCAAGTTGATCTTTTACTACATTTTCAATCATTCAAATGACATGAAAGATCAAGCTATATTGTTGTCATTACCAGTTTCAAGAGGTACTTTGTGCAGGGATTTCTGAAATTGCACCCTCAGGATTAAAGTTTTATACCATAAAAGCCAGACCTGAACTCAAAGCATTATCTATATAGGCTCTGCCTCCTGTTATGATATCTCTCCACTACCAAGTGGGTCTTTACCATTACCAAGTTATATTGTAATATAAGGAATAGGGCAAATTTTAAAGGAAATTATCTGCATGAGTGCACACAGTGCACTGTGATATAAATCTTAATGATATATAATTTATATGATAAGACTTTATACAGATATTAAGAAAAATTTTGTTCATGATGGAGAAAATATACAATGAGGTCCTACATTAAATTAAAGGTTGGTTTACAAAACAGCAATGCCTGAATAAGAAGACA
This sequence comes from Sipunculus nudus, assembly GCA_026874595.1. Lineage (NCBI taxonomy): Eukaryota > Metazoa > Annelida > Sipuncula > Golfingiida > Sipunculidae > Sipunculus > Sipunculus nudus. The sequence goes on along the minus strand of CM049308.1, from coordinate 22,933,804 downwards.
TGGTTGAATAAATAATAATAATAATAATATTAAAAATACAAATAATAATAATTACAATAATATAATAACAAAAATAATAATAATATTTCCATAAGATAATCTATGATATAATGTGCACAAGTGATTGCAGTGGGTCCTCCACAATAGCTAATTAGACTGGTCAGCTGGTCACATCAAACAGGAACAGAGAGGTAGCACACACAATCATCATTAGATGACCTTTAATGTCATTATGTCCTGTAGCAGATGTCGTGGTCACTAAGGCACTGAGTGGCCAGTGATAGTCATTAATTATTAATTGTACAGGCCATTGATTTAATTGTACAGTGGCTGACCCGACCAGTTCAAAAGAGGACAATCAATGCTGAAAGCAATTTACATGTGATGGGAGACCCACTCATGTCTGGTCTAATTAATCTGATTGTATGCTAAATCACTCTGGATAACTTTACCTGAACCATACTGTGAATACTGAGAAACTAATTTCCTTACTTCAGTTACAATATGTGTGTGTATTATCACTGCATGACTTATGCTGAAAATGTCCTTTTAAAAAATAAATGCATTTGCTAATCTCTTGCATGTAACGCTCTGTTTTAAATGAAAAGTGAAGCTTTGAATTGACATTCAATAAAGTACATGGTCCATATTATACAAATGGGTGGTGTGGGCAACTGTTTAGACACTGCTGAGGGAGGGTGATGTAGCAACTGTGTAGACACTGCTGAGGGAGGGTGATGTAGCAACTGTGTAGACACTGCTGAGGGAGGGTGATGTAGCAACTGTGTAGACACTGCTGAGGGAGGGTGATGTAGAAACTGTGTAGACACTGCTGAGGGAGGGTGATGTAGCAACTGAGTAGACACTGCTTAAGGAGGGTGATGTAGCAACTGTGTAGACACTGCTGAGGGAGGGTGATGTAGCAACTGTGTAGACACTGAGGGCTGAGGGAGGGTGATGTAGCAACTGTGTAGACACTGCTGAGGGAGGGTGATGTAGCAACCGTGTAGACACTGCTGAGGGCTGAGGGAGGGTGATGTAGCAACTGTGTAGACACTGCTGAAGGAGGGTGATGTAGCAACTGTGTAGACACTGAGGGCTGAGGGAGGGTGATGTAGAAACTGTGTAGACACTGCTGAGGGAGGGTGATGTAGCAACTGTGTAGACACTGAGGGCTGAGGGAGGGTGATGTAGCAACTGTGTAGACACTGCTGAGGGAGGGTGATGTAGCAACCGTGTAGACACTGCTGAGGGCTGAGGGAGGGTGATGTAGCAACTGTGTAGACACTGCTGAGGGAGGGTGATGTAGCAACCGTGTAGACACTGCTGAGGGCTGAGGGAGGGTGATGTAGCAACTGTGTAGACACTGCTGAAGGAGGGTGATGTATCAACTGTGTAGACACTGAGGGCTGAGGGAGGGTGATGTAGCAACTGTGTAGACACTGCTGAGGGAGGGTGATGTAGCAACCGTGTAGACACTGCTGAGGGCTGAGGGAGGGTGATGTAGCAACTGTGTAGACACTGCTGAAGGAGGGTGATGTAGCAACTGTGTAGACACTGCTGAGGGAGGGTGATGTAGAAACTGTGTAGACACTGCTGAGGGAGGGTGATGTAGAAACTGTGTAGACACTGCTGAGGGAGGGTGATGTAGAAACTGTGTAGACACTGCTGAGGGAGGGTGATGTAGAAACTGTGTAGACACTTCTTAAGGAGGGTGATGTAGCAACTGTGTAGACACTTCTGAGGGCTAAGGGAGGGTGATGTAGCAACTGTGTAGACACTGCTTAAGGAGGGTGATGTAGCAACTGAGTAGACACTGTTTAAGGAGGGTGATGTAGCAACTGAATAGACACTGCTTAAGGAGGGTGATGTAGCAACTGAGTAGACACTGTTTAAGGAGGGTGATGTAGCAACTGTGTAGACACTGCTTAAGGAGGGTGATGTAGCAACTGTGTAGACACTGTTTAAGGAGGGTGATGTAGCAACTGAGTAGACACTGTTTAAGGAGGGTGATGTAGCAACTGAATAGACACTGTTTAAGGAGGGTGATGTAGCAACTGAGTAGACACTGTTTAAGGAGGGTGATGTAGCAACTGTGTAGACACTGCTTAAGGAGGGTGATGTAGCAACTGTGTAGACACTGCTGAGGGCTGAGGGAGGGTGATGTAGCAACTGTATGGACACTGCTTAAGGAGGGTGATGTAGCAACTGTGTAGACACTGCTGAGGGAGGGTGATGTAGAAACTGTGTAGACACTGCTTAAGGAGGGTGATGTAGCAACTGTATGGACACTGCTTAAGGAGAGTGATGTAGCAACTGTGTAGACACTGCTGAGGGAGGGTGATGTAGAAACTGTGTAGACACTGCTGAGGGAGGGTGATGTAAAACTGTGTAGACACTTCTGAGGGCTGAGGGAGGGTGATGTAGCAACTGTGTAGACACTGCTTAAGGAGGGTGATGTAGCAACTGAGTAGACACTGTTTAAGGAGGATGATGTAGCAACTGTATGGACACTGCTTAAGGAGGGTGATGTAGCAACTGTGTAGACACTGCTGAGGGAGGGTGATGTAGAAACTGTGTAGACACTGCTGAGGGAGGGTGATGTAGAAACTGTGTAGACACTTCTGAGGGCTGAGGGAGGGTGATGTAGCAACTGTGTAGACACTGCTTAAGGAGGGTGATGTAGCAACTGAGTAGACACTGTTTAAGGAGGGTGATGATGCAACTGTGTAGACACTGCTGAGGGAGGGTGATGTAGAAACTGTGCAGACACTGCTGAGGGAGGGTGATGTAGAAACTGTGTAGACACTTCTGAGGGCTGAGGGAGGGTGATGTAGCAACTGTGTAGACACTGCTTAAGGAGGGTGATGTAGCAACTGAGTAGACACTGTTTAAGGAGGGTGATGTAGCAACTGAATAGACACTGCTTAAGGAGGGTGATGTAGCAACTGAGTAGACACTGCTTAAGGAGGGTGATGTAGCAACTGAGTAGACACTGTTTAAGGAGGGTGATGTAGCAACTGTGTAGACACTGCTGAGGGAGGGTGATGTAGCAACTGAGTAGACACTGCTTAAGGAGGGTGATGTAGCAACTGAGTAGACACTGCTTAAGGAGGGTGATGTAGCAACTGTATGGACACTGCTGAGGGAGGGTGATGTAGAAACTGTGTAGACACTGCTGAGGGAGGGTGATGTAGAAACTGTGTAGACACTTCTGAGGGCCGAGGGAGGGTGATGTAGCAACTGTGTAGACACTGCTGAGGGAGGGTGATGTAGCAACTGAGTAGACACTGCTTAAGGAGGGTGATGTAGCAACTGTGTAGACACTGTTTAAGGAGGGTGATGTAGCAACTGAGTAGACACTGCTTAAGGAGGGTGATGTAGCAACTGTGTAGACACTTCTGAGGGCCGAGGGAGGGTGATGTAGAAACTGTGTAGACACTTCTGAGGGCCGAGGGAGGGTGATGTAGCAACTGTGTAGACACTGCTGAGGGAGGGTGATGTAGCAACTGAGTAGACACTGTTTAAGGAGGGTGATGTAGCAACTGTGTAGACACTGCTTAAGGAGGGTGATGTAGCAACTGAGTAGACACTGCTTAAGGAGGGTGATGTAGCAACTGAGTAGACACTGCTTAAGGAGGGTGATGTAGCAACTGAGTAGACACTGTTTAAGGAGGGTGATGTAGCAACTGAGTAGACACTGCTGAGGGAGGGTGATGTAGCAACTGAGTAGACACTGCTTAAGGAGGGTGATGTAGCAACTGAGTAGACACTGCTTAAGGAGGGTGATGTAGCAACTGTATGGACACTGCTGAGGGAGGGTGATGTAGAAACTGTGTAGACACTTCTGAGGGCTGAGGGAGGGTGATGTAGCAACTGTGTAGACACTGCTGAGGGAGGGTGATGTAGAAACTGTGTAGACACTGCTTAAGGAGGGTGATGTAGCAACTGAGTAGACACTGCTTAAGGAGGGTGATGTAGCAACTGAGTAGACACTGTTTAAGGAGGGTGATGTAGCAACTGAGTAGACACTGTTTAAGGAGGGTGATGTAGCAACTGAGCAGACACTGCTGAGGGAGGGTGATGTAGCAACTGTGTAGACACTTCTGAGGGCTGAGGGAGGGTGATGTAGCAACTGAGTAGACACTGTTTAAGGAGGGTGATGTAGCAACTGAGTAGACACTGCTTAAGGAGGGTGATGTAGCAACTGTATGGACACTGCTGAGGGAGGGTGATGTAGAAACTGTGTAGACACTGCTGAGGGAGGGTGATGTAGAAACTGTGTAGACACTTCTTAGGGCTGAGGGAGGGTGATGAAGCAACTGTGTAGACACTGCTGAGGGAGGGTGATGTAGCAACTGTGTAGACACTGCTTAAGGAGGGTGATGTAGCAACTGAGTAGACACTGCTTAAGGAGGGTGATGTAGCAACTGAGTAGACACTGCTTAAGGAGGGTGATGTAGCAACTGAGTAGACACTGTTTAAGGAGGGTGATGTAGCAACTGAGTAGACACTGCTAAGGGAGGGTGATGTAGCAACTGAGTAGACACTGCTTAAGGAGGGTGATGTAGCAACTGAGTAGACACTGCTTAAGGAGGGTGATGTAGCAACTGAGTAGACACTGCTGAGGGAGGGTGATGTAGCAACTGAGTAGACACTGCTGAGGGAGGGTGATGTAGCAACTGTGTAGACACTGCTGAGGGAGGGTGATGTAGAAACTGTGTAGACACTGCTGAGGGAGGGTGATGTAAAAACTGTGTAGACACTGCTGAGGGCTGAGGGAGGGTGATGTAGCAACTATGTAGACACTGCTGAGGGAGGGTGATGTAGAAACTGTGTAGACACTGCTGAGGGAGGGTGATGTAGAAACTGTGTAGACACTTCTGAGGGCTGAGGGAGGGTGATGTAGCAACTGAGTAGACACTGCTTAAGGAGGGTGATGTAGCAACTGAGTAGACACTGTTTAAGGAGGGTGATGTAGCAACTGTGCAGACACTGCTGAGGGAGGGTGATGTAGCAACTGAGTAGACACTGCTTAAGGAGGGTGATGTAGAAACTGTGTAGACACTGCTGAGGGAGGGTGATGTAGCAACTGTGTAGACACTGCTGAGGGATGGTGATGTAGAAACTGTGTAGACACTGCTTAAGGAGGGTGATGTAGCAACTGAGTAGACACTGTTTAAGGAGGGTGATGTAGCAACTGTGTAGACACTGCTGAGGGAGGGTGATGTAGAAACTGTGTAGACACTGCTGAGGGAGGGTGATGTAGAAACTGTGTAGACACTTCTGAGGGCTGAGGGAGGGTGATGTAGCAACTGTGTAGACACTGCTTAAGGAGGGTGATGTAGCAACTGAGTAGACACTGTTTAAGGAGGGTGATGTAGCAACTGAGTAGACACTGCTTAAGGAGGGTGATGTAGCAACTGAGTAGACACTGCTTAAGGAGGGTGATGTAGCAACTGAGTAGACACTGTTTAAGGAGGGTGATGTAGCAACTGTGTAGACACTGCTGAGGGAGGGTGATGTAGAAACTGTGTAGACACTTCTGAGGGCTGAGGGAGGGTGATGTAGCAACTGTGTAGACACTGCTGAGGGAGGGTGATGTAGCAACTGTGTAGACACTGCTTAAGGAGGGTGATGTAGCAACTGAGTAGACACTGCTTAAGAAGGGTGATGTAGCAACTGAGTAGACACTGCTGAGGGAGGGTGATGTAGCAACTGAGTAGACACTGCTTAAGGAGGGTGATGTAGCAACTGAGTAGACACTGCTGAGGGAGGGTGATGTAGCAACTGAGTAGACACTGCTTAAGGAGGGTGATGTAGCAACTGTGTAGACACTGCTGAGGGCTGAGGGAGGGTGATGTAGCAACTGTGTAGACACTGCTTAAGGAGGGTGATGTAGCAACTTTGTAGACACTGCTGAGGGAGGGTGATGTAGCAACTGTGTAGACACTGCTTAAGGAGGGTGATGTAGCAACTGAGTAGACACTGCTTAAGGAGGGTGATGTAGCAACTGAGTAGACACTGTTTAAGGAGGGTGATGTAGCAACTGAGCAGACACTGCTGAGGGAGGGTGATGTAGAAACTGTGTAGACACTTCTGAGGGCTGAGGGAGGGTGATGTAGCAACTGAGTAGACACTGCTGAGGGAGGGTGATGTAGCAACTGAGTAGACACTGCTTAAGGAGGGTGATGTAGCAACTGTATGGACACTGCTGAGGGAGGGTGATGTAGAAACTGTGTAGACATTGCTGAGGGAGGGTGATGTAGAAACTGTGTAGACACTTCTGAGGGCTGAGGGAGGGTGATGTAGCAACTGTGTAGACACTGCTGAGGGAGGGTGATGTAGCAACTGTGTAGACACTGCTTAAGGAGGGTGATGTAGCAACTGAGTAGACACTGTTTAAGGAGGGTGATGTAGCAACTGAGTAGACACTGCTAAGGGAGGGTGATGTAGCAACTGAGTAGACACTGCTTAAGGAGGGTGATGTAGCAACTGAGTAGACACTGCTTAAGGAGGGTGATGTAGCAACTGTATGGACACTGCTGAGGGAGGGTGATGTAGAAACTGTGTAGACATTGCTGAGGGAGGGTGATGTAGAAACTGTGTAGACACTTCTGAGGGCTGAGGGAGGGTGATGTAGCAACTGTGTAGACACTGCTGAGGGAGGGTGATGTAGCAACTGTGTAGACACTGCTTAAGGAGGGTGATGTAGCAACTGTGTAGACACTTCTGAGGGCTGAGGGAGGGTGATGTAGCAACTGAGTAGACACTGCTAAGGGAGGGTGATGTAGCAACTGATTAGACACTGCTGAGGGAGGGTGATGTAGCAACTGAGTAGACACTGCTTAAGGAGGGTGATGTAGCAACTGAGTAGACACTGCTGAGGGAGGGTGATGTAGCAACTGAGTAGACACTGCTTAAGGAGGGTGATGTAGCAACTGTGTAGACACTGCTGAGGGCTGAGGGAGGGTGATGTAGCAACTGTGTAGACACTGCTTAAGGAGGGTGATGTAGCAACTTTGTAGACACTGCTGAGGGAGGGTGATGTAGCAACTGTGTAGACACTGCTGAGGGAGGGTGATGTAGCAACTGTTTAGACACTGCTGAGGGAGGGTGATGTAGCAACTGTGTAGACACTGCTGAGGGAGGGTGATGTAGCAACTGTGTAGACACTGCTGAGGGATGAGGGAGGGTGATGTAGCAACTGAATAGACTCTGCTTAAGGAGGGTGATGTAGCAACTGAGTAGACACTGTTTAAGGAGGGTGATGTAGCAACTGTGTAGACACTGCTGAGGGAGGGTGATGTAGCAACCGTGTAGACACTTCTTAAGGAGGGTGATGTAGCAACTGTGTACACACTGCTTAAGGAGGGTGATGTAGCAACGGTGTAGACACTGCTGAGGGAGGGTGATTTAGCAACTGTGTAGACACTGCTGAGGGAGGGTGATGTAGCAACTGTATGGACACTGCTGAGGGAGGGTGATGTAGCAACTGAGTAGACACTGCTGAGGGAGGGTGATGTAGCAACTGTGTAGACACTGCTGAGGGAGGGTGATTTAGCAACTGTGTAGACACTGCTGAGGGAGGGTGATGTAGCAACTTAATAGACACTGCTTAAGGAGGGTGATGTAGCAACTGAGTAGACACTGCTGAGGGAGGGTGATGTAGCAACTGAGTAGACACTGTTGAGGGAGGATGATGTACCAACTGTGCAAACATTATTCCTCTATGCTGATACTCTGCAGGGGAGGCCTTCTATTTAAAAATACAAACAGAACTGGGGGTTCTTGTAAATTAGTGTGTTTTCATGAGGTAGTCTTAATTCACATTAATTTGGGATTTAACAAGCACTAGCAGCTGAGGTCCTAGAGCCACTAACAGCACCAGAAATGCATCCCTTTCACTTTCGCATACATACATAATCCCGCATATTGTAACTGTTCTATGTAATCCGGGTTCTGGTCAGGTTCAAGTGTCCATTTCCCTTTGTAAATCAATCACCCATGCCCTCACAGCACTGACCAGCACATGGACACCCAATAATGACAATCGGTATTCGCCTATCATGGTCAGCCGTGAGCTTTGTGATTAATGCACTCATTGTTATCACACAGACTCAGTTGCAGTTTCATACTGACTGTATAAACAGATGTCCTGATCCACCATATCATATCCTCCCACTGTCTCTCATTTACACATATACCAGTGAATAGAAATGTCTGTACACGTATAATGTAATGTCTGTATACAAACATTCACGCACACATAGGTGTGGGAAAATCATCTTATGGGGAGGATGAGGGGATACATTGTTAGGGCTAAAGGCTGGAAGGTATAGGGGGTCTCATATACATACATATATATATATATATATATATATATATATATACATATATATATACATATATATATATATATATATATTTCACATATTTTTCATGCATGAAAACACGTGTTAATGTGTAACTGAACATTTTCCTAAATAATCACTATGTACCAGCTCTTAGCATCCCGCTAATAGAGCACTATTGGATTCGTTCTTTAAACATATACTATCAGTATATATATATATATATATTTATTTATATATATATATAAATATTATATATATTTTTATAATATAAATTAGATGCCTTTAGATGGACATAAATCCCTTTAGGGGGATACTAGCCAGAGATAAACCCTGATTAAAGACTGAAAGGGGAGGGTGTTATGTAAATGGGTACATTTCCTTAAACATTTGAGGCCTAGGCAAAATAGCTGAAGAAACTATAAAGATTATAGTTAATTTTACATAATTACAAATGTTAATGTGTGTTTGCCTATAATATATATATATTTGACATGATTTTATTAATTTTGTACCAGACCTTGGAATTTTTATACCTAATTTATTATGTTTCTAATCAGGACGTTAACATGCTACAAAGACACAGCAAAAATATGATATACAATAATGTGGAATACAATTAAAAAATAATAAGGTAAACTATGGTATATAAAATACATTTCAAACTTTTTCAGTGTTAAAAATCTAATTACTATTAAAATTTACTGTCAAAAAGGCTGGTAAAATAATGTCTTCTGTTTTAAAGGTGCCTATTCACTTACCTTTTGAAAAAGTATTTAGGTGATTTCTAGCTTCCCCTGTGTATATATTAATGATCTAAGGGTAGTTCTGGTTATGAAAAGTTCTTATAACACCTCTCTGCAGCATTTCTGAATTGTTTTTCAACAACCTGTTTGTAAACACAGCAAATGTTGACAAACAGGAAAAACATGTAACCTTAGGTGGCGGGTTGCATATATGCAGAGGCAGAAAGGTCACTTGTTGCAAAACACCATTTCCAAAGCTCTGGCGTATCTGACTTGCTGCCAGATGCCTTTGTTGAATCTGTTTTTATTATTTTAGCAGGCCCCTACATATTATAAACATGTCAAAATAAACAATATAAGCAGCCTGTGTGTAGTGCTATCCAAGTTTTCTGGCCTACTTTTGTAAAAGCTCCAAGGGACTAGCTTTGGTTTATAAAGGTCAGATTGGTGATTTGACCCTTTTAATTAACAAATCTTTTTGGTTTAAAAACCAGGTGCAAACTTTAATCATGGACCTCAATACTACATCACTGGGATCAATCATAAAACAATCATAATTTCAATAATAACCTTTTGTGCAAGTCAGTACTTGCATATAAGTAAACAATAAATCTTAAATTATATAAATTCATTAAACAATCTTCTTAATTTGAACATAAAACTGCAGGAATCTAATTTCATATTCATATGAATTTATATTCCAATTTACCTAAATCATGCTGACCCTCCATTTTTTTTACTTTTCTCCTACTGTTAAAGAACCCCCTCACAGCCATAACCTTATATTACAACATTATTCAAACAGAAAATAACAGTAATCATTTTAGTTACCTTTTCCTTAACATTTTGGTGGGATATATATGTAGGATCAGCACTGGTTCAACTAGTTTTTGACCACCTTCCCCTCACTGCACTGACCGGTCTAACATTCAATATTGACAATTCAAAGTTTGATCTGACCCGTGTCTAATAACTTTTCATCTGTGACAACCTAACATATGACAAATTCTGCGAACCATATTTCAGCTGGGCACCCTAATTACACTGACCAGATGTATTGTCGCAATGGTCATTGTATACATGTACAAGTTTTCAATAATGCTGAGTGCTAATCGGCCACCAAGAGCTAACAAAAACTCTTGAAGTGGACACACCGCGGAGCAACACAAAAGATTCCTCCTCCGAAATGACCCTAAATGACCCCTATCACTGACCAATACCTGGAGTACCCACTTCTGTCGGAGCCCCCGGGGGTAATATTATACACCAACTAATACAGCTGTAAACTCTGCCTGTCTGGGACACTTTCGCCAATATACCATTGATCAAGGTGACCAAGGTGTTTTACCGCATACCTTGATTAGCTTGGTATGGTTAACTCAATTGATTCTGTCTGCTCGGGCTGTTAGGAAACTAGCTCAAGGAGAGTAAAATACACATCTCCTGTCAATCCCAGAGAATTGCTATCTTATTTTGTTATTCATACATTTTCACTTACACATTATATACTCATATTATGAATGAATGAGTTCTATCAAGAAAATCTAGGCCTCAGGCCAATAGTTCCACAATAATGATTTACATAATACATTAATACAAAGTCTCAAGAACATAAAGTAAAACAGTAATAACAATAAAAATGACAATAAGGCCAAAACAAATAAAAGGTATGGTTCTCAGGCACTGCCTGCGTCAATTTTAACCCCCCACATCAAAAATTTTAATTTTGATTTAATCTTTCAGGAAGATAAATAATACAATTTATGTAGTGCTTTTACCTGTTTAGCAAACAAATTTGTTATTTTATTGCTTTTCTCTGATCATATGACATTTTTATCGAAACATACAACATAAGGTAAAAAATAAAATGCCACCCACCTGCACTGATTTAAGAAAAAAGTGCCTGAAAACCATACCTTTTTATTTTTTTTTGCCTACTAATAATAAAATTAAAATAATAATAATAAATTAAAAAATAATAAATAGAAGAACAAACATATGTACATAAATGTGTTTAAATGAGTAACATAAGTTTAGTATCAGTAGTAATTTATACTTCTGATTTTGTCAACATACATAAATACCAAATCACCATTGAATATACAAACCTATCTCTGATCCAGCAAAGTGAAATTACATGATATTAATCATATATTTAAATCAATGACAAAAACTCTAGAGTGATGTTTGTAGAACTCTAGAAGTAGTGCTCCATAGCTGAATTCATGATACATATTACCATTTCTGAGATGTATGATATATTCATGAGATTTTAACATAGTTCTAACATCAGTACTGATGTTAACAAAATAAATTCATTTTCATATTCCTCCATTTTTTTTTGCTTGAACTGTAATATGACTGCACAAGTATGCAGAAAATGGCAGAGAAGTTGATTATTGTGAATTTAACATTTATTGCCTTGTATTGCTCTTTAGCATATCAAGTTTAAGGACTTTCCTTAAGGACTTACCTATTAACTGATGAGAACTTTTGAAACACAAAATGCCTAGCCATGATAAAAGTGAAATGGTATCTGATACAAGCTGACATGGATGCAGGGCTAGAGTAATGTAATAATGATGCACATGTTTGCTGTGATGTAATTCTGATATAATAATGATGCACATGTTTGCTGTGATGTAATTCTGATATAATAATGATGCACATGTCTGCTGTGCTGTAATTCTGATATAATAATGATGCACATGTCTGCTGTGCTGTAATTCTGATATAAATAATAATAATAATAATAATGTAAAACGTAAAATCAACAGTGTTGTGCTCTAAAATGCTATTACAAGCAAGCATATGGATAAAAATCACTAGGAGAAAAAAAATATTCATTAAATAAAAATTAAAACAAACATGTAGATATCACATAGATAAAATATGCACATAATCCATTAATATACATAACCTATGATACTTAACCAATAAAAGACATTAAATCTATAAAAGTGTAGATAAAATCACGGTATGGAATTGAAAATCTGCACATATGCAAACTCAAAGCTGATTGACAGCTATTTACTTGTTAGTTGGAAAATTATGATAAAAATTGCTAAAGAATTTACAAATTATAGATGGCAGTACCAGTTTGATGCCATTAAGAAAGGTACAAATATTCAATGGGCACCTTCACTTTTGAGGCAATTATCACACAGGAATAATTGATGTTGTATTATTGATTTTAAGAAGAAGTCATTGTTTATTTTGTTCAACATCACATTTTCAGCTTCACAGTTGAACAAGACAAACACTGATCCCTGTTGACATTATGATACACATTCCAGTTGTACGTCAAATTTAAGTTAAATATCTCAGCTGAATGTCACACAACACAGTTACAGGTTCCTGGTGAACATTTAGCTTACACATTCTGCCTGAACATTTAACTCACAGCTGTCCGTTGGACATCACATTTTCACATATACAGAAAAATTGTAGGAGGCAGCACTTGGTTCACAAAGATGGGCATAACTTCTGCTGGTTACAGGTTGAGAAGGAGATACATAATTTGCTGGTAATATTCCTAGCATGCAGCCAATTCGGTGTCATCCCAAATGGGCAGGTATCAGGTAGACGGGTTGGATTTTTTCAATCCCATCTGGATGGGTGCCTGTCTGACGGGTCCCAGTTGGGTGGGTCTGAGTCACTTTATCAATAATGTATGGATTAAACGTAAAATGAAGGCTAATAAATGCATTATATTTTATATATAGTATCTTGAATGCATATACAAAAATATCAAGCAGTTTAAAATGTCCTGAAAGATGAACAGCTTATTCGTATATAGGCTACCTGGCTGATTGGTGATGCCGACATCATGTGCAAACATTACAAAGACTCACTTTAATATCACTTACCTTATTACTGCTGTTTTTTTGTCTTATTATATTTTGGATATGTACATAGCTGCTTTTTAATTGAATGTCTATGCAATTATGGAACAGTTTGAAATGTCCTGAAGGAGGGATGGCTTTTTTGCAAAGATGACTTAGCTTGTTGGTCACGCTGACATCATGTGCAAGCATTACAATCTCTCATTTTAATATCACTTAATTACCTTGCAATACCAAGGGTGTTTTGTTGTCTTTTTGTCTTATTATATTGTATATACATAGCATTTTAAATGTTTTAATTTTAGATGTAATCATAAGAAGCAGTTCACAATTTTCTTCGGAATGTGTAAAGAATTAAAAAAGGCCCACAGGCCTAATGCAAACCTGTGCAATAGGATTACACCAGGTATAATGCTTCAGTCCTGGACCATTACTTTTCAAGAACATGTGTAACATGTATATGAGCAATGCAAGTACTAAACACTTTGAACAAGAAACAATTACACAAACATCACTGCTGAAATTCTGGCATTTACACCTGTCTTGTAAATGAGAAAGCCATCAAAGACGCATAGACAGGTCAAAATATCAGGCCAATACATCAAACTTCCCTTGAGTTTGATGCACTGGGCTGACCAGGTTTAGGTGAGTAAGGCATTTGCCCCCAAGTGAACTGTGACAAAATGGCTCAAGCTACTGCACTTAGTGAACTCTTGACCTGACCTGGCTAGACTGAGTGAACTTTTGACCTGTACCTAAATCTGATGCAGTGAACATTCTGCCAAAGCTAGAAATAGATTGCAGCTACTGCACTGAGTGAACTCTTGACCTATTCCTGGGTGCACTTCTTCCAATCCTGGCACTATGCCAAAACTATTTATAGAGCTGACATCATCTTGGCTAATGGCCAACATCAAGGCACTGGCATTCTGCCAATGGTAAACCTAGTGGTGTGATCTGTACACAAAAGTGGTCCCTACTTGAAGTAACTTTGAAATAAATTTTCCCAATATAAAATGCTTTTCAGCTGACTTTTAATAAAAAAAGAAATCAGGAATAAATGAAAAATTATTACAGATGCATACTGAATGCAAAATTATAATACAGATACATCTAACTGATGGCAAATTCTTGAATTAAGTTGAGTATGGATACCAATCATTTATAATCCATGTACAGTCGTATTTATATAGCCACAGAGAGCTGAATATTCATGATTGTAACATTGCCTGGTATGATGAATAATTTAAATCATAAATCTGATTTTTTAAAGGCTTTTAAAAACATTCTTGTCAATATTAATCAAAGATAACCTGAAATCTAAATGTCTAGTGGCATGATGTAATAGATATAAACTGGAGCCAGGCCAGATATAACAGCATCACACAGCTAACATTTGGTAAAATGACTCAATTCAATCTTCAAAATTCAGCCAAAAACCATTCATGTGGAACCATTAAAGACAATTATTATAAAAATTATTTTGGGGATTATTCTAATAAAATATTAAACAAACTGGCTTTGGTGGCATCAGTCTAAAAAAGTTTTGCAGGTTTATAACTCATATAGGAAGATACAGCAAACTGGCTAAGTTCAGCTTCCCGTAACTCAGCCAAAAAGCACTGAACCAAAAACCATTTGAACAAACTTGAATTATCAACATCTGAGGATAATTAATTTGTGAGATTTAAGAATTTGGGAAGAAAATTTGAGAAGAAAATCTTTTTAGCCACAGAGCTAAAATGGGCTGTTATGGCATATGACTTAATTCACTTTCCCATAACTCAGCCAAAAGTCACTGAACAGAGACCATTTGAATGAACTTCAGAAAGCACTACCCTAGGACCTTTTCTGTGCGATATTAAACAATTTGGCCATATGGTTTCAGGGAGAAGTTTTTTGTAGCCCTCAGTGTGATACAGACACTGATGACCCCGTACAAAGAAGGCTGATGCATGTGGCGCCACCAATACCTCAATTTCAGATATTACTCATGTGACCAACATTGGTATAAAATTTGGTGATGATAACTCCAGCTGTTTCTGAGATTGAAATTTTAATATGCTTTTTTGGACAGATGAAAAAGTACAACCTCCTGTAACTCGGCCAAAAATCTTTGAATTGGACCTTTCGAAGAAACTTGAGAGAGATGGTAAAAGAGATTATCTCTGTGATATATTGGACAATTTGGCTGGACAGTTTTGGAGAAGAAGATTTTTAAAGCTTTTTTAGCTTTTTCCCTATAAAATCGAAGAAAATGCAGTTAGAAAAAAATTAACAAAATCCGATAAGAGTTTTTCAGATGACTGATTATTTGCAAAAAAATTTGGTGATGCTAGCTCCTGCCGTTTTTGAGATAGCTATGGTTAACGTACGCACAACGCTGCACCATTGCATAAGCTCAAAGGTTCGCTAAAAATGCATTGCTTGCTTCTTGGTATAATTTGTAGCACCATTTAATTATTCTTGTGGTACCTTATTAGGATGCTGAATCACTTATTCAGGCAATAAAATAAGAGTTGCCCTTATTCAAATGCTGAGTTACATGTTCAGTTAATAAAACATGAGTTGTTAATTCAGTTTAAATGTTTCATATTTTCCTTTTATAAATATCTCTTGTTATTAAATTAAATGCTTCTTTACAGACATGTGTATCATAAATTGTCTATTAGTATATATAGAGACATATATATGTGTGTGTATAAATCACTGTTGACCTTAACAGGAATGAGAAACTGTACATCCCATATGACTGCACTTCAGAGGGAAACCACACACCTATTAGTGCAGCTTCTTGTAAATTAACTAATTATTGTGATTAGGTTCTGTTACCCACTGATTATAATTATCTAAGCCATTATCTCCTTCTTTCTCTCAGGTTATCTCATACAAGTATTCTCTTCTCTCTCTCTTTTATTTCCTTTTTCTAATCAGTGAAAATGTAAAAATAAAACAGAGAGAAAAAAAGAAGATCAACCGTATCCAAAATAAAGATGACATGACATACACACATATATATGTATGTTTACATGCATAAAACCATTTCCCTGCTCATTTTCCACAAATAAAAAATGGGACCGCAATAGATAACTGTTTTATGTTTTGTTATCTTTTTGTGGGTTTGTGTCATATCCCTGGCTACTTTATTGTATGATCACATAAATATAACATAGTGTCTAAATGGGACCCTTCAAACTGGGACCTGTCTAACTGGGACCAGTCCAAATGGGACCATCTAACTGAGACTTGTCCAAATGGTGCCCGTCCATCTGACACATAAACGCCAATTTTAAGGGAGGACAGAGATGCACATCTCTATCTCCTAGCTCTTGGACTGTGTCCCTGTGCTTTGATTTCCAATCATTATTTACCTATTAATCTTGTCATTATATCTTTGATAGCTTATCATGCCTTTATTAACTCTAATAGAACAAGCAGGTCCATCACACAGCCTGCCTGCCATTAAGATGTGTGAATACTTTAACAATATTTAATTGGCATTCCCTGAACTGCTAAATAGCTCTGGCCTAGGTGTCATCATACCTGAACATGGTTTTGCCTTCACTGAACTGCTAATTCTACCTCCAAGTATTAAGAGATTATGAGAAAGAATCAAAATTACATCAAATAATGCAAAATTTCAAACATTTAACACCTGAGTAATTAATTTGTTATTACATCTTGTAAAATTGTCATAAAATCCTTGCACCCATTATTCAGTAACTGGAACTTTTGCATAAACGTTTACTAAAAATTAAGCATTTAAAGACATTTAAGGATTATCAGTTTGTATGTTTTTTCAAACTTACCATGATGGCTTTGATATATTCAGAGTGAATTATATTATTTATTATATATTAGCTTATCGGGGGGTAAATGTCCGGGGGGTAATTGTACCAGGGGGTAATTGTCTGGGGGGTGGTTGTCTGGGGGGTAGTTGTCAAAGGGAGTAATTGTCTTGGGGGTAATTGTCTGGGGGGTAATTGTTTGGGGGGTAATTGTCCAGGGGGTAATTGTCGAGGGGTAAATGTCCGGGGGGGGGGGGTAATTGTCCAGGGGGTAGTTGTCCTGTTGCCGTTTACAAAAATCCTGTTTTCACAAAATTCACCTTGAAGTTCAAGGTCATCAGTCTTCCAATTTATGATATCTTGGTAGAAACAATAGATGTAACAAATTTGAAGCAAAAAAGTTAATAAAAGTTATGGGGTTCACAAAAGATCACATATTTGCACAGATTTGACCAATTTCAAGGTCATAAAATTTCTAACATATTTGAGATCTTGGTGATAACAATTTATGTGCCAAACTTGAGGATTAATTATGCAGCACTTCAAAAGTCATGGGATTCACAAAAATCCTATGTTTCTGCAGATTTGACCTTGAAAACCAAGGTCATTGTCACCAAATTTGTTTTAGATCTTGGAGGAAACAATTTGTGTGTCAATTAAAATATGAAGAAAAAAAATTGGTACTTCAAAATTTATGGCATTCACAAAAATCCTTTTTTTTCGACAGATTTGACCTTGAAAACCAAGGTCAAGGTCATCAGTTCTGCAACTAGTTCAAGAGCTGACTGGAAACAATTTGTGTGTCAAATTTGAGGGGAAAATATGCACTTCTTCATAATATATATTGGTTCATAGCACTGTTATGTTTTAGCAGATTTGCCTTTTGAGATCAAGATCAAGTTCACCATAATTTGAAACTGTCAGACAAGTTGGTTGAAACCATTTGTGTATCAAATACTGAAGGAAAATATACCACATTTCCAAAACTATGGGGTTCACCATAATCATGCTTTTTGTCTGATTTGACCTTAAACATCAAGGTCAAGGTTTCTGGTTTCCAACTCATCTGACATTTAACCATCTGACACCTTTCATTTTTATTTTCAGATAAATACATCCAAGGTTTGAGAAATGTTTTTATTTGTTTCTTTACAAAATATGGAAATATTCAAGGTCAAGGCCACTCTCATAGTGAAGGTCATGAACCCAGTTTGAATAGAGCTCATCCCATAACCAATATCTATGCATGTGCATAAAATGAAAGAAATCTGTCCATTAGTTTTTGACTAATAAAGCTCACATGACTGTAAAGTGGAAATGATGGGGTTTTAACAGGCATGAAAGTAGAAAAGGATAATAGGTGGTGCAACCTATCTTTCATACAAGATCAACAGACAACCTGATTTTTGGTCTAATCTGTGGAATATTTTTTTTTAATGTAAAGAAATTGTATGATTTTAACCATAAATGGAATTATTCAAAGGTCCCCCTCCTGGAGGTCATAACCTCAATTTAGATAGGCTTCTTACTCACACACCTATTCCCATGTTTAATAAAGATCTGTGAAATATTTTTTGAGTTATCTTGTCATTAGAATTTTCTGTGCCAGGACTATGCTCAAACCATGGTATCCCCCGACTTTGTCTCGGGACACAATAATAACAAGTGACCAAGGGGTCATGATGCTCAGCTGAGTAGGAAGACTTTCACAAAAGGCATTTTATCAAATGAAATTTTGTTAGTGATATCCCAGTTCAACTGAAGCATAGCTCAGAGGATATGGGTATCAGAGACCTAATTTCTGGTTTCAAAGAAGATTTTTCATTGTTATTCCAAGGGGTGCTTATAAGCCCCATTGCTCAGAAAATATGGGTAACAGAACCCTAATTTCACATTTCCTAGGATACTTTTCATGGACCTCCCTTTATTTTATGTTAGAAGATTTAAGATCCAATGGTTATGATTTGTGCCCTGCTTGGTTTCAAATTTTTAATTTTGCTGGGGGGTGCTTATAAGCCCCATAGCTCTGAGAATATGGGTAACAGAGACCCAATTTCAAGTTTCCAAGGATATTTTTCACAGACCTCCCTGGATGTCAAGTTAGAAGATTCTAGGACCAATGGTTACAATTTGTGCCCTGTTAACAGATGAATGCATCTTAAGAGGTCTAAAAACAGAGAAAAAAATTCGTAAAAATCGAAAAAGTACAGGTGGCGCCACAAGACTGCAGAAACTGATGAAACATTCCATGATCAATATCCATGCAAAGAATCATGGTGATCAGTGCAATAGTTGTTCAGATACTTGAGCTTTTGTTTCAAATTTTCCATTATTCTGATGGGTACTTCAGAGCACCATAGTTCAGAGTTTATGGGTAACAGAGACCACAGAGACTTTTCATGGGCCTCCCTGCATGTCAAGAGAGAAGATTCTAGGTCCAGCCGTTACAATTTGTGCCATGTTAACAGATGACCACATCTTAAGAGGTCTCAAAAATGAAGAAAAATTCCATAAAAATTGAAAAAATACAGGGTGCACCACCAGACTGCAGAAGCTGATGAAACATTTCATGATCAATATACATGCAAAGAATCATGGTGATCAATGCCATATATAGTTTCTCAGATACTTGAGTTTTGTATCAAATTTTCCATTGTTCTGGGGAGTACTTCAGAGCCCCAAAGCTCAAGAGTTTATGGGTAACAGAGACCTAACTTCAGGTTTCCAAGATTCTAGGTCCAGCCTTTACAATTCGTGCCATGTTAACAGATGACCACATCTTTTCAGGTCTCAAAAATAGAGAAAAAAAAATCGTAAAAAATAATAAAAAACAGGTAGCGCCACCAGTCTGCAGAAACTGATAAAACACTTCATGATCAATATCTATGCAAAGAATCATGGTAATCAATGCATTAGTTGTTCAGTTAGTTGAGCTTCTGTATCAAATTTTCTATTATTCTGGGGGGTACTTCGGAGCACCATAGCTTGAAGAATATAGGTAACAGAGACTTAAGTCCAGGTTTTCAAGGAGATTTTTCATGGACCTCCCTGGATTTAAAGTTAGAAGATTCCAGGTCCAGCGGTTACAATTTGTGCCCTGTTAACGGACAGATGGCCGACGGACGACAGACAAAGGGTGATCGCTATAGCTCAGATGACTTACAGGCATCTGAGCTAAAATCCAGGTGTGGCCACCAGTCTGCAGAAACTGATGAAACACTCCATGATGAATGTGCAAGCAAAGAATCATGGTGAGTTCTTCAGAAACTGGAGGTTTTGAATCAAATTTTTAATTATACTGAGGGGTACTTACAAGCCCTATAGCTCAACGGATATGGGTAACAGAGACCTAATTTCAGGTTTCCAAGGATATTTTTCATGACCCTCCCTGGATGTCAAAGAAGATTCTAGGTATAGTTGTTTATGATTTGTGCCCTGTTAACGGACGACTGCATCTTTGAAGGTCTCAATTATAGAGAAAAAAAAGGTGAAAAGGCGTAAAATTAGAAAAAAGTCCAGGTGGCACCACCAGTCTGCAGGAAGTGATCAAACACTCCATGATGAATATGCATGCAAAGATTCATGGTGATCAATGCATTAGTTGTTCAGATATTGAGCTTTTGTATCAAAATTTCCATTATTCTGGGGGGTACTTCTGAGCCCTATAGCTCCGAGATTATAGATAACAGAGACCTTATTTCAGGTTTCCAAGGAGATTTTTCATGACCCTCCCTGGATGTCAAAGAAGATTCTAGGTATAGTTGTTTATGATTTGTGCCCTGTTAACGGACGACTGCATCTTTGAAGGTCTCAATTATAGAGAAAAAAAAGTGAAAAGGCGTAAAATTAGAAAAAAGTCCAGGTGGCACCATCAGTCTGCAGGAAGTGATCAAACACTCCATGATGAATATACATGCAAAGAATCATGGTGATCAATGCATTAGTTGTTCAGATATTGAGCTTTTGTATCAAAATTTCCATTAGTCTGGGGGGTACTTCTGAGCCCCATAGCTCCAAGATTATAGATAACAGAGACCTTATTTCAGGTTTCCAAGGAGATTTTTATGGACCTCCCTGGATGTAAAGTTAGAAGATTCCAGGTCCAGCGGTCACAATTTGTGCCTGGTGAATTGATGGACAAAGGGAGGGCCTGAAAGACAGACTCCATACAGAGGGTGATTGCTATAGCTCAGATGACTTTCATGTCAGCTGAGCAAAAACAACAGTAACTAGAATAAGGGTAGTCAACCAGCGACTACAAGCGACTACGTGTATCCGCCGAAATCAGAGTGGGACGGGTGAAGTGAGGCATGGATTGAGTAACAAGGGGAAATAGAGTGAGGTGTGTTGCATATTAGCTTGGATGCCTGCAGCCGAAAATGTGTATGTAGGTTGTGCCACCTACCACAAAATCCAGAAAGCTATCAAAGTTGTATACAAATGCAAAAAGTCAAACCACTGCTGAGATATGAGTGATTTTATCCCATGGCAGACAAACAGACTGACCCTGTGCAAAAATGGTTGCAGATGGTGCCACCATTGTTGTGTATGATAAAGAGCTATATGAGATCTATACACATGCAAAATTTTGGCCAAATCGGTCAAACGTTTCTCAAGATATGAGCTTGGATGTCTGCAGCGTAAACGTGAATGTAGGGGGCGCCACCTGTCATAAAATCAATAAAGCTATCAAGGATGTATACACATGCAAAATTTCAGGTGGATAAGGCCAACCAATGCAGAGATATGAGTGATTTTATCCCAAGGCAGATGAATAGATGGACACTGTGCAAAAAGGTTGCAGGTGGCGCCACCATTTTTTATGTATGTTATAGCTATCCAAGGGCTACATTTGTGCAAAATTTTTTACCTGATCGGTCAAACAGTTCCCGACATATGTTGATTAAATGTGTCATAACAGATGCACAGATGGACGCAGAGCGCACAGGAAAGGTCAGAGGTCAAAACAAAATCGGGGCGCAGCAGTTCACATGTGACCCGAATATAATCCCGGGTTTTCATAAAATTCCGCCCAGTGGTTTCGGAGTTCTCCGGACACCTACGTGGCGGCAGCGGCATCAGGCTGAAAACATAGTATCCGCAAAACTCTGTTTTGGCGGATACAATAATACAATAATAATGTAATAATTATAATAATAATAAATTAAAATAATGATATCAATAATTAACATCCAGCATATAAATTTGGTCAGTTGTGAATGCAATCATTTCCCGGTATCGTAAATCACTGCAAATAATGTTTATCCCAACATTAAGGTCAATTCTGAGATTCTTCTGGGGATTGTTGCAAAATCTACTTAACATCATCAAGGCCCAGAGCAGCAGCCTTGGCATGTACATCCAGAGGACCAGGTAGTCTGGATTGGCTTGTATCTGGAACAGAATCATGCACCTTGTTGCAGGATCATTGGGATTAACACTAGTCCCTCCTGTTAGACTGGTATCCTATCTCACACTTCTCAAGGTGACATTTACACCGGGCTTATTGACATATGTAATGTTTATTCACTGTATATTACAAGTGATCTGGTGTAATTTTTTATTTCATAATAGACCTGTACCCCACTTAACATTTGCATCTAATTATCCCCTCTGAGTGAGACACATTACACAGTTTATTAACAAATTGTAATGTTTATTGTTTATTATGGCTGGTCAAAGACTATACAACTGGAATGCGATCATCTTTTTTAAACACACTGGTGACCTACTTCAGATTTCAAATAGTTTCTCATAGTGACTAGTTCAAATACGGTATTAAAAGGTTATAAGATTATCCTCCACATCAGATGGATACCTCATGTATGAACCAAAAAGAACATAGTTTCATAAGTTAAATCCAATCTTGTGATGTTTACTGTATAATACACCTGATCTTGTTTAGGCCAAAAAAATTAAAGGTATGGTTCTCAGGCACCGCCCGCATCAATTTTAAACCCCTGCATCAAAAATTTTTATTTTGATTTTCAATAAAAACTTTCCAATTTTGAGCTGCTGCTGCTCCAACATTTCTTTCAAGAAGATAAAACCATACAATTTCCTTTGTTTTGTAGTGCTTTTACATATTTAGCAAAATAAAACTCTTATTTTCATGCTTTTCCCTTATCATATGACATTTTTATCGAAACATACCAAAAAATTTTTAATCAAAAAAGCGCCCGCCCGCATTGATTTCTGAAAAAAGTGCCTGAGAACCATACCTTTTTTTATTTTGGCCTTATTACTATATATTTGCTATCTCACACTCATCAAAAGTATAAGCTGACAGGTCAGGAAGGGCCCACAAAAGGCCCAAAGTCTCCTAGCATGGGATGAATGATGCTTGCAAAAATATAATAAAGGACCCAATTACATGAATGGACAGAGGGCACTGACATTAAACAGTATCTAAACAAATGAACACAAACTTTCGGGGATGAAAACTTTAGTGTGAAATTTGTTCATAAGCTGTTTAAAGAAGTGGGTGCAGTGTCATTTGCTTTGGGATGTCACAACCAGGTGAGCCATATGGGAAAGATAGAAATATTTGGTAAATGAGTTTAACTTTAAAAGTTTCCATAAGCTTTTAAAAAGTGGTTAAGTGACCTTGACCTTTGACATGGTAACCTCAAAATTTCCCCCTTTTGGCAGGTTAGATATATGTAAGAGATGCAAGGTTTGGTAAAACAGTTTTGCTTAAAATCCATCCATAATATTTTTACAGATGTGGGCAATGTAATCTTGACCTTTTTACCTTGTTAACCTAAGATCAATATTGTAAAGGTCATATTGGCAGATTAGCCATTTGTGGCAGATGGTGAGATTGGGGTGGAAAGCTCGGCTTAGAATGCACAAACAATCTTTTTTAAAGGACCTGAGACCTTGCCCTTTGACCCTAAAATCAACAGGTTTCTTACTTTATTGGTTGACCATATAAAAATCAAGCTGGAAACAAATTTCTCAATAACAAATTTGAAATAGAATACGGGTAGTCGACAAGCGACTACGTGTATCCGCCTAAATCAGAGTGGAACGGGTGAAGTGAGGCATGGATTGAGTGGCAAGGGGAAATAGAGTGAAGTGTTGCATATTAGCATGGATGTCTGCAGCCAAATGGTGTATGTAGGTTGCGCCACCTACCACAAAATCCAGAAAGCAGTCCAAGTTGTATACATATGCAAAATTTGAGGCAGATAAGTCAAACCACTATATGTTTATGAGTGATTTTAGCCCGTGGCGGACACACAGATGGACGCTGTGCAAAAATGGTTGAAGGTGGCGCCACCAGTTTTGCGTATGATAAAGAGCTATGTGAGAACTATACACATGCAAAATTTAGGCCCAATCGGTCAAACGGTTCCCAAGATATGAGCTTGGATGTCTGCTGCATAAACTAGAATGCAGGTGGTGCCACCTGTCATAAAATCAAGAGAGCTGTCGGGGATGTATAAACCTGCAAAATTTTAGGCAGATATGTCAAACCACTGCCAAGATATGAGTGATTTTATCCCATGGCAGACAAACAGACGGGAGCTGTGCAAAAATGGCTGCAGGTGGCGCCACCAGTTTTGCGTACGGTGAAGAGCTATGTGAGATCTATACACATGCAAAATTTTGGCCCAATCGGTCGAACGGTTCCCCAGATATGAGCTTGGATGTCTGCAGCGTAAACGTGAATGTAGGTGGCGCCACCTGTCATAAAAATCAAAAAAAGCTATCCAGGATGTATACGCATGCCAAATTTCAGGTGAATTAGTCAAATCACTGCAGAGATAGGAGTGATTTTAATCCAAGGCAGACGAACAGGTGGACACTGTGCAAACATGGTTGCAGGTGGCGCCATCATTTTTTTGTGTATGTTATAAAGCTCTCCAAGGGCTACATTTGTGCAAAAAAAATTTTCCTTATCCGTCAAACGGTTCCCGAGATATGTGGGTTTATGTGTGGAAACAGACGCACAAACGGACGCAGAGCGCAGAGGAAAGGTCAGAGGTCAAAACAAAATCGGGGCCCAGCAGTTCACATGTGACCCGAACATAATCCCTGGTTTCGTAAAATTCCGGTTACGGAGGAGTTCTCCGGACACCTACGCGGCGGCGGCGGCGTGCAGCTGAAAACATAGTATCCACAAAACTCTGTTTTGGCGGATACAATTATCATCCAGAAACAGTTTTATGAAGGGACTGGTCTTTGATCTTGAACATTGTTACCCGAAATCAATAGGTTCTTCCCATATTTGCAGATCAGCCATATATATAAGGTTTGGGGAGAAACTGGTTTAATATGCATCCACAATCTTTTTTAAAGAAGTGGGTCCTGTGACCTTTACCTCATGACCCAAAAATTTGTAGGGTTCTTACTTTTGTGGTGGGCCTTATATGAATAAAGTTTCTAAACACTCTGTCCATCCAAATAGAAATTATCATCAAGAAACAAATTTGTTAATGGACAGACAAGACAGACAGGGCCAATACCATAATACACTCACTTATTCAACTGCACCCCTAATGAGCTATTTTAATTATATTATTTAGTTAAGAGTGATCCAACTTCTTATGATTTTAATCATGAAAATTCACACTGACCACAAAGTAATGTTGTTTGTATTGTGATATTTTTAGGACTGAGGAATTGGCTATGAGTACATGTACATATATCACAATTAAATGCTCTCATGTCTATGTGACTGTTCCATTAGAAATGTTGTGGACTGTAAGCTAAAAATGACAATACCAGCAGATATATGAATAGTGGTGGTGGCAATTTAAAAGTAAATATGCTCATGGTTTGTGTATTTTAGCAGATTGTTTAAACAGATTTTTTTGCAGTTTCAGGATATCTAGATATTTAATATGAAAACATGTCAACCATTTTACCACTGTCAATTTTTACCCTTTTTTACATGAAATGGCGCTTTTCTTTCATTTCACAGAAACTAGAACATTTTCATTTGCAGAAACACAGAAAATCAGATAGTTTTTAAACTTATTTTTATACTCAATTATAATCAAGTCATAAAATCATATGAACCTGACAGAAATTTAATTCCAATCCTGTACACTTAATCCAGAAAACACTAGATGGGAATTTTAACCCACCACCTATCACATAAAACACAAGACATGCCTATATTACATTAAAAATATAATGCCAATCAGATATTGTTGCAAGTACACTAACAGAAAAATACAAATTAGACATGTTAAACTTATCAGGGAACAACTATTAAGAAATATATCCAGTAAAACTGGAGGCAAATCAAATGTTTTATATTTTTACATTTTTAATGATACATGAGGCATATGACCACATGACCATTCAAAGTTAACGACCGTATCAATGAAACAAAAATGCTGAATATCTGATAGCATCACAGGTGGCACTGTCAAGTCCCTGGTAAAGCTACAGGTCTCTCAAGGTTCAACAGGCAGCTGAGACAGTGAAACTTATCCAACCTAACCAGAAGAAAAACCTGAAGGCACTCTAAATTACAAATGGTATTAATGAGGACACCGACTGTATCCCACTTCTGACACTAACCACTCTCAGCATATATTTTCAGAGATTTTCAGTCAGCCCCAACCCAGGGTGAGCGCTCTGCTGGCCTAAAGGGAAGGCTGTACCCTACAACTGTGTATCACTCACAAATGAGTGCGTCTTTGGGATGTTTCTTGGTCTTATGATGATTACACACCCATGGCTTGCAGGTGCAGTAGACACTGTGCCTGGGTGACACCAGGATATAAAAACAAAACAAAAAATGAAGCGATTACTGCCCTTTGGCCTGTTGCCAAATCTGAAATAGTAGCAACACCATTGCATAAGCTCACAGATTGGCTCCACATGCAGCCCTGAGGGGCATGACACCCATGAGGTGATCACATGATACTCATGAGGTGATCACATGCTACCCATGAGGTGATCACATGCCTTGTGCCTGTCTGCAGCATGATGTGCTGGTCCATCTGCTATGATTGTGTTATGAGGTCAATTAAATGGAACTCATTTTTTTGGTCATGAATGTGACCTAGTGTGATCCAATAGTGCCCAATTCCTTGTGTCACCTACTCTCAGTTGTACAGGCCTATCAGCATTTCCCTAGAGCCAAGAAATTTTCTTTTAGTGTAAACAATCTTCACACTGGTGAGACAAATTTAAAGTTTTGTCCAACAATTTGTCAACTTAAGATGCCAAATTTGCATAAATTGCAGATCTATTGGCATTCATTTGGAATTAAGCTATTTCCCCTTCAGTGTGAATGGTCTTCATGAGTGGGACACAGGTTGATCTTGTCACATCTGGCTTCTGACACAACTCTGTTAGGATTATATGCATGTCTATCTGCCATGACTTTGTATGGGGTGCATTCAGTGTACCTGGTTATCTTAGATGTGTCACATGGACATACCCAATAACACAGCAACTGTGACAATTTACATGTAGTTGCCTTCATTAAGATGTACAAGCCAATCAGATCTCAAGTTGGAGAAATTCAGCCCTTTGACATTCAGATTGGTAAGAAAATGTCTTCTTTATAATAACTCCCCTCTTAGATGAATTACTTTCAGTTTGATGGTCAGGTGACATAATCAGCCTTCACTTAGAATAATGTCAATTATCCTTAACTGGTCTTCACAGGAGATGAGCATTGGTTTATCCCAAAACATTCCTTTTTCTGACATCAATATCATCATTTTGTCTCCTAGCATTCATTGAGACAAGATAAAATCAATGTGATTTGGTTATGATATAGTTGTGCATATCAGCTCATTGCAAATGCCTTACAAAGGTTTATGGACTATGCAATATTTACATGGTAAAATACAGAACATCTAATGATAATATATTACCCACTATTAGCTTTCTTTTTTCACTAATAGAGTATATAATGTCACGGCATATTCATGTTAACCATGTGTTTTTGTCCTGATTCAACATCCACAGCCATCTTCAGGCAATGGTTTGTTCTTTAAGTAGATACTAATATTCTTATAATCTATATGCAATAGCCTGCCTACATTAATCCGAGATATCAGTGCACTCCCCATATCCCACTGCTGACACCGACAATACCCAGCACATTGTGGAAGTCTATTAACCTTCACCCCCACATGGGGCCAATTCCACTCAAATGCAACAACTGGTCTTCATATCATATATTGATTTTGTTATACCCATCTTAGTTCTCAAGTTACAAGAAAGGGACCCAAGCTAATTTGGTAAGATTGCCTAGACAAGCTGATCTAATTACTGAACTCTGGACTTAACGTTGATCACATGCTGGTTATATAGCAAGCCTACTGGTCAGCCTAAAGCACCCTTACAGCAGGGATGGGGATTAGCCATTGGTCAATAGCTCCCTTATTTAAGATCGATGGAAAAGAGATTAAGATGGACATTGGGGAAGGCCCTGATCTGCTGAACAGCCACTGTGGTAGCAGATGTGATTCAGCCACTGATACAAAGTAACTAATACAAAGCTGCCCAGTAGACCTGCAGGAAAATTAATAGTCTGGCAATGCTGATGGTCGTGGCACCACCAAGGGCCAGTGGTGGCTGGTCTCTGTCTCTGACTGTCTCTGACTACTCCGCCATTCTCCCGACATCATTCTGTTGCTACTTTGGTAATCATTAAGCCATCTTCAGATGCTGGACGGACTGGTCCATCCACCATTTACCAGGACAATCTAATCTGATGCTACATAAATCTGAATTCTTACACTTTCCATACACTTGTGATGTTCACCTGAGCAACTCTATAAAAGTCGGCACTGATCAAGACACACTGCTGCTGGACCTACTGTCAACTCACTCACTGTCTGCCTCGTGGCTGGCAGTCCTTCTGTCCATTTGTATGACAAACTGCTACTTTGATGGAAAGAAGATGTAGCAATATTGCAACTGAATCATACATAACACTGATATACAAGTGAAATTATTATTGTAATTTTTTTCATTTATAAACTTTCTATTGTTGTGTGTTCAGGATGATTTGCCAAACCTTTATATTTTGTGAGCACCTGAACTACAGACATTATTTCTACAGTGGACAGTGCATGGTTTTACATTTAGTTGTAAGTTTTTTCCCAGTGAGGTTACTAAATTTAGTGATAAGGCCTTTCCTAGAAACTGATATATGTACCATACTTAAATATTTACCAAATATTAACACAATAAAATTTTCTATTTTCAATCTTTGTGATGGAGTCATTAATGAAGCTCACTTTAATTTAGAACTATTTTAGAAATACTATGAAAAAAATCAGGTCAGTGTGTTCATTATTACTTTAATATTAAAGGCACATATTAATTTGCAATAATATATGTATTAACTCATGCACAATATTACTTCATTTTGGCTAAATTTAAATGTTTTCCAGCATAACCATCCACAGTCCACATTTACCTGTTAACCTCAACAACTCTGTGCAAAAAAATATTATTAAAAAGTTTGAAAAGTAAATTGAATTAGTATAAATAAAGTGAAGTTTTTTAATGCTGTTTATATGTAATTCCTTTTTCTACTACTCATCATTTGATTAAAGTCTGAAAATGTTTAAAAATTAATTGTTACCTGTTTGCTATTGATTTATGAGCCTTCAATGAATTACCAATGATATTATCATTGTGTTTGAGTTCATTTGTAAATGATGTTGACACAAGCTTGTCCTCATATCAAGCGGTCATTATGTGCTCTATAACAGTGGTCACTTGTCCAACCAACCATCAGGCCAGCAGTCAACTAAGTCAAGCTATCAAGCCATCTACAAACATCAATGGAGTGTTGACCACTTGAGTGCAACCAAGTGACAACCCTGGCCAGGCACTTGTGAGTGCAACAAGGACCATTCACTGACTGTATAAGTCAACCAAACTCAACTAAACCAGATTTATTTAAAGTCAGAGCTTTACAATACATGTATCAAACATTAGTACTAAGCATGTACTTATGCTGACTAAAAATAAAATCAGTGATTAACATATATGTAAAGGTAAGAAAATGCAGCATAAAAATTAAACATACAGGGAGTATCATGACAAAGAATAAGACCAGGTATTTTTTACATAAACTGCATTTATAAATTGGACCATTCCATTTGTCCTGGTATCTTTTAAATTCTGTTAAACTATCAGAGAATTTGAATCTTTTTTCTAATCCATTCCAAAGCTTGATATCAAGATATTTAAGAGAATCTTTGCCATATTTTGACATGCAGAACCTTGGCAAAGAGAGTGGATATAATTTTCCTTATCAGTTAGTTGATAATGTGAACATACTTAGTTCATGTATACCTCTCACACACAGTATTAATTCATTCTCTTATCAATGTTAGGACCACTGCCTACAGGTGGTTTTGCCCAAAAGATGATTTTTGAACATCTTAAGAGAGAGAATAATTATGAAGAATAATGAACTAAACTATTTCATAAAATGGACAGGAATAATTAAGAAATTATTACAAATATTGAATAATCAGTAATTTTTCAGAAAATAAATCAGTAAACAGAACAGATATTCACAGCGTTCAGTAGTTAATTTGACTGAATCATGTTCATATAAATTGAACGCTACCATATACTGTGGCTACTATGACAGCTAGAGGTCACAGTTGAAACAGCAGATACAAGAAGTTAAATTTTAAGGAAAATGAAAATCTCCTGTTTAACTTAGTGAAGTAAATGATCTTACATCACAGCCAATCATCATTACACACCCAGCTTACTAAGCACCAAATCGGGGGTGGTTGTGTGATGGTTATGGTGCTGGGCCCAAGTTGAGAGGTTGTGAGTTCAAATCCTAGTTAAACCCCCACCATGTCAAGACCCTTGGGCAAAGTCACAACCGCAAGTGACTCTGTCCACCCAGCAGAAGAAACAGGTACCAGTAAATACTGGGAAGGTAACCTGCGATGGACTAGTGTCTCATCCAGGAGTAGTTTAACTCCAATGTTGCTTCAAACTAGAGAAACACGGAATAAGCTCCAGCCTGATGAGCTTTTAGGCTAGGGTGTAAACGCCAAACAGACTTTACCTACTTTCTAAGCACTAGGGTAATCTTAAATGACTGTAATAAACACTAAAAAGATCATGTCACAAGATTAATATTCACAATGCTGAAATCTTGGTGAAAAATCTTTGTAATCTGCCAAATCATATTTAATGATCATTATATGGGTTAGGCTTGCAAATTGTGAGGAGCGGTAGCATCAATTCTTGATAGGTTCGATTCAATTATCCATTCCCTTTTCTCCTTTATAGTAAATTAAAAATCCCCTTTCCATTAAAAGCAAACATTTTACTATCATGTATGTTATTAAATTTTAGCAAGTGGAACGAGCTAAATGTGAGTATACATATTAGATTTTAGGGCACATGCATCATAAACAGCCCCAACAACATGGCATTCTCCATCAAAATTGAGAGCTCATAGAGGCCTTCAGGGTGGTATATGAAAGATAAATAAAACAAATCAATGGTGAGGTTAAACATGGATTACAATTTAATCCTGGGGTTGGGATTAAGTAAATCCATTATTTGATTCATTTCACACCCCTTATATGGATGATTTGGATATCTGTTTATCTACTCATAAATCAAGTCTGACATTTCCAATAAAGGTCAAATACACTACACATTATAAATGCCTATGCATGTGCAACGTAATAAAAGAAAATGGTCAATGCAAAACCAAACTCTTAGTCTTATTATAACAAGTTAATAACTGTACAGCTAATAAACACAAGACGGCCACCTTCCATTCAAAGGGTCGGATATCTGTCAGATATTTTCACTTATTTTACACACGTTTCTGTCCAAAGATTCAAAAATACCCAATCCCACCACAGACTTAATAATTCCTTGAAGCAGTTGTACTTAAACACTTCAATTCACTTTGCTATGTTAATATGAACAAAATTAACACAAAATACCCATCTAACGGGGAAGATCATACCACACGGTAGTACACAAGTGTTTGAAACTCCCAAGAAGAGGCGCTACCTCAAAAGGGTAATTAACGCAAACTACCGCAACTTTTCTGACCCTAGTGCTTTTTTCCATTTGTAGTTTCTTTAATCTTGGACCTCTCAGACAATAACCCATCAATGGCCTAGTTAGCTCTGCTGCTCTTCACTTTCTGATTAACAAACGTACTGCCTGCCTGGGTACTCTGTACATACCTGGCGATCGAAGAAAACACTGACACAAAAACCACCACTCAGACATTGCAAACGTGCAGCAAGGTCTCATTTTTTTTCAATAAGACCAGAAATACATACCAGAACATCCTTATAGCAGAACAAATTATCAATAATTTCTTTCATTTATGCAAGTTTAATAATTTTTTCCCCCCGACATTCATTTATTTTCTTTTCTTGTTGCATTATTAAATGGTTATCCAACCAGTAACTCTGTGGTCAAGGACTAAAAATAATTTTATTAATGGTTGTAGCTTAAAAATAATATTTTCAATTTTATTCTAAAATTGTTTTTCTTTAGTTCATGATCAACTTCCTATAATTTGTAAAAGAAATTCGTTTAACATGCTAAAAATATTCCACTGATTGAAAAATAATGATAAACAAGGTTTGACATTTAAAGAGGCTTTTTTCCCATTGCTAATAAGTGGAAATAAAAATGAAAGTATTGTTTTTAATATCTTTGATTTCAGGGAACACCAGAATCATTCATCAGGTCCTGTTTTTGTGTATATTATTGCTTAGAAACAGAATTTGTACATCATGAATTGTTGGTGTTATATTTTGTGCATGTATCCATACTCTGGATCATCGACCTTTTTATATTAAAATTAAAAGGAAACAAGACTGAATTTGCATACACACCAATTTTTTTATAAGAAATGCCAAAGTGATGTCAACCCGATACCTAACTGTGATTGCCATAGCCATAAAAAAATTCCTGACTTCCAAAAATATCGAAGAATTCCCTGACTTTTTATGAAATTCCCGGACTTATTTTCCCTAACCTTGAAAAAAATAAATTTTCCCTGACTTTTCCCTAACTGCTGGCAAACCTGTATATGTAATGTTTAAAATAACCAAAAAGACAAAATCC
This sequence comes from Sipunculus nudus, assembly GCA_026874595.1. Taxonomy (NCBI): domain Eukaryota; kingdom Metazoa; phylum Annelida; class Sipuncula; order Golfingiida; family Sipunculidae; genus Sipunculus; species Sipunculus nudus. The sequence goes on along the minus strand of CM049308.1, from coordinate 22,900,997 downwards.
TCAAATAAAATATAAGACAAAACAGGACAGAAGGAGAGTAAATCTCACCATCAGCCCTGGTGGGATTTGAACCCAGAACATCAGTCTCAAAACCTTAAACCTTAAAGCCAGCTTTTCTCCTACCTTTGGTATAGAGTTTATTGGATTTCTGGCTTACTCTGCATACATATTGATGAACTGTTGGTGATTCCTGTTAAGACAAGTTCTTATAATGTGTTTGTGACAGTTGAATTACCTTGTTTATCTACAAGCTGTTAGTAATCACAGTACATGTGCCAATGTTGACAAACAGAAAAACTACGTACCAGTAACCTGAGGTGGCTGGTAGCACATGTGCAAGTGGTTGAAAGGTCAACAGTTGCAAGATCCTTTTGAAAAACTCTGGTTTAGCTGACTTGCCAACAATTGTTCTTGTTGAACCTGTTTGGAATATTTTGTTTGGCCCCCACCATGTAATATACATGTGGATATAAACAAAATAAACAGCCTGTGTGTTGTGGGACTGGCTTTTACTGGCCTATTTTTTATGAAAGTTCCAAGGCTTGAGTTAAAAGATGTCAGATATAAGAGTAGGCCCCTTTAACAGTACATACTCAAACCTAAAAGGGAGAAAATCCGACACCAAACATTAAAATCAAAGCCTTTCACATTTGGCTTAGGCTAAGCTTGCTCACCCATCACTCATGTCACCCAAATGTGTCCTGATCTGCTGATGTTGTCCCAATGTCACCCTGATGTGTCCAAATGTTGCCACAATGTGACAAAATACCACCCAAATGTGTCCTGATCTGGTGTTCTGATGCTGATGTAACAACAATTGCCAAGTTTTAAACAGGTCCCAATGTCTCCCACACCTTCACTCGCTTCCCGATGAAATCCCGATATCACACCAGTGTTCCAGTGTTGACCTGATGTAACCACAATGTTTAATGTCATTATCGGGCCATGTGTGAGCCCCACCTTTAACTTCAACATATAAAAAATTTCAAAATTATAGCCCTTAACATGAGGATACAAGCAAACCTGATCAAGGAAGAAAATGAGATTTTGAACTTTGATGTCTGCTTATTTTATCCATAGAATCTTAAAGAGTTGAAAAAAAAGATAATTTAAATTTCAAAATCTAAGTCCTAGAAATGAATATATATTCCCACATTCAAGACAGAACAAGGCACCTTAAACTTCCAAATCCATGCCTTTTCCTCACAAGCACAAAGCTCGGGAAAGCATAATCTTAATCTTCACCAATAACACTAGTACTAACAACAGACATAAATGATAGGTTTTTCACAGTGTCATCATTTTGTGTGAGTACTCCATGATTACAGCTAAGGCCGGCAAACTATTGTAGACAGGTGTTCTCTTTCAAATGTAATATTCCAGTCAATATTTATGACAGACCATGCAGAAAATTATTGCAGAAGAGATATTTCTTGGTCTAATGGGGTCATAGAGGCCCTTAAGCGATAGATCCAGTCCAGTTAGCTGAAGTGTTGAGAGAAATGCTCATTAAATGTGATACACAATGGTTACACCTGTGTCTTGATCACCTGAGGGAAGAACCAGTGAAATTATTGATAATTTACTACAGGTGTGAAAAGGTAATGAATCTGCAGAGTCATTACTGGTAAAAGGTTAAATGAGTGAGAGATTAACCTTGATTGTAATTGGTATTAATGGGATAAGTATGATGTTGATGCCTTACAGTGGCAACAAAGCAAAACTTTCAGTATCAGTAAGGATCTAGGTAACCACACAATCTAGGGGAAATATATATATAAAGAAGTTACTATCATGAATAAATCTATGTAGGTAATGTGGTTGTAATGGTGGCAGTGAAGAGATATTATGTCTGCCAAGCAGATGAAGTGTCATGAGATGTCATGGTGACCAATGGTAACATGTCCAGTGTGATGGTGAGGTGTCATGGTGACCACTGGTAACATGTCCAGTGTGATGGTGAGGTGTCATGGTGACCACTGGTAACAGGTCCAGTGTGGTAGTCAGGTGTCATTGTGTCCACTGGTAACATGTCCAGTGTGGTTGTGAGGTGTCATGGTGACCACTAGTAACATGTCCAGTGTGGTGTTGAGGTGTCATGGTGACCACTGGTAACATGTCCAGTGTGGTGGTGAGGTGTCATGGTGACCACTGGTAAAAGGTCCAGTGTGGTGGTCAGGTGTCATGGTGACCACTGGTAACATGTCCAGTGTGATGGTGAGGTGTCATGGTGACCACTGGTAAAAGGTCCAATGTGGTGTTGAGGTGTCATGGTGACCACTGGTAACAGGTCCAGTGTGGTGTTGAGGTGTCATGGTGACCACTGGTAACATGTCCAGCGTGATGGTGAGGTGTCATGGTGACCACTGGTAACAGGTCCAGTGTGGTAGTGACGTGTCATGGTGACCACTGGTAACATGTCCAGTGTGATGGTGACGTGTCATGGTGACCACTGGTAACAGGTCCAGTGTGGTGTTGAGGTGTCATGGTGACTCCTGGTAAAATGTCCAGTGTGATGGTGAGGTGTCATGATGACCACTGGTAACATGTCCAGTGTGGTGTTGAGGTGTCATGGTGACCACTAGTAACATGTCCAGTGTGATGGTGAGGTGTCATGGTGACCCCTGGTAACAGGTCCAATGTGGTGTTGAGGTGTCATGGTGACCACTGGTAACAGGTCCAGTGTGGTGTTGAGGTGTCATGGTGACCACTGGTAACATGTCCAGCGTGATGGTGAGGTGTCATGGTGACCACTGGTAACAGGTCCAGTGTGGTAGTGACGTGTCATGGTGACCACTGGTAACATGTCCAGTGTGATGGTGACGTGTCATGGTGACCACTGGTAACAGGTCCAGTGTGGTGTTGAGGTGTCATGGTGACTCCTGGTAAAATGTCCAGTGTGATGGTGAGGTGTCATGATGACCACTGGTAACATGTCCAGTGTGGTGTTGAGGTGTCATGGTGACCACTAGTAACATGTCCAGTGTGATGGTGAGGTGTCATGGTGACCCCTGGTAACAGGTCCAGTGTGGTAGTGACGTGTCATGGTGACCACTGGTAACATGTACAGTGTGGTGTTGAGGTGTCATGGTGACCACTGGTAACAGGTCCAGTGTGGTGGTGAGGTGTCATGGTGACCACTGGTAACAGGTCCAGTGTGGTAGTGACGTGTTATTGTGACCACTGGTAACATGTCCAGTGTGATGGTGACGTGTCATGGTGACCACTGGTAACAGGTCCAGTGTGGTGTTGAGGTGTCATGGTGACTCCTGGTAACATGTCCAGTGTGATGGTGAGGTGTTATGGTCACCACTGGTAACATGTCCAGTGTGGTGTTGAGGTGTCATGGTGACCACTGGTAACATGTCCAGTGTGGTGGTGAGGTGTCATGGTGACTCCTGGTAACATGTCCAGTGTGGTGGTGAGGTGTCATGGTGACCACTGGTAACAGGTCCAGTGTGGTTGTGAGGTGTCATGGTGACCACTGGAAACAGGTCCAGTGTGGTGGTGAGGTGTCATGGTGACCACTGGTAACATGTCCAGTGTGGTGTTGAGGTGTCATGGTGACCACTGGTAACATGTCCAGCGTGATGGTGAGGTGTCATGGTGACCACTGGTAACAGGTCCAGTGTGGTAGTGACGTGTCATGGTGACCACTGGTAACATGTCCAGTATGATGGTGAGGTGTCATGGTGACCACTGGTAACAGGTCCAGTGTGGTGTTGAGGTGTCATGGTGACCACTGGTAACAGGTCCAGTGTGGTGTTGAGGTGTCATGGTGACCACTGGTAACAGGTCCAGTGTGGTGGTGAGAAGATATGGTGACCACTGGTAACATGTCCAGTGTGGTGTTGAGGTGTCATGGTGACCACTGGTAACAGGTCCAGTGTGGTGGTGAGAAGATATGGTGACCACTGGTAACAGGTCCAGTGTGGTTGTGAGAAGATATGGTGACCACTGGTAACAGGTCCAGTGTGGTTGTGAGAAGATATGGTGGACACTGGTAACAGGTCCAGTGTGTTGATGACGTATCATGGTACTAACTGGTAACAGGTCCAGAGTGGTGGTCAGGTGTCATGGTGACCACTCAGGCTGGTAACAGGTCCAGTGTGGTGGTGAGGTGTCACAGTAACCAATGGTAACAGGTCAGTGTTGTGAAGAGGCTTCATGTTTACCACTGGTAACACTAAGGTGCCATTGATCTGACACAAGTAAATATTTGTCTGAATACATGTACACAATGCATGACCTGACAACTGTCAACTTTATTTCATCCACACAGGGTCCCATGCAAAAATAAGAAACAAATACAGTGGGGAAATTTGGTGTTTTTATTAACAGACGAGGATTAAAATTATAAAACTGCAAAAATAAATATACACTTACAGCTCATCATGTAAAGAAAGAGTTGTATTGCTAGCACATATAAAGCATCCCATACAGAAGCTTTTGAACGAATCAAAAGAGTAAAAAGAAAAAAATTTCCAAAGACTAAAGTCTATATTTTATTTACAGCTTATAGGAAACAATCACATGCACAGGTGAAGCTACAACTTTTACTTTTAACAGAACCATAGGTGATATGCATGTACCTCGTCCAGTGGGCACTTTGTGTTTTATACCTTTGACAGGTAAAACTGATAACGTATCTGGGAATGATTTCAAACCCCAATAAACATGACCATGTTTGATAAGTTACCTGCCATGACTATCCCACAGATGACCTCTTTGAACTCTGAATCATTTGACCTGTGTAACGTGACTGATAATGTCCATATCTTTTATCTTTATCTTTTTACACACTTGGGCCTCCAGGTGTCACCCGAACACAGCGTATATCAAAAGGCTGCGGTGGCGCCTTGCAGTATGGCATACAAGATTGATATCTCCAGATAAGGTCCCCGTGTTTATTGTCCTTACAGGTTAGCAGGACACAACTGGTGTACCTTACTATTAGCATGTACATTCCCACACAGAGATTTCTCTCATAGTGGAAAACACACACACACACACATATATATATATATATATAAAATACATTTATAAATGGGGTTCACTCTCATTCAAAATATGCTGATACATGCTTATGTGTGTGTACCTAGTATAGTTGTGTAATTTATATATTTGAGTGTGTTTGTGTTTAATATTATGTTGTGGCCATTATAACTATATTATGCATAATTTAATAATAATGATAATAATAATAATTATTATTATTATTCAAGTATGCATAGGGGGAATGCATGTATCTGAAAGGTTAGAACCCTTTTGTCCAGACATTCCCAATATCCCACCTTAGATTGAGATATATGCTATATGTCCACCTTTATATATATGTGTGTGTGATCTGTATATGCACAATGTATACAGAATATCAGCTGTGCTGGTTTCAGCATGATAAATTTCCTTCAGTTTCATTACTTGTTGAATATGAATGCTTGTTATTTTAACCTTTCATTAACATAACATCTGTCCTGGTGTTATAAAATGTATCATGGTGAGTGAAGGGGTAAATGATAAGGTTACAAAAGGGTGAAGAGGTTTTCATCAACAGATATTTGGATTTTCAGTTTCCATATTTTTTACATGGCCCAGCTCATGTGTGTCATGTCATCAGTCATCAAATTCTCCCACATTTCATTTTTATCAAATCACCAATTATTTTTTTATCATGTTAAATAAAAGCAACATTCCTTGCAAAACAAACAGAATCCAAACATTCAAGACAGCCAGACACATAACTAACCCATATGAACTCATAATATTGCACACAAGGGCACAATATCTTTGTTCACATAATAAATTAATTGAAGTATGCCTTTCTTTAGGTTTATCACAAGCATATTAATAAAAAATGCAAGGTCTTTTCAAGGACATTTTAAAAATCACAAACATATTAATATAAAATGCAAGGTCTGTTCAAGGACATTTTAAAAATCATCCAAATACAAGCAATTTTAAGGTCTTGAAGAAATGCATTTTTCATAATTATAAATGATTTTTAAGCTTGGGAGAACCCTGACAGACACCAAAGATGTCAATTATGTATTATACACACACATACTTTGTGTGTTTGTGTGTGTGTGTATTCCTATTGGGTCTAACCTACTTAGTAAATAGAGAATACATACTTACACACAGGTAAGGTAACTAATATACAGATATACATAACTGAAGGGAGGGGGAAGCTGTGATGAAAGTATGATAGGAATATATCTGCCAATATTAATCAAATACAATGTTTTTTAATACACAGAGGATCAACCATAATGGCTACAAATAAGCAAAATGTGAAATAAGGGTTCTTACAACGTGACCAATTTTAATCTGCATGCTGATAAACTTGCACAAAGGTTGCTAGGACAATCATGAAAATGTTCAAATCAACTGGTCTTTGTGCAGCATTTAATGCGGCTAATGGACTGTATTATACGCGTGTAACACAAAACTCCTACTTGGTCATGTGACCGCATGTCAATCGTTTTCCGCATGTAGCACTGAGGACACATCAAACCTTGGCGACTGCTCTGATTAAACCAAGGGTGCTGTTGCCGTGGACAACCAAGCATAGCTATTTTGTCCACCGCCAGGTATGGCACTGGCACCACTTTTCTTCACATGAGGTGACACCTGCAAATTTAAAACGCAATTTCGCAAATGTTCGATATCCATATCATGCTGACTTGTCCTCAACTCAAACATGTCAGATGGCCCTGCTCAACTGTCGACATGAAAAAAATGCCACTGACAGTTCTGAAAACTCTGTGAGCCAACAGTCAATACATAGAGCAAATGACTTTGTCCATTATTGTAAGGTTATCCTGTGCCGTCCTGCAACATGACAGCTAAACTGAAAACAAGGCTGTCAGGACTGGGCACAAAGCTGCCAGCCACACATAGCCGTCTCTCAACAAATTCTAATGGCCAATATCACCTGGTCTTTAAAGCTGATCTAAAAAGTGGATACTGCATTGCGCTGACACCAGTTAATTTCAAGACATTGTTATTTTATGACAGACTGAAACGCTTTCCTGGCACACAATAGTAAATAAAAGTATTGGGCCACATGGGAAGATTTCTGATACAAAGCGCCAAATGAATGCCTTTAAACTATAACCACATAGTTATCTACTTAAGCACAAACTACAATAAAATTAAAATAAGAATAAAGTTGCCCAACATTAGAGAACCTCTGTTAATTAAACCATTTTCTACATCTTTTGACATATTTCATATCCGTAATATTTGTTAAATCAAAAAAGTTTAAACATAATTTTTTTTTAGCAATTTATTATATAAAATATACCTCTTTTGCATTTTGTGTCTTATTAACACATTATATTAATACATGAACAGGTCAAAGGGTTAATAGCACTGAAAATGAAAAGTTCCTTCTACAAAACAGATGTCTGTATCAGACATGTATGTTAAGCATGTATTTTTGCTTTCCCCTGGGGGGGGGGGGGGGTTATGCGTTTATTTCTGTGTATGTGTATATTTGTCTGTTTTTCACAATATAACTCAAACTATCATCTTAAATGGAATCTCATGAAATTTTCAGGGCATTTAAGGAATGGACCAATGAAGAATCAATAAGATTTAGTGTGGATCCAGCACATGATCTGGATACAGGAACATGATGAGTCATGACCAAGGAATATTCACAAATGTGCAGTCACTTATGCACAAAAGAAACCAGGGAAAATGGGCAGAATAAGTGATTTATGGAGGCTTGTATTCATTAGAATGCAGATTTTTAGTTGTGTATTTTTTGTATACATTTTATATAAAGGACTCAAAGGGATAAATATTGATGATAAAATTTCCTGTGAAAGTCACCTTAATGGTAAAAAGCAAGAGTGATATGAGTATTTCATGGCTTTTGTGGCCAACAGGTAAATGAAGTTATTCTAGATCTGTCAACTGACACTTATGTGACTTGTTTGCTTCAATGTAAAGAACCTTAGTGTAATACTCCCTGATATATGATAAGTAAAAGAAGTAAGGAATTTATTTAAATAACAATTCATATACAAATTCAAGCTGCCATAAACATGTTCTTAAGGGTAGGGTGTAGCCTAGTGGTTAAGGTGTTGTTCTATGGAGCGGAAGATCCAGCCCCAAGAGTGGTCCCCTAACACAGGTATCACTGTACTGGTAGAGATCATAATTTACTGACCTTCAGCTTCATGCACAGTCCAGTGCCTAAACCACCTGGCAATTTGCCAGCTATTTGAGCATTTCATTAGATAAGAAATAACATTAGGAACTGAGCAGTTTTTACTTGATTATTTTTAAAATTATAGACTTAATCAACTGAAAAAGTACTCTTTGTTATGTTGTATTCTAGCCTACCATTAAAGTACTATTTCATATAATGACTAATGCAAAGGACCTTACTTAAAGAAAAAAAGTATACAACGGGAAAAACAATGGTTATTAATCATGACCACTAGAAATGAATCAGAATTTATCCACCAAACTGAAAACCAGATCAAATTGCGATACAGTGAGCTCACAAGGGGCGTTTGTGTATAAAGGCCTCCGGGGACAGGCTAATGGGTCTGGGCCCTGTGACCACTGTTGTTACACACTGTCATTACAGGATGACACACAATAAGAGTTGAAAATTAATCACAAAGAGCCAGTGCTTTCCTCGTCTTTTCGATATCTCATTTAGACCTTTGATGAGCTGTCACTTAGCTTTTGTGGGACACAGGTAAACCAGCCATTCTAGACCTGTCAACTGACAATACTAATGTGACTTGTTTGTTACAATATAAAGAATCTTAGTGTAGAAATGTCAGCTAACCACATCCTTGGTCCATGGTTATACAATAGGCTATCACTGAATTCTTTAACGCAACACCGATCATTATATATAGCACTGGGGAAGATGGCCAATCAGATAAGATCATTTTAATTTTTCAATTTTCGTTAATTAATCAGGAAATGTAAAGGAATTGTGGGTAATGTAGAAAGGAAACCGGCTGTGTTCTGCAGTCTCGAGGCTATGGACCAGGATCCAATTAAACCAATATAATTAGGGATGAATTAGACTGGTGCATATCTCGCAAAGAAAACCTGGGCAGTAGCCATCACCTGATCAGCTCTAATAATCGCAATGATTTCTCCAAAAATGCCTGGCTATCATTAAAAGCCATCCAGATGAGATGTCCCATCATTGTCGCGGGGCCAGAGGCATAGTTGGAAGGTAAAAGGGCTCTCCTGGCCACAGCACGGCGGACAAATGCGTTCATTAGATGATGGCTCCGACCAACAAACCAGTAGTTTTTATACAGGGTTGGTTCGCGTAGGTAATTTTGTCCAATTGTAAGGGCCACTTATGAAGGTGACACTCAATACTCAGCAAGGAAATCCTATTAGGCTGGCCATGTGCGTGTTGGGGCAGATTACAGATTTCATCTAGTGACAAAAAACGGCCAAATGATGCTGAGGGCTGCGCGGAGGCTGGAGTCCGACTGATTAGGTCTGGGTCCCAGCCACAGTCCCCTCGGACAGGTCACATCACCAGTGGTATTGACATAGGCCAAATAGAAGCCGAGCTTTTTTCCCCGTTGGCTGTCCAATTCTGGGTCATTTGGCATGCTGCCAGATCAAGTAAACAAAATGAAGTTTGCCCAGGTCTTTTTTGCTAACACATGGGATCTTAAGATAGGTGGTAAGGAAATAGACTTTAGGATAACAAGTCTCGCACCAGGGATTTATCCAAGCATTATTAGGCGAGGTTCCCTCCCGAGGACTTGCCGGGGTCAAAGGATGCAAGTAATTAAACTCGCCAAGAAAGCAGACCGGCAGACAGAGAAAAGGGGTCATCAGGCCGACCTGTAGACTTTGTGCCATTATCATATTAGTGCCGGTTAATTTTTCACGTCCGCTGTCCAGACCTCTTCGACAGTGCACTTTCTGTTGATTGTCTCAGAGGCTCCCGGTGCCTAACAAAGGCTTGAACCCTGATCAATAATGCAATAAATAAAAGTGATGTCTGATTACAACTGGACTAATAAAAAGTTACTTAAATGGGAGGCCGGGCCCTGTTGACTGTTGACCACTGCCAGCGCTGTCCGATCTAATAATCAATTCCGGACTGAGAGCAGCCAAGAGTGTCCGGCTCATTACTTACTCAACAGTCTAGCCATCCCAGATCAAGGTCCGTCTACCCAGGCCGAAAAACGAGAAAAAATTCAAACTCTCTAAATCCACTTTCCTGCTCTGAGGATGTCATACATACATTATCCTCCATGGCCTGATCTGTGTTGCCGAGGCAATATCTTGTGAATCTCATGACCATTACTCATATTATGACACAATTTTTTCTTCTCTGACGGCTAATTTGCCTTTTTCTTAATCCATTTTAAACAGTTTTTCTTTAATTACAATTTGAGGTTATATGAAACGCGACCTTTTAAAAGTTTCTGGGTTGATTGTTGTCTCGCTGAAAGGTTGGATTATACACATAGATGCACAAAAAAAACATGCAAAGTCAAAGTAATATTTTTGATGAATTCTATAGCTTATATTTCCCTACTTATATTCAATAGAGAAAAAGTAAATATAAAGGCAAAAGATAAATGAAAATTAAGGTATAAAAAAAATGAAAAAAAAACAAACAAATCATAGACATATATATATATATGCTAAGGTATGTGATGTATCAGATTCATCACATACCTCAGCATATCATGCTCTGTTGCAAAACACAGAGCGCTGTGTGACCGCAGAGGAAAGATTGCATTCCTGCAGATCATTTCTACTTATATATATGTATATATAAATATATACATATATATATATCTCTATATATATCTATATATATATAAATATATAATATATATACAATATATATATATAAATATAATGTATGTATGAATGTATGTAACAAGAATCAAGATACGGTATGCAAAAATAACTTTAATTAAAACATTCATATTATGTATCACATTACTGTCACCAATCAAAGATATGTGTCCATTTTGCAAAATATGAGGTACAGTGACATGTTTCTGTAGACACAAATAGTGGTAAGTGACGTTAAAATGGTGTTTTCAGTCAATGTCAAGGTCAGCCACCTGCCAGGCAGGTTGTTGCAATATAGGTAATGCTAGAAATATAATCCTGCATTTGATTTATGAGACTGTTTATTAGCCTTTCATCTTTTAATGAGCAAAACAATAGCATCCTGCCAGACTGTCATATTTTAATCAATTTTCTAAACTGGACAGATCCCTTTTGTTAAATTAATAATAAATGCCCCCAAAACAGTACAACAAAATGCAATCAGAAAAATCACAAAGATAAAAGGGTATGTCATGCGGATAAACTGGATTTGGCTTCCACCCACCAACATTTGAAAAATTTATCCATAAAAAACCATAACTGATGTTTAAATGTGTTTGAAGAAGAATCAATTTAGATCAACATACCCTGAGTTGTCATATACTATCCTGACATTCATGTTACTGTAATTGATGGTGCTAATGAAGGAATTACATAATACCATCTTCATCTGTCAGTGTGATACATGATTTAACCATTGAGTCATGTTAGCTGATTTATATAGCAGTCATTCTGTCTATATTATGTCTATCAATCTCACATATCTTTTGAGAGAAAAAATTGATAAATAACTTTTAAATTTTTAAGTTTTACAAAATTTGAATTAAAATTTATTTAATAATTTAACATAATAAAAATAAATTTCAGCTTTCATTTATGTATATAAAATGTGAAAACTTAAATTTTTTTTATGTTAAAATATTAAAAAACTGCAGAACTTCAGACCTTCTGATAACCTTTCCACCTATGACAGAAAGAAACTCATTTTTAGGAAGGCAATTATAGACAGTAACATAAGAAAGACTTCAAACAACTTTAAAAGGGATTAACTACTTTCACAATTATCATCATTCACAAACTGATGGTGCCACCTAATGGCCACAATACAAACTTGATAAAAAAAAATGTTCAACTCCCCTGATTCATTCCAGCTGTTTAGTGTACAGGCAGAAGGTGGGTTTTACATATCCAGTTTTCCTTTGTCAGGGGACCATTCAAAGGGTTAACCGGCAGAAATAATAGGTCCTCATAGCATATCAACAGTACTACTTATCTCACCAGAAACCCGCTCCTTGCCCTGAATGACGGGCTTGGTCATGAGAGGGTACCAGTTCCAAAGAAAGACGGATCATTTAAACTTTTTGTAGCGTGAACAAATGTGTTTACTAAAGTGGTCATTAAATGGGAAAACAACAAAGAATAATGGCATGATCGGGAGTTATATATTCATTTGTGCCCAGACGGGGGTCTATTTTCCAATGTCCCTAGGTAAATAATTGGCTAACGACCACTAAGACCATACAGACTTTCAATCCCTATTTCATGAACAGAAAACAAGTCCTTCCACCAAAGGGTCATTCAATTATGTCAAATTAAGTCATGTGAATTCCATTTGACTAAATTAATAACCGAGTTTTTCTGCTTTGTGTGCATGATTGAGTTCAGACGGAAGAACAGAACAGTGGACATGAAAATAACCATGTGGCCACTTAAGTGTTAATTCAACAGAAATAATTGAATATATATATATATATATATATATATATATATATATATAGGTGTGCATGTTTACTTTCAGTTATATATCCATTGAACACATAGAGAGATGGAACATTAACACAGAAAAGTCTGTTCACTCTAAATGTGAATTGAACCCATTTCTTGTTCTTATGAAAGTGTAGGAATATGCAAAATAGTAGGGCTCTGGTCGTAAGAGGTAGAGCAGCTAACCCCCTGAAAACAGGGAGGTCATGAGTTCAATTCCCATTTGGAGTGAACTTACACTTCTGTGTTTACATATAATCCATTTCTCTCTCTCTCTCCCTCTTGAGTTATCAGAAACTCTCTCCCACACATGGATGTATATATAAAAATATATATATATATAAATCTATAAATATATATATATATATATATATATATATATATATATACAAACATATATAAAATAAAAATCATAATATTATACCTATTTCGAAATATATCCAGAGAATTTAAAAACATTTTCATTAAGGATCACCTATCAATCATATTCCCTTTTTTATGAAAAAATTTATGAAAAAAATTTCCTTTGTGATCACTGTCCTCTGATGAAATGAACAAAAGTTCGCCCCGGGGTTCTTCATGATTTATTCAATCAAAGCTTTTGGCACCGTATTAACGGTGTAGTTGAGCACACTGTGGAGGCTGTAAAACATTCGTCCTTGCGAAACATAACCATCCATTGCCTGATCAACAGTCAGTGATACACTTGTATTAAACATTGATAACTGAGAAGCAAGTCCAACTCATTGTTCCAATCCAAATCAATGCCCGTCACTTCAATGTACGACGATACAGGAGCCCGCCTTACTCACTCCCTCTACTGGGCCTTTCACTAACTTATTTATACCAGACTAAGGCAAGTACTCTCTATAAAGTGTAGCTCTTAATGGTTTGAGGTTATATCAAATTAGACATCTTCAGTGTCAAATGTTAATTAGCAAAGTTCAAGTCTCTCAAACATTATTTTATCATGAGATATGATATAGAAATGCCATATCCTCGTTGAGGTCATGCCAGTGTCAGATGTCATATAAAGGTCAATGGTCATTTCAATGTCATATGTTATTGATATGTCAAACATCATGGCGGTGCCAGATGTTAAATGAAGCCCAAAGGTAAATTGACATGTAAACTGACAAAAAGTAAAATAGGAGGTAAAGCTATGACAGCAACTAGCAAAAACCTGTTTTAATCAGTGCATTTTGCCTCCTGTCTTTTCATTTGTGACACCTAGGTTTAAGGGTGTATGAAGGTTAGTGACACATGAATGTTTTTGAAACACTTGCCAGAAATGAAACAGGAACTTATAAGGGCATGGAAATATGACAAAAAATGCACTATGGAGACAGTGCAATGCACAAATCTACCTGCATACTGGTTTGGTAGCGATTGGACCCCTAGTGGTAGGGAAGATGCCAGAACCACTTACCAGTGTGGCCACACAACGGTGAATTCAGCATGATGTTATGTTATCTAATGTAATATCCATATCATGTCAAAACGTGTCCATATTTGTCAAAACGTTATGGCACTGTCATGTATTTTATGTTATAATGTCATGCCAATACGCATGATATCCATGTCAACATAACATATATATAATATATATAGGGATGCTACAAATGTTCACATACAATGTACATGTAATGTCATGACTTTCACTTATCAGTAATTTTAGTTTCATTACAATAATGTTTTTCTTAGTTTTTCCATACTTTTTTCGTCCGAATAATAGTTTGTGATTTTTAGTTAAATATGAGCCTTTTATTTATTGAATATAATAGTAGTGTTACCATTACAAAATGGCAGCTGGGGTTTCATATTCTTCTTGGAAAAGCAAACTTTGCTCCTTCCTACTTAATAAACCTTGTACAGGTTTAATATAATAAAATATATAAAAATAAAAACAACTGAAATCTTTCATTACATATATTGTGAAGGTATGGCATGTGTTAATACCTGTAATCTTAGAAATGGCAAATGCTGTTCAGGTAGACCTGATATAAGACCTGATAGTGTGGTTAAAAAGCTATATTGCATACCGCTACAGTTACAGCAAGATCTGGCGAAAAAAATATACCACCAGGGACAGACTGGGCATGTTGAAGAAACTAATTGGCTATGTCAAGATGGTGTTCATTTAGCATGCAGGCCACTTAGCCACGTAGAATCATAGTAACGAAGGGCAGCTCTGCCTCCGGCCCTTACTGGTAGGTGCATGTCAAGCTACTCCCTACCTAACAAGTTCAGCAAAAGTGACACCGGCAAATTCCACTCAGCCCCATCCCCGACGTATTTTTATTAGACCTCTGGACCAGGGGAGACTCGATTCTGCGTGTGATAATGGCACACGATTGTCATCCTAGGGTTTGACCAATTTGGTCAATATCTTTCCCGGTAGCGTGACATTGCGGCTAATTCTCCCAATCATGACGAGAAAAAGAAAATAAATGGACAGCACAATTACGCTGGCCCCTCGGCAGACCTCTGGTCCAACAGAAAAGATAGGAAGCAGTGACAGTCTAATGCCACTGGCACACTGATGGACCCTGGAACCAGGTCCAGTTGCCGTAAGAGCAAGCCCAAGTGGTAATTATAGGGATGCAAAGTAAATCTGAAAAGGAAATGACTCAGGATACGGCTGGCCGGCAATACACCAAATTTATCTGTCCTGATCACCAGGGATGAAAATGAAGTACCATTATTTTCTCCTATTGACAAGGTAATGGTGTTTTGCATGACTCCTGCATCTAAAATCCACACTGATGAGGTGACCATGCCCCCATAATTCAAAAACTTGGACCACTGTCATCAGCCACTACAAAGGAGCTCTCTTAAAATAAGGGCACCTATCATCCCCTCTTGATCACAAACAAAACGAGCAGATATCCCCAGACAACTATTTTAAGTAACCAAAATACAGAAAACAGGGATTTTAGCAAATATAATGAACTTTAATTTCTTTGTTTCTCAAACTGTTATTGCACATTAACCTTGAATTATAACTTTAAGGAAAAAATTGTTCAACTTCACCACATGCTGAAAAAGATGTAATATATACAGCATCTGCTGATAAAGTAGATCTCTATACAAGGACACTGGTCTCAATTGTTGACTTTACATAAAGCTGACCATCTGCTGATAAAGTAGATCTTTATACAAGGACAGTGCTGGTCTCGCTGGTTGACTTCTCCTTAAGCTGACTATCTGCTGACAAAGAAAATCTTTATACAAGGATGCTGATGGTCTCACTGGTTGACTTCTCCTAAAGCTGACCATCTGCTGATAAAGTAGATCTTTATACAAGGACAGTGCTGGTCTCGCTGGTTGACTTCTCCTTAAGCTGACTATCTGCTGACAAAGAAAATCTTTATACAAGGATGCTGATGGTCTCACTGGTTGACTTCTCCTTAAGTTGACTATCTGCTGATAAAGTAGATCTTTATACAAGGACAGTGAGGGTCTCACTTTTTGACTTCTCCTTAAGCTGACTATCTGCTGACAAAGAAAATCTTTATACAAGGTGCTGATGGTCTAACTGGTTGACTTTTCCTAAAGCTGACTATCTGCTGATAAAATAGATCTTTATACAAGGACAGTGAGGGTCTCACTTTTTGACTTCTCCTTAAGCTGACTATCTGCTGACAAAGAAAATCTTTATACAAGGATGCTGATGGTCTCACTGGTTGACTTCTCCTAAAGCTGACTATCTGCTGATAAAATAGATCTTTATACAAGGACAGTGCTGGTCTCGCTGGTTGACTTCTCCTTAAGCTGACTATCTGCTGACAAAGAAAATCTTTATACAAGGATGCTGATGGTCTCACTGGTTGACTTCTCCTAAAGCTGACCATCTGCTGATAAAGTAGATCTTTATACAAGGACAGTGAGGGTCTCACTTTTTGACTTCTCCTTAAGCTGACTATCTGCTGACAAAGAAAATCTTTATACAAGGATGCTGATGGTCTAACTGGTTGACTTCTCCTAAAGCTGACTATCTGCTGATAAAATAGATCTTTATACAAGGACAGTGCTGGTCTCACTTTTTGACTTCTCCTTAAGCTGACTATCTGCTGACAAAGAAAATCTTTATACAAGGATGCTGATGGTCTCACTGGTTGACTTCTCCTAAAGCTGACCATCTGCTGATAAAGTAGATCTTTATACAAGGACAGTGAGGGTCTCACTTTTTGACTTCTCCTTAAGCTGACTATCTGCTGACAAAGAAAATCTTTATACAAGGTGCTGATGGTCTAACTGGTTGACTTTTCCTAAAGCTGACTATCTGCTGATAAAATAGATCTTTATACAAGGACAGTGAGGGTCTCACTTTTTGACTTCTCCTTAAGCTGACTATCTGCTGACAAAGAAAATCTTTATACAAGGATGCTAATGGTCTCACTGGTTGACTTCTCCTAAAGCTGACTATCTGCTGATAAAGTAGATCTTTATACAAGGACAGTGCTGGTCTCACTTTTTGACTTCTCCTTAAGCTGACTATCTGCTGACAAAGA
Organism: Sipunculus nudus; assembly: GCA_026874595.1. Taxonomy (NCBI): domain Eukaryota; kingdom Metazoa; phylum Annelida; class Sipuncula; order Golfingiida; family Sipunculidae; genus Sipunculus; species Sipunculus nudus. The sequence goes on along the minus strand of CM049308.1, from coordinate 22,883,862 downwards.
AAATCTTTATACAAGGATGCTGATGGTCTAACTGGTTGACTTCTCCTAAAGCTGACTATCTGCTGATAAAATAGATCTTTATACAAGGACAGTGCTGGTCTCACTTTTTGACTTCTCCTTAAGCTGACTATCTGCTGACAAAGAAAATCTTTATACAAGGATGCTGATGGTCTCACTGGTTGACTTCTCCTAAAGCTGACCATCTGCTGATAAAGTAGATCTTTATACAAGGACAGTTAGGGTCTCACTTTTTGACTTCTCCTTAAGCTGAATATCTGCTGACAAAGAAAATCTTTATACAAGGATGCTGATGATCTCACTGGTTGACTTCTCCTAAAGCTGACTATCTGCTGATGAAATAGATCTTTATACAAGGACAGTGCTGGTCTCACTTTTTGACTTCTCCTTAAGCTGACTATCTGCTGACAAAGAAAATCTTTATACAAGGATGCTGATGGTCTAACTGGTTGACTTCTCCTAAAGCTGACTATCTGCTGATAAAATAGATCTTTATACAAGGACAGTGCTGGTCTCACTTTTTGACTTCTCCTTAAGCTGACTATCTGCTGACAAAGAAAATCTTTATACAAGGATGCTGATGGTCTAACTGGTTGACTTCTCCTAAAGCTGACTATCTGCTGATAAAATAGATCTTTATACAAGGACAGTGCTGGTCTCACTTTTTGACTTCTCCTTAAGCTGACTATCTGCTGACAAAGAAAATCTTTATACAAGGATGCTGATGGTCTCACTGGTTGACTTCTCCTAAAGCTGACCATCTGCTGATAAAGTAGATCTTTATACAAGGACAGTGAGGGTCTCACTTTTTGACTTCTCCTTAAGCTGACTATCTGCTGACAAAGAAAATCTTTATACAAGGATGCTGATGGTCTCACTGGTTGACTTCTCCTAAAGCTGACCATCTGCTGATAAAGTAGATCTTTATACAAGGACAGTGAGGGTCTCACTTTTTGACTTCTCCTTAAGCTGACTATCTGCTGACAAAGAAAATCTTTATACAAGGTGCTGATGGTCTCACTGGTTGACTTCTCCTAAAGCTGACTATCTGCTGATAAAATAGATCTTTATACAAGGACAGTGCTGGTCTCGCTGGTTGACTTCTCCTTAAGCTGACTATCTGCTGACAAAGAAAATCTTTATACAAGGATGCTGATGGTCTCAATGGTTGACTTCTCCTAAAGCTGACTATCTGCTGATAAAATAGATCTTTATACAAGGACAGTGAGGGTCTCACTTTTTGACTTCTCCTTAAGCTGACTATCTGCTGACAAAGAAAATCTTTATACAAGGATGCTGATGGTCTCACTGGTTGACTTTTCCTAAAGCTGACCATCTGCTGATAAAGTAGATCTTTATACAAGGACAGTGAGGGTCTCACTTTTTGACTTCTCCTTAAGCTGACTATCTGCTGACAAAGAAAATCTTTATACAAGGATGCTGATGGTCTCACTGGTTGACTTTTCCTAAAGCTGACTATCTGCTGATAAAATAGATCTTTATACAAGGACAGTGAGGGTCTCACTTTTTGACTTCTCCTTAAGCTGACTATCTGCTGACAAAGAAAATCTTTATATAAGGATGCTGATGGTCTAACTGGTTGACTCTTCCTAAAGCTGACCATCTGCTGTTAAAGTAGATCTTATACAAGGACAGTGAGGGTCTCACTTTTTGACTTCTCCTTAAGCTGACTATCTGCTGACAAAGAAAATCTTTATATAAGGATGCTGATGGTCTAACTGGTTGACTCTTCCTAAAGCTGACCATCTGCTGATAAAGTAGATCTTATACAAGGACAGTGAGGGTCTCACTTTTTGACTTCTCCTTAAGCTGACTATCTGCTGACAAAGAAAATCTTTATATAAGGATGCTGATGGTCTAACTGGTTGACTCTTCCTAAAGCTGACCATCTGCTGATAAAGTAGATCTTATACAAGGACAGTGAGGGTCTCACTTTTTGACTTCTCCTTAAGCTGACTATCTGCTGACAAAGAAAATCTTTATACAAGGATGCTGATGGTCTCACTGGTTGACTTCTCCTAAAGCTGACCATCTGCTGATAAAGTAGATCTTATACAAGGACAGTGAGGGTCTCACTTTTTGACTTCTCCTTAAGCTGACTATCTGCTGACAAAGAAAATCTTTATATAAGGATGCTGATGGTCTAACTGGTTGACTCTTCCTAAAGCTGACGATCTGCTGATAAAGTAGATCTTATACAAGGACAGTGAGGGTCTCACTTTTTGACTTCTCCTTAAGCTGACTATCTGCTGACAAAGAAAATCTTTATACAAGGATGCTGATGGTCTCACTGGTTGACTTCTCCTAAAGCTGACTATCTGCTGACAAAGAAAATCTTTATACAAGGATGCTGATGGTCTCACTGGTTGACTTCTCCTAAAGCTGACTATCTGCTGATAAAATAGATCTTTATACAAGGACAGTGAGGGTCTCACTTTTTGACTTCTCCTTAAGCTGACCATCTGCTGACAAAGAAAATCTTTATACAAGGATGCTGATGGTCTCACTGGTTGACTTCTCCTAAAGCTGACTATCTGCTGATAAAATAGATCTTTATACAAGGACAGTGAGGGTCTCACTTTTTGACTTCTCCTTAAGCTGACTATCTGCTGACAAAGAAAATCTTTATACAAGGATGCTGATGGTCTCACTGGTTGACTTCTCCTAAAGCTGACCATCTGCTGATAAAGTAGATCTTATACAAGGACAGTGAGGGTCTCACTTTTTGACTTCTCCTTAAGCTGACTATCTGCTGACAAAGAAAATCTTTATATAAGGATGCTGATGGTCTAACTGGTTGACTCTTCCTAAAGCTGACCATCTGCTGATAAAGTAGATCTTATACAAGGACAGTGAGGGTCTCACTTTTTGACTTCTCCTTAAGCTGACTATCTGCTGACAAAGAAAATCTTTATATAAGGATGCTGATGGTCTCACTGGTTGACTCTTCCTAAAGCTGACCATCTGCTGATAAAGTAGATCTTATACAATGACAGTGAGGGTCTCACTTTTTGACTTCTCCTTAAGCTGACTATCTGCTGACAAAGAAAATCTTTATACAAGGATGCTGATGGTCTCACTGGTTGACTTCTCCTAAAGCTGACCATCTGCTGATAAAGTAGATCTTTATACAAGGACAGTGAGGGTCTCACTTTTTGACTTCTCCTTAAGCTGACTATCTGCTGACAAAGAAAATCTTTATACAAGGTGCTGATGGTCTCACTGGTTGACTTCTCCTAAAGCTGACTCTCTGCTGATAAAGTAGATCTTTATACAAGGACAGTGCTGGTCTCACTTTTTGACTTCTCCTTAAGCTGACTATCTGCTGACAAAGAAAATCTTTATACAAGGTGCTGATGGTCTCGCTGGTTGACTTCTCCTTAAGCTGACCATCTACTGACAAAGAAAATCTTTATACAAGGATGCTGATGGTCTCACTGGTTGACTTCTCCTAAAGCTGACCATCTGCTGATAAAGTAGATCTTTATACAAGGACAGTGAGGGTCTCACTTTTTGACTTCTCCTTAAGCTGACTATCTGCTGACAAAGAAAATCTTTATACAAGGATGCTGATGGTCTCACTGGTTGACTTCTCCTAAAGCTGACCATCTGCTGATAAAGTAGATCTTTATACAAGGACAGTGCTGGTCTCGCTGGTTGACTTCTAAAGCTGACCATCTGCTGATAAAGTAGATCTTTATACAAGGACAGTGCTGGTCTCGCTGGTTGACTTCTCCTAAAGCTGACCATCTGCTGATAAAGTAGATCTTTATACAAGGACAGTGCTGGTCTCGCTGGTTGAGTTCTCCTAAAGCTGACCATCTGCTGTTAAAGAAGATGTTTATACAAGGACAGTGAGGGTCTTACTGGTTGACTTCTCCTAAAGCTGACCATCTGCTGATAAAGAAGTTCTTTATACAAGGATGCTGATGGTCTCACTGGTTGACTTTTCCTAAAGCTGACCATCTGCTGATAAAGTAGATCTTTATACAAGGACAGTGCTGGTCTCGCTGGTTGACTTCTCCTAAAGCTGACCATCTGCTGATAAAGAAGTTCTTTATACAAGGACACTGATGGTCTTACTAGGTGACGTTTCCTAAGGCTGACCACCTGCTTATAAAGTAAGTCTTTATACAAAGACACTGATCATCTAATGGGTTGATCTCCTGAAGCTGACCATCTGCTGATAAAGTAGATCTTTATACAAGGACAGTGCTGGTCTCACTGGTTGACTTCTCCTAAAGCTGACTATCTGCTGATAAAATAGATCTTTATACAAGGACAGTGAGGGTCTCACTTTTTGACTTCTCCTTAAGCTGACTATCTGCTGACAAAGAAAATCTTTATACAAGGATGCTGATGGTCTCACTGGTTGACTTTTCCTAAAGCTGACTATCTGCTGATAAAATAGATCTTTATACAAGGACAGTGAGGGTCTCACTTTTTGACTTCTCCTTAAGCTGACTATCTGCTGACAAAGAAAATCTTTATATAAGGATGCTGATGGTCTAACTGGTTGACTCTTCCTAAAGCTGACCATCTGCTGATAAAGTAGATCTTATACAAGGACAGTGAGGGTCTCACTTTTTGACTTCTCCTTAAGCTGACTATCTGCTGACAAAGAAAATCTTTATACAAGGATGCTGATGGTCTCACTGGTTGACTTCTCCTAAAGCTGACCATCTGCTGATAAAGTAGATCTTATACAAGGACAGTGAGGGTCTCACTTTTTGACTTCTCCTTAAGCTGACTATCTGCTGACAAAGAAAATCTTTATATAAGGATGCTGATGGTCTAACTGGTTGACTCTTCCTAAAGCTGACCATCTGCTGATAAAGTAGATCTTATACAAGGACAGTGAGGGTCTCACTTTTTGACTTCTCCTTAAGCTGACTATCTGCTGACAAAGAAAATCTTTATATAAGGATGCTGATGGTCTAACTGGTTGACTCTTCCTAAAGCTGACCATCTGCTGATAAAGTAGATCTTATACAAGGACAGTGAGGGTCTCACTTTTTGACTTCTCCTTAAGCTGACTATCTGCTGACAAAGAAAATCTTTATACAAGGATGCTGATGGTCTCACTGGTTGACTTTTCCTAAAGCTGACTATCTGCTGATAAAATAGATCTTTATACAAGGACAGTGAGGGTCTCACTTTTTGACTTCTCCTTAAGCTGACTATCTGCTGACAAAGAAAATCTTTATACAAGGTGCTGATGGTCTAACTGGTTGACTCTTCCTAAAGCTGACCATCTGCTGATAAAGTAGATCTTATACAAGGACAGTGAGGGTCTCACTTTTTGACTTCTCCTTAAGCTGACTATCTGCTGACAAAGAAAATCTTTATACAAGGATGCTGATGGTCTCACTGGTTGACTTCTCCTAAAGCTGACTATCTGCTGATAAAATAGATCTTTATACAAGGACAGTGAGGGTCTCACTTTTTGACTTCTCCTTAAGCTGACCATCTGCTGACAAAGAAAATCTTTATACAAGGTGCTGATGGTCTCACTGGTTGACTTCTCCTAAAGCTGACTATCTGCTGATAAAATAGATCTTTATACAAGGACAGTGAGGGTCTCACTTTTTGACTTCTCCTTAAGCTGACTATCTGCTGACAAAGAAAATCTTTATACAAGGATGCTGATGGTCTCACTGGTTGACTTCTCCTAAAGCTGACTATCTGCTGATAAAATAGATCTTTATACAAGGACAGTGCTGGTCTCACTTTTTGACTTCTCCTTAAGCTGACTATCTGCTGACAAAGAAAATCTTTATACAAGGATGCTGATGGTCTCACTGGTTGACTTCTCCTAAAGCTGACCATCTGCTGATAAAGTAGATCTTTATACAAGGACAGTGAGGGTCTCACTTTTTGACTTCTCCTTAAGCTGACTATCTGCTGACAAAGAAAATCTTTATACAAGGACAGTGCTGGTCTCGCTGGTTGACTTCTCCTAAAGCTGACCATCTGCTGATAAAGTAGATCTTTATACAAGGACAGTGCTGGTCTCGCTGGTTGACTTCTCCTAAAGCTGACCATCTGCTGATAAAGTAGATCTTTATACAAGGACAGTGCTGGTCTCGCTGGTTGACTTCTCCTAAAGCTGACCATCTGCTGTTAAAGAAGATGTTTATACAAGGACAGTGATGGTCTTACTAGGTGACGTTTCCTAAGGCTGACCACCTGCTTATAAAGTAAGTCTTTATACAAAGACACTGATCATCTAATGGGTTGATCTCCTGAAGCTGACCATCTGCTGATAAAGTTGATCTTTATACAAGGACACTGATGGTTTTACTGGTTGACTTCTCCTAAAACTGTCCATCTGCTGATAAAGTAGATCTTTATACAAGGACACTGATGGTTTTACTGGTTGACTTCTCCTAAAACTGTCCATCTGCTGATAAAGTTGATCTTTATACAAGGACACTGATGGTTTTACTGGTTGACTTCTCCTAAAACTGTCCATCTGCTGATAAAGTAGATCTTTATACAAGGACACTGATGGTTTTACTGGTTGACTTCTCCTAAAACTGTCCATCTGCTGATAAAGTAGATCTTTATACAAGGACACTGATGGTTTCACTGGTTGAGTTCTCCTAAAGCTGACCATCTGCTGATAAAGTAGATCTTAAAGTGTGGTTGGTTGGAGATATAAAGAAGAAACATGAGAATAATTAATTTTAACAGGAGTTTAAACAGTGCAGATATGAGAAAATATGGGGTTAAAGGGAAAAGAGATTACAAAGGGGGATGTTACAGCAAAGACATAAGAAAGTTTGGAGTTACAGTGCAGTGAGATGAGAGAGAGTCATAGTGAAGTGAGATGAAAAAGTTGGCAGTTACAAAAAGTGAGATGAGAAAGTTGAAAATTATAGTGAAGTGATATTAGAAAGTTGGGAGTTATAGAGAATTGAGATGAGAAAGCTGGCAGTTACAGTAAAGTGAGATGAGAAAGTTGCAAGTTATAGTGAAGTGAGATTAGAAAGTTGGGAATTATAGAGAAGTGAGATGAGAAAGCTGGTCAAGTGTGATAAGAAAGTGGTGAGTTTCAGTATGGGGACACCACGAGGAAGTGGAGAATATGCAGAAATTATAACATACTCAAAGCCATTAAATCTTAGAAAGCTTTCATATTGTAGACATGGAGAACTGCGCTGAAAAAAATTAATTTATTGTGGAAAGCCAGAAGGACAATTGACCATGGATATAACTAAGGTGACATTCCATCAGGGGAAGACAACTCAAATATTTTTATTATTTTAATATGTTTATTATTTAATTGGCTAAAAGTGTAAAAAATTGAATTCTGTTCTAAACTCTTTGCACACAAAACATGTACAAGTTCATTAACTAAGCCTAAAGATAATAAATCCCCAAAGTTTTCTCAGGAAGAATGTACGTTCCAGAAGAGAAAACTGAAGGGCACCCTCAAGCTCTTATTATTATACCTTGTTTTAGGATAACTTGATGCCAAGGTTTAGCAGGACAAAGGAATGACCTTAGCAACATAATAATTGATGGGACTGGAAAATGAAATGGTCATTATGGGGCTAGGAGGGTTAAAAGACAAATAGGATTATTATACTCTCATCAGCAAATGGGGATACATTTGAATACATACTTTCATATTTGTGGGATATGGCTATTGATTGTTATAACAAGTACTTAGGCAGAGATTACAGAAAATTACTACTCTCTAAGATAATGTTACTTTTATTTGGAGCCATGGGAAGCCAGCTATTTCACTCAAAGGAATAACTTGGTCAAAGGATCTTTCAAGCGGGCCCTAAACTCTGTTTCCACCTGCCAACCACCCTTCCCACGATTCTTATTGACATTCACAGTGGTGCAAGCGGTCCATGGTGAAATATTTTACGTCCTTCTATGGCAAAAGTCAGAGGCATCATTGTTGAGTTTTATCTTAGCATATCCCCTTTCAATATCAACCCCGGCTCTAGGCTGGTCAGACACGACCTGTTCTTGGCATAATTATAAAAACTAATTGCACAAGTGAAGGGTCGTTCCTCCTTTGGTCTCCCATTGAAATATGGACTAACACACAGCAGGACTTGTTCTTAAAGTGGTCATCAAATGATACATGTACAACTCTGATGGCAGCTGGGCCAGTCTTACGGTATTTTTAGAAAACCAATCTCAAATCAACAAGGGAAGAACATAATTGCCCCCTGACTTTCAAATCACCATCATTAATAAACCAATACCCTTTTGGTGGCCTGTCCTAGCAGGAATATGAGAGTACTTGGACTTTTTCACACTCCCTGCAATATAATATTATCTGGTTGTTCACTAAATTTGTAGGACTATTCCCTCTGAATCAGATGTCATCTAATTAAGAGTAGAACATATATACCAACCGGAGTACTGGCGAGCTCTTCCACGAACCCAACGAGACACTTTGCCATTCCACATATTATCAAAGCTATAGCATTGTAATCAGCACATTACTTAAAATGTCCATGGCTTATATAGACCTGTTATTGCTAGAAATAAAACACAAACTTCATAAGCCAATAAACGTAGTTGATATCCGACGGAATCCTGAAATGAAACATTTGGTCTTGTTTATTACAACTGAGGGTCTCTGTGACAGTGATGTTCTTGGTTCAGACTGTAGAGTAGTTTGAGGTCAGTGTTAACAAATGGGTGAATTGATAAAATGCTTTAATCTGTCCCAAACTGAAAGCAATATTCTTGATCCTCTTCAAATAAAATTATTATAACTGAATGTGGGCAGAAATGCAAATGGCAAATGTAAAATTATTAAGCAAATGACAGATACAGCAAACCTTTAAAAGTGAAATAGCAATTTACAGCATATGAATGGTGAATACAATAAAAAAAGAAAATGAGAGATCTGATGGATAAGGAAAATAGGAATCATCATGTGCTAGTTGCATTAGATATGCAATATAAATATGGAGTATATTTTGAAGAAAATGGTATAAAAAGAGGAAGAAGGGAATTTACCGAAAGAAAAGTATTTTTAATCATTTAAAATATTAAAGAATCTAAAAAAAAATAAAACAAAATACAGGATACCAATAAAAGAAAGTCTGATATGTGAACAATAAGCATAATGAATATGCAAATAATTTAAGATAAATGATAAAATGTTGATAGGATTACCTGCTTTATTATGTACAGCATAACTGCATGAGAATTCACAAGAGTGAACACCTATAATAAAGTAACTGAGCAAACAACCTGATCTAGCAATAACAAGTGACCCAGGGACATGACCCCCAACTTGTTAACTTAGATGTTGATTCTTACAGATAAATTGTATCTATTACCATGAATGTGCTGGTTCTGTTTTAACCTCTGGAATGTTGGTTAGGTTGGACTTGCTGCTAGGGTTAAGAAATTAAACAAGGCCTACAGGCCTAATGCGAACCTGTGCAAAGTTCGGGAGTATGTATGGAGGTTTATTTTTAAAATTTAATATTGATCCTTTTAAGTCCTGCATATCTACCTTAGTCATTATGATTTCAGCAAAATGGACATTTCGGACCTGCAAGTTTCAGTCTAGGACATTTTAAAACTAGAATATGGGTAGTCGACAAGCAACGATGTGTATCTGCAGAAATCAGAGTGGGACGGGTGAAGTGAGGCTTGGATTAAGTGGCAAGGGGAATAGGGTGAGGTGTGTTGCATATTAGCATGGATGTCTGCAGCGTAAACGTGAATGTAAGTGGTGCCACCAGTCATAAAATCAAGAAAATTGTCCAGGATGTATTAACCTGCAAAATTTCAGGTGGGTAAGTCAGACCACTGCTGAGATATGAGTGATTTTATCCCAAGGCAGATGAACAGATGGACGGTGTTCATAAGTGGTTGCAGGTGGCGCCACCAGTTTTGACTATGACGAAGAGCTATGTGAGATCTATACACATGCCAAATTTTGGCCCAATCGGTCAAACAGTTCCCAAGATTTGAGCTTGGATGTCTGCAGAGTAAACGTGAATGTAGGTGGCGCCACCTGTCATAAAATCGAGGGGGCTGTCCAGGGTGTATAAACCTGCAAAATTTCAGGCGGAAAAGTCAAACCACTGCTGAGATATGAGTGATTTTATCCCAAGGCAGATGAACGGATGGATGCTGTGCATAAGTGGTTGCAGGTGGCACCACCAGTTTTGCCTATGATGAAAAGCTGTGTGAGATCTATACACATGCAAAATTTTGGCCCAATCGGTCAACCGGTTCCCAAGATATGAGCTTAGATGTCTGCAGCATAAACTAGAATGTAGGTGGCGCCACCTGTCATAAAATCGAGAAAGCTGTCCAGGATGTATATACCTGCAAATTTACAGGTGAATAAGTCAAACCACTGCTGAGATATGAGTGATATTATCCCAAGGCAGATGAACAGATGGACGCTGTGCAAAAATGGTTGCAGGTGGCGCCACCTTTTTTAGTGTATGTTATAAAGCTATCAAAGGGCTACATTTGTGCAGTGAGGAAAAACCAAAAATGAGGGCGCAGCAGTTCACATGTGACCTGATGATAAACCCAATTTGCTTAAAATGCAAACCAAGTTTTTTCAAACAGTTGAAAGATATAATTTCAATAATCTGGGAATTCTGCATCTGCACAATGTGTCTAGACACATTGTCTAGACACCCCCTGAGCCAGGTCAGTTGCCATGGTGATGTCTGGACCCCACCTGTTTGTACTGAGTGACCTCTTGACTTGGCTGCTGAAAGTCAGCATGTTGTCAAATCTGTTTTCAAATACAGAAAGCCTTTTTCAATTGGCTACAATGTTTTTTTAAAACTGTATTTACCCAATCTATTCTTATAAAACTGGCAGAACCCTACCATAGTATAATTCTTGTAATTTTAAACCAATCAGCTTAACAGTTTCATCATAAATCAGTGTATAAGCTAGAAGAGTTTAAAATTACATTTTCGCTTTTATGAAACACATCAATGTAGGTGGCGCCACCAATACCTCAAAATCAGATATGACATATGTGACAAACATTGGTTTAAAATTTGGTGATTATAGCTCTAGCCGTTTCTGAGATTTTAATTTTAGTGTGCTTTTTTGGACAGATGACTAAGTTCAACCTCCTGTAACTCAGCCAAAAATCTCCAAACTGGAACCATTCGAACAAATTTGAGAGAGATTGTTCCAGGGATCATTTCTGTGAAATATTGGACAATTTGGCTGGACAGTTTCAGAGAAGATTTTTAAAGGTTTTTAAGCTTTTTCTCTATAAAATCTTAATTAATGCAGATACTCAATAATAAGCTCTAGGGCACCAAGTTTCACATGTGACTAATTCTTACATGTAATTTGGAGCTGCTAGCTCTGACGGTTTCTGACTTACAGCCATGGACGGCGGAAAGCCAGCCCTGGACGGTGGATGGCTGACGGCGGACAATGGACGGATGACGCTGCGCCATCACATAAGCTCACAGGTTCGCTAAAAAATAAGCTGAATGCCACAACATATAATATGTGACAAATTATTGCATAAAATCTGGAGATTGTAGCTCCTGCTATTCCTGAGAAATTATGGTTTAATATACAGATGACCAATGACCCCAGTACAAAAAAAGGTCAATGCAAGTGGCGCCACCAATACCTAAATTTCATATATGACTCATGTGACCAACACTGGCATAAAATTTGGTGATGATAGCTTAGGCTGTTTCTGAGATTGTCATTTTAGTATGCCTTTTTGGACAGATGACTTAGTTCAACTTCCTGAAACTCGGCCAAAATTCACCAAAATTTAACCATTTGAATAAACTTGAGAGAGATGGTATAAGAGATTATTTCTGTGAAATATTGAACAATTTGGCTTGACTGTTTCAGAGAAGAACATTTTAACAGTTTTTTAGCTTTTTCTTTATAAAATCTAAGAAAATGCAGTGTTTCTCGGATGGCTAATTTTTTGCATTTAATTTCATGATGCTAGCTCCAGTCGTTGTAGATATTAAGCAAATTAGCCTCAGTGGTGTCAGTCAAAAATGTTTTGCAGGTTTATAACTCATATAGGAAAATACAGAAATATGGCTAATTTAAGCTTCCCATAACTCGGCCAAAAATCACTGAACCAAAACCATTTGAACAAACATGAATTATCAACATCTGAGGATAATTAATGTGTGAGATTTAAGAATTCTGCCAGGTGGTTTTTGAGAAGATCTTTGTAGCCACTGAACTAAAATGGGCTGTCATGGCATATGACTAAATTCAGCTTCCCATAACTCACTCAAAAGTCACTGAACTGAGATCATTTGAACAAACTTCAGAAAGCAATACCCTAAGATCATTTCTGTGTGATATTAAACAATTTGGCCATATGGTTTCAGAGAAGAAGTTTTTTGTAGCCCTCAGAATGATAAGGGCACTGATGACCCCCGTACAAAAATGCTGATGCAGGTGGCGCCACCAATACCTCAATTTCAGATATGACTCATGTGACAAACATTCACATATAATTTGGTGATGATAGCTCCAGCCGTTTCTGAGATTGTAATTTAAGTATGCTTTTTTGGACAGATGACTAAGTTTAACTTCTTGTAACTCAGCCAAAAATTACCGAACTTAAACCATTCGACCCTATAAAATCTAAGAAAATGCAGTTAGCCAAAAAAAAGCAAAATCCGACAGAGTTTTTTAGATGACTAATTTTTTGCATAAAATTTTGTAATGCTAACTCTTGCTGTTTTCAAGATAGTATAGGTTAAGGTACAGACGACGGATGACGGACGACAGCCGACGGACGACGCCACACCATTGCATAAGCTCACGGGTTCGCTAAAAAGGAAACACTGTGGAAGTCGTTTTGTTAACAGGGTTTTAATTTTTGCGCTTTTAGCAGGAGCTGGATTTGCGCTAAAATAAGATCATGCGTAAATTTGACGCTATCGTTCGGAAGATTACAGCTTTCTTGCCTGACACACAGTCGTGTGGGGCTGGTAATCCCTCCATGCATGGTCGCTTTAGTTGAGGCTTCTTCAACCAGAATGTTAGAGTAGTCATGTTGTCATAAGAGTTCATAGCAAGTAATTTCCTGAGAAAGACCCCTCTCATTTATAGTGATTTGTAGAAACAACTGTGAAACAATAAGTAGCCTTTTACGACACCCCTAGCCCTTCCCATAGCTTTGAAGTATGACTGAGCTGAGAGCAACCTGTGACTGTTTTCAGTTCTGTTTGTTGTTCGAAATAGTTGGCTGCTTCTGGTTAGTATAATCAAAGTTGTTGTTGTAGAGAAATTCTACAACTTACTCAGATGTCAAACAACGTGGTTGCAGTACCATTGCATCATCAAATGTGATTAGTCCTGATAAATTACGTTTTGTTCACACTTTGCTGTCACGGTACTTGACCAGTCGCCTGTGACATGTAAGCCCAAAGGTTTTTTAGGTGGGATGTAGGTTAAATTACAAACCTGTCTTTCATAAATATTTTAATAATTTGATACACAATTTATTACCTTACATACGGATTTGCAGGAAAATTCGAACTGCGCTAATGCTATAAAATGAAAAATGCGCGAAAATTCTGACATTCAAATTAACCACTTCCACAGTATGTCACACATGGTGATGATTTCACCATAAAAAGGCTATACTAGTCTAGATATCTAGATATATACACAACAAACTTAGTTTCTTTACAACACATCTACATTTTTGTTAACGCATATAGATTAATCTACTGAACTATTCATTGATCAAGGTCACCTATGTTCATTGTATATTTACTGATAGTTAAAACAGCAAGAAAATTAGGTTTAAAAGTAGGTGAAAGTGACCTAGTATTCAAATAAATAGATGCAACAGAGCCTAGCCAAGAGTGCAAAAAGACGAGCACTACAAATGTGCATAAACACCCGTCATGCATCTGGTGACCTCTGACCCTATAAAATATGCGTGAATTTTGATGAGAAGGTAATTCAGGTGAGAAACTCTAATGGTATATATGTATAATGGTTTTATGAAAATCCATAGGATTTTTTTTGGTCACCAAGGTCCCTCCAAAGGGCAGTGACCTCTGAATGGATTTTGCTGGAAATCAATCTTAGGTGAGATATTTTATTGATTAACATTTCTTACAAGTTTTATCAAAATCCTCAATATTCTTTGTAAGTTATTGGGGCAATACCACAAAGTAGCCTACTGACCCTTGACCTTATTAAATATGTGTGGATGTTGCCCATAATTGAACTCAGGCCAGATAATCTGATAGTAAGTAGTTAAGGTAAGTTTGGTGAAAACAAATCAAAGCCCCGGTAAGTTATCATGACGACATTTAAAGTTCACGGGCTGACAGATGGACAGACAGACAGTAGGTATACCATAATAATCCCATCATATGACAGGCATATAAAAATTAACAAGTACAGTTAATACTATGGTTTCTCCAAAATATCAATATATATTACTCTTATTAACCAGAACATCAATGACATAGCAGTCATCCGGAACTAGTGAAATATTAAAGTTTGCACTTTGTGCATAGAATTAACTTTTCATTACAGGAAGTTGGTGTTTCAGCAGGCCCTACCTGCAGTTTCTAACATCTGTATAATAGTTTAGAAGAGTAACTCCAAGCCCAAACAGATAAAACAAACACTTTCAAAATCTGGATTTGCTTTTTTTCTTGTGATTTTGAAAAGAATTTTGCATAGATTTGCACAATTAATAAATTTCAAATTCTGTGTTTAAGTTTAAAAGCCCACACCTAGCTCTATTAGATAAAAAAAAACAAAATCAAAATCAGTTAAAGAAATAAAAGAGAAGAGGTTTATTTTTTTGTGATTTTGAAAAAATTTGCATATATTTGCATATGGTGGGATGAGCTACTAAAAGATTTGTAATATACTTTTTCTAGCTTTATCAGATATCACTTTAATCCTAAATGGACAAGATTTGGGAAATAAGGAATTATCAATCGATAAATGAACTGGTCTGTTAAATATTTTTACTAAGCTTTAACTAAGTAAACTAACTAAGAAACTAGATGAGGAGTTGATAACCAGTTACAGAGTGAAAGAGTGCGAGATCTCATAAATATTCATGGATATTGACACAGGCTACCAGCATCACCCTAAAACCTTAATAAACAAGTAGGCCCTATGTTCAGTATCATTAACAGATCTGGTAAATTTCACAACTGGTTGGACATAAGCTGCCAGTAGTTAGTATTTATATTTCAATCATATCAAAACAAGGTGCATTTATTTGAAACTGCTATCCTCACTTTGGCACTAACAGCGACTTTGGTTTGCCGATTCTCAGCTGCCCCTGATAATTTCAGTTTGGTGTAAAATCTTTTCTGTAACAGATCCTGCAATAGATTTTGCCAGCAGCTTGCAGATATTAACGCCATTTTAATGCTGCTTTGTAACAAGAGATGATAAGTGACAAAATGTTTTGAGTCCAGGTCACAGGTTTTGACTAATATTGTTGGACCAAATTTCAGTGCTGCAGCCCTTGTGAGCCAGGCTTCAGATTGCTGTGTGAAGTCCCCATAAAATACTTAAATGTTAAATGCATCTGCTTCAGTGAATATCCTTAGAAAAGGACATAAAATACCTTCTGTGTCAATTAGATTACTTACAGGAATATAATCACTCTAAAGGAAGGGGGAACTTTACCAATTGCTTCCTTCAAAAGGACCCCTAGCCTTTTTTGACAGCGAGTGTTACCTGTTCCGTGCAGAAATTGTTTTCCTCTATCACTCAAACTCCTTGCATCATTGGCAATATAAATGATAATCACAATGTTTTCATGTGGAAGAAGTCTAAAGAAAACAGACCCCGAAACAAGACCTGTTGACAGCACCTATTGATATCAAAACCTCAGATTTTACTTGAAACATAATGGACTTTTTAAACTTCCTTTATGGATATGAAACTGGAAAAACTGTTTATCAGTTGTGACAAATTTCAATGCAATTTTCAGTAATGGAATTTAATTTCAACATTTTATTAAAAGTATTTGACTGGATGTCAGCATTACAATGATGTCTTACAATACAGGTAAGATGTACATTCAATATATATCTCCAAACAGAGAGAGGTATTACCTGATATCTATCATGTGGGCTGCTAGCTCATATATTAATGTCCTGTCCATGGACTTGGAAGATGCTAGGTGATATACAAAATATATGAAAACTGATAAAAATTGATATCCTGAACATCCAGGGGATATTTCTAGATATCCTAAACATCCAAGGGATATTTTTTTTAATATCCTTAAGATCCAGGGAATACTTTTTGATATCCTAAACCTCTAGGGGGTGCTAGTAGATATCCTAAACATCCAGGGGGATGGTAGTTCATATTCTTAACATCCAGGAGGATGGTAGTGGATATTCTAATCATCCAGGGGTGCTATTTGTTGTATTGTATATCCAGGGCCTGGGTGTCAGTTGTTAACACCCAGCAGATACTAGCTAGATATCCTAACCATCCTGGGGGTGCTAGCAGATAACCTTTACATATAGGAAGCTCTAGCTGATATCCTTACCATCCAGGATTTGCTAGCTGATATCCTATTCATCTTGGGGGATGCTTGTTGATATCCTACACATCAAGAGGGATGCTCATTGATATCTTAAACATAAAGAGGCTGCTAGTTGATATTCTAAATATCCAGGGGGATGCTAGCTGACATTTATTTAAGCACCCAGGAGATGCTAGCTGATATCTTAAGCATCCAACAGGAGGGAGTTGTAAACATTCAAGAGATATTAACTGATATCCTACACATCCAGGGAGCTCTAGCTAATATCCTATACACCCTTGGGGATGCCAGCTAATATACTACACTTCCAGGTATTAGCTGGTATCTTACACATCCTGTTAGGGGTGCTGGCTGATATTCTTAACACCCAAGTTGATATCATAAACATTCTGGGAGCTCTAGCATCCAGGAGTTGCTAGCTGATATTCTATACATCAGGGGGGATGGAAGCTTATATCATATAACCATTCAAGAGTTGCTAGCTGATATCCTATACATCAGAGGGGATGGTAGCTCATATCATATAACCAACCAGGAGTTGCTAGCTGATAATCTATACATCAGAGGGGATGGTAGCTCATATCATATAACCATCCAGGAGTTGCTAGCTGATATCCTATACATCAGGGGAATGGTAGCTAATATCATATAACCATCCAGGAGTTGCTAGCTGATATCCTATACATCAGGGGAATGGTAGCTAATTTCATATAACCATCCAGGAGTTGCTAGCTGATAATCTATACATCAGAGGGGATGGTAGCTCATATCATATAACCATCCAGGAGTTGCTAGCTGATATCCTATACATCAGGGGGGATGGTAGCTCATATCATATAACCATTCAGGAGTTGCTAGCTGATATCCTATACATCAGAGGGGATGGTAGCTCATATCATATAACCATCCAGGAGTTGCTAGCTGATATCCTATACATCAGGGGGGATGGTAGCTCATATCATATAACCATCCAGGAGTTGCTAGCTGATAATCTATACATCAGAGGGGATGGTAGCTCATATCATATAACCATCCAAGAGTTGCAAGCTGATAATCTATACATCAGAGGGGATGGTAGCTCATATCATATAACCATCCAGGAGTTGCTAGCTGATATTCTATACATCAGGGGGGATGGTAGCTCATATCATATAACCATCCAGGAGTTGCTAGCTGATATTCTATACATCAGGGGGGATGGTAGCTCATATCATATAACCATCCAGGAGTTGCTAGCTGATAATCTATACATCAGAGGGGATGGTAGCTCATATCATATAACCATCCAGGAGTTACCAGCTGATATCCTATACATCCATGGGCATGTTTGTTGATATCCTAAACATCAAGGGGCTGCTAGCTGATATCCTAAATATTCAGGGGGTACAAGGCTATATTTTAAATAACAAGGGGATACCAGGTGATATTCTAAAGATCAAGGGGGATGCTTGCTGACATTAAATCACCCAGGAGATGCTCAATGATATCTTAAGAATCCAACTGGTGGGAGTTATTACCTGATATCCTACACATCTGGGGTCTAGCTGATATCCTACACATCCAGGGAGCTCTAGCTGATATCCTAAACATCCAGGGGAAACTAGATGATATCCTTAACAATTTTTTGGGGGGAGGAGGGGGTGATAACTGATATCTTAAGCATCCAGGGCATGCTAGTTGATATCCTGTAAATCCATGGGGCTCTAAATGATATTGTTAACATCCAGGAGATACCTGATGATATCTTAAACATTTTTTTTTGGGGGGGGGGATGATAGCTGATTATCTACACATCCAGTCAGTTCTAGCTGATATCCTAAACATTTTGGTGGATGCTAGCTGATATCCCATACATCTTGGGGGATGCTAGCTGATATCCCATACATCCTGGGGGATACTAGCTGATATCCTAAGCATTCTGGGGGTGCCAGCTGATATCCTTTACATACAGGGGTTCTAGCAGATACCATTCATATCCAGAGGGTGCTAGCTCATATCATATACTTCATAGGGGTGTTAGCTGAAATCATATACATATATGGGTGCTAGCTGATATCCTTGACATACAAGTGCGCTAGCTGATATCCTATACATTCAGGGAACTCTAGCTGATATCCTATACATCATAGGGGATGCTAGCAGATATCATATAACCATCAAGGGGACACTAGCTGATATAATGTACATATAGGGATGCTAGCTGATATCATATACATATAGGGGTGCTACCTGATATCTTTTACATACAGGGGTGCTACATAAAATCCTAAACATTTAAAGAGCTCTAGCTGATATCCTAACCATCCAGGAGTTGCTAGCTGAAATCCTATACATCCTGGGAGGATGCTTGTTGATATCCTAAACATCCAGGGAGTACTCGTTGATATCCTTAGCATTCAGGGGGATGCTCATTGATATTCTAATAATTCAAGGAGCTCTAACTGATATCCTACACATCCTGGGGGTGCTAGCTGATACCTTAAACATCCATGTGTCAGCTGATATCCTACATATCCTATTGGGGTTCTAGCTGATATTCTAAACACCCATGGAATACTAGTTTATATCAAAATCATACGGGGAGATCTAGCTGAGAGTTGCAGGAGTTGCTAGCTGATATCCTATACATCAAGGGGGATGGTAGCTAATATCATATACATATAGGGGTGCTACCTGATATCATTTACATACAAGTGTGCTACATGATATCCTAAACATTTAAAGAGCTCTAGCTGATATCCTAAACATCCAGGAGTTGCTAGCTGATATCCTATACCTCCTGGGAGGATGCTTGTTGATATCCTAAACATCCAGGGAGTGCTTGTTGATATCCTTAGCATCCAGGGGGATGCTCATTGATATTCTAATAATTCAAGGAGCTCTAACTGATATCCTACACATCCTAGGGGTGCAAGCTGATATCTTAATCATCCAGGTGTTAGCTGATATTTTACATATCCTATTGGTATTCTAGCTGATATTCTAAACACCCAGGGCATACTAGTTTATATCAAAATCATACGGGGAGCTCTAGCTGCAGGAGTTGCTAGCTGATATCCTATACATCAGGGGGGGTGATAGCTCATATCATATAACCATCCAGGGGATGCTAGCTCGTCTCATATAAATATAAGGGTGCTAGCTGATATGATGTGATATCATATACATACAGGGGTGCTATCTGGTATCCTTTACATACAGGGGTGCTAGCTGATAATTTAAACACCCAAAGAATGCTAGCAGATATCATGAACAATCAGTGAGCTCTATCTGACACTCTAACCATCCAGGAGTTGCAAGCTGATATCCTATACATCAGGGGGGATGGTACCTCAAATCATATAACCATCCAGGAGATGCTAGCTGGTATCATATAAATATAGGGCTGCTAGCTGTTATGATGTGATATCATATACATACAGGGGTGCTAGCTGATATCCTTTACATACAGGGGTGCAAGCTGATATCCCTAACACCCAGGGATTACTAGTTGATATCATAAACATTCAGGGAGCTGTAGCTGACATCTTAAACATCCAAGAGGTGCCAGGTGTAAACATCCAGGGGAATACTAGTTGTAAACAAACAGGGGGTTACTATTTGATATCAAAAAACATCCATAAGGGGATTCTAGTTGTAAACCTCTGATGATATCCTCAAGCCTACATGATATCCTTAACTCAAACAAATCAGGTGCTAGTTGATATCATAAACATACAGGGGATTGCTAGGTGACATCGTAAACATATAAGCAATCATTAGCCCTTAGGACATATGGAACACTAGCTACCTGACTTCCTAAACATCCAGGGGACTCAGAAGCTACGGGGTTCTAGCTGATATCCTAAACATCAACGCTACACTTTTCTCCTGGACAAAACATTTGGAGGTGCAATATGATAGCAAAAGCAGCTGGAAGAAAGACTGCTATCTACATGAACACAGGCACTATAGCTCCTGGTCAAGCCCTTCGGTCGATGGTCCAAATGTGAAAGTATCAAACCACCAGAATGATATGGCAGAAATTCTACAGTTCTATTGATTAAACTTCAACGAGGTTGGCGAGGCCGCCCAGGACAGGGACCATTCATGACCATCTGTGTCACTAGGGAGGCTGCGACCAGGAAGTAAAAAACTATCCAGCCACAGTTGATAACATATTATTTATTGATTTGTCCGGCCGTGGCTGGGTGTCGGGACCCCACACAAGACCTTTATATAGGTATCTGTTGTACTATGGAGTGTGCCCAGAACACTCCATGAATGAATCAAAACATTCACGGCCAATTCTGGCCCTGCTACAAATCCCCCCACTTGACCAGGCATCTGTAGCATTTGCATACAAAGCCCTATTAAAATATACATAGCACCAGCTATGAGACGCCTTCCCCACCTACATGCAGTATCATCATATGCACACAAGGCTAAGCCCACATAATTACTGCCGTCCACTGGCAGTGACACGCTCACGCGTATATATTTATGATGGTTTATGGGTACTGAGCGGGCCAGAGGTTCTAGTGACTGGCAAGCTCAGGGTCTGCCTCATAAAAAACTGGCATGCATTCCACTGGAAAGCTAATCTGACCCTCCCCATGCCCAAAATGACTGCCGTGTAAACTTTGGTGGCTCAAGGCCAGCTAGCATGCCTCGTAAAAAAAAAAAAAACACCACTGCGGGATAAGGGGGGGGGGGGGGATTGGTAGAACAGTGGGCTGGCTAGCTGTGCTTGTAGATCGACAGTCATTAGTTTGTACAGCGGGGTCTAATCTAGCCGCTTCCAAACACCTCTTTTCTGTTATGGCTACCGACATTCAGAAGTGGCCTGCCTGCGAAAAACCAGCTGCTAAAAAATGTAGGGCAGACGCCTGCCCATTCAGGGACATTAATCATTCACCAGGCCACTGAGTCTAAAAAAACGGAGTGGCGAACACAGGCCGATATGTGGCCACAATCAATGTCTCTCAAAGGACTGATCTGGAATGAAACTTTAACACTTACAAGGGCATGGCGAGAGAAGAGGGGGCCTGGCCGCAACAATGTCCCACAATTTCATCAGTCACAATTGGACTGGCAACTATACACATATCTCTATGAATAAAATAGAAAATACAAACATCTCTTATTGAATGGGGATAAAAAAGCACACTCAACTGCTATTGAGTGACCTCATAAAATACCCATGTCACGCAAACAGACATTGTATAGTGGGTCTGTAGTGGGGCATAGCTGTCTCAGTGTTGTGTCCCCATGTCGGCCATAATAGTAGCAACGAGACAGCTGCAAAACAACTAGGAACCGGCCTGTCCGTAATAAAGATTGTATTATACAGATATACACAAGGTCCCTGGCCCCTGCAGTGGCACCAGAGTCCATAAGGACTGGCCATCATTAAGGGCAAACCACTGCTGTACTGTAAAGTTAAGTGGTCTTATAAAATGTAAATTTAATCTCTCCCATTGATCTCACAAGTCATCCCCTCTGTATCTTACGCAGTGTTCAACAGCTGCTTCAGGCTTACACAGGCTCCATATGCTGGTTTAAAACATTTGGTTCTTTAAAGTTGACTGCCCAGTCCACTATAGTCAAGTACTATTTGCTGTAGGAGCACTATTTCAAAGAAACTTGGTCTGAAGAGCTGTATTAAAGAAAATACTGACCTGTAAAGTACAAAAATTATAAAAGTATTCTCTACCTATAGATATCCTCTCTTAAAAGTACTAAAGCTCATAACATTTTTATATTGTGTATGTATGTGTGGGTGATCCCCTTTTCTCTCTCTCTCTCTCTCTATCATATAAATATATATAAATATATATATATATATATATATATATATATGTATATATATATAATCTATATATACATCTCATAACACCTATATGTAAAAGATGTGTGTATAATATGTGCATGCCCTACAAAGTAATGAAGTACAACAGCTTAATAACATCTGCTTCACCCCATCACATTTCTCTTAATACAGGTATATCTGTGTGTTCCCTGGAAATTTTTAAAGCAATTTAGATTACAACTGTGTCCCCTGTATGTGGGTATGGTCACAATTGTCAGTACCATAGACTTGTATATCATCAACTTCTGTTACACAGCTTCTTGAATTCTCTTTAAAAGTTTGCATGTTGATGGAAGTGCATCCTACTATAATTTGCAGATGAGGGCATGGTCATCCCCAAAATGTTCCTCAGGATTCTACTTGAATGATACAGGTCTCATGGCCATCAAACTGTCACTTAACCGCCCCCCCCCCCCCCTTTCCCTCCTTCCAAATACTTCTAGGACCCCATACTATAAGAGAAAAATCTTCCCTTGCAGTGTTTTATTCCACCAATATTTAAGGCTAGCCCCCACAGTCCCCCTCACCCCACCACTGGCCTTCATGGAGTGGATGATCTCTTCAAGAGCATTATAAATACCTTGGTGTAACAGTAAAACCCTCCCTTCACAAAATCATGGATCTGCCCCTACATGAATATACTTCGGATGAATATCCCAAAATACACTGTCCACAAAATCCAAAGAATATTTGGTCTACAATTTGCCAAACAATGGCCTAACTTAAATAAACTGCATTTTTGTCTTCAATATTAAAAGAACTTATTTTCATTCAATTATATGAGATTTCTCTCACGAACAAAAGGAATAAAAAGAAAAAGAAATTTCCTTTACAAAAATTAAAAAAAAAGAATTATGGACCAATATTTAACCATGCATCACTGGTATTTCTGTAATAAATTTCCTAGACACTTCTGCCGTCTTTATTGCCAGAAAGAAGATACCCACCATCATAAATGCATCTAGCATTGTCATGTTTATGGCTGATTCAAATATACCACAGATATATAATTAAACCGTGACCTATTTGGTCTACATGACACTGTGACATACAAAGCTCTCTTTTACTGCCAACATATACATTAGAGAAAGGCAGTTCCCTGGCAACATATCTTAGGCAATATAAATGGAGAGAGATCTAACAATCACACTTAAACTGTTGTCAAACTGCCTGTTTCTTTTTAAATATCTCTAAACACACATTTACATAGTTCTACTCTAAGGAACTTTTTAAAGAATTTTATATAACATGATCTAGCTGGTTGACTGGAAGTGTATACATTTGCTGCAACATTGACCCTGGGGTCAAATCATGGAACTTAAATATCAATCCATAGCGCACTCTAAATCTATCTCATCCTGTATGACTATTTTTATATCATTTTATTCTGGAATTACTGTTACATATATCAGCTTGACCAAGAGAACCACTTCTCTGGCTGGGGGTTATGGCGTGAAGGTCTGGCTTGTAGGAAAGGCTCCCTTCTGACTAAAACCAAGACATTCAAAATCCTAATGGGCGGATTCCCTCTCCAGATGGCTAGTGTCATGAAAGATGAAATCCTACTTAATTCTAACAACTTTGCTGGTCAGAATATTGCAAAACTTAGTCTATTCAAAATACACTGATTTACCCTTACCTTGAATATACCATAATATACACTCATTTATCACTCATCCCTGTTTATGTTATATATTTGTTATTAAATTATGACGGGATTCTTTCATTGAGGTTTTTTGCCAAAATCTGACCATAAACATCACTGAGGTGTATGAACCCTCTATTCCATAACACAAGAGGTCTTCAAACTTCGATTCATGATGAGGCATTCTCTCACACAGGAGGCCTCTAGGTGTGTGGGTTTGAATGCCTTTAAGGCATGCTTGTCAGGCATTCACTCACACAGAAGGCCTCTAGGTGTGTGGGTTTGAATGCCTTAAAGGCATGTAAGGCAGGCATTCTATTAGACATGGGGCCTCCAGGTATGCAAGTTTAATGCCTTAAAGGCATGTTAGTAAGGCATTCTATTACACAGGAGGCCTCTAGGTATGCAAGTTTAAATGCCTTTCAGGCATGCTGGACAGGCATTTATCATACAGGAGGCCTCTCGGTATTTGGGTTTGAATGCCTTTAACACATGTTAGGCAGGCATTTTATCACACTGGTGGCCTCTAATATGTGAGTTGGGATGCCTTTCAGGCATGCTAGTCAGGCATTCTTTCAGACATGAGGACTCTAGGTGTGCAAGTTTAATGCCTTTAAGGCATGCTAGTCAGGCATTCTATCAGAAAGTAGGCCTTTAAGTATGCAAGTTTGAATACCTTTAAAGAATGCTGGAGAGGCATTCTATCACACAGGAGGCCTCTAGGTATTTCGGTTTGAATGCCTTAAGGCATGTTAGGCAGGAATTTTATAACACAGGAGGCCTCTAGTATGCAAGTTGGAATGATTTCTAGTCAGACATTCCTTCACACAGGAGGCCTCTACATGTGTGGGTTTGAATGCCTTTAAGGCATGCTAGTCAGGCATTCTATTATTACACAGGAGGCCTCTGGGAATTTGAGTTGGAATACATTTAGGGCATGCTAGTCAGACATTCCATAACACAGGCCTCTAGGTATGTGGGTCTTCAATGACTTTAAGTCATGCACAACAGGCATTCTCTCACACAAAAGGCCTCTGGGTATATGTTTGAATGCCTTAAGGCATACCAGTTTAAAGCATGAGGCCTTTAGATATGTAAGTCTGAATGCCTTTAAGGCATGCTAAACTGGCATCATCTCACACAGGATGCCTCTAGGTAAGCAACCGAATGTCTTTAAGGCATGCTAGTCAGGTATTCTGTCACAATGGTGGTCTCTAGGTATGCAAGTTTGAATGCCTTTTAGGCAGACTTATCAGGCATTTTATAACAATGGAAGGCTATTCAGTTTTGTAGTCAGGCATTCTGTCATACTGAAGGTCTTCAAGGCATGTGACAGTCTGGAGATCTTTAAGGCAGATGATCAGGCATTCTGTCACAATGGTTGCCTGCCAGGTATAAGGATTCAGGCACTCAGGAGGCCTGCTATGCATGTGATTTTCTGAATACCTTCAAGCCATATGGCTCAAACATCCTGTACTACACTGGAGGTTTGGTGGATGATTGATATATAATTCAGGCATTTTGTCATTTTGGATGTATTATTAGGCATACAACTACAAGAGGCCATCAGCATTCTGTCATAGCCTGTTGGCCTTCATAGTTATACATGTTGCCAAGGCATTCTGCAAGGGACTTTGAGCCTCAAGATATGTGATTCAGGCATCCCATGAGACTGTAGGCAAGTAGTGCAACCAATCTGCCATATTACAGCCCCCTCCACTATTTTCCAGGCTCCTGGCTAACTTTTGACATCAAGGGTTTTAAGGTGACACACATTTTTAAATTAACCAATTAAATACTTATTCCTATTAAGGGTTCATCCTGACATTACTGGTATATATTGTACTTTGACAAAACTTAATATTTGTGATGCTTGTTTTAAACATTTTTACATCTTTTCTCCCATAGATTAAAAATATTCCACAGTGGCAGCACTGATTCAGGCTATCATGAATGCCCTATGGATAGCCATCTATTGACCTTTTTCAACTCTTGTCTTCAAGGCTTGTTAGCAATTCCTGTCACTAAAGGTAGGATCCTTGAGTCATCGCTTGCAATAGGTGGATGCACCCAAGCTAATTTCAAGACCCCCATCCCCTCTGTGAAGCAAAGCGCCTTATGGCGTGCAAACAAGATGGTGGCACCTTTCATCTCGGTGACAGTGACGGATCACCTAAGCTTGACCAGTCCTATCAGAGTGACCACTGTGCCAAGCAGTTCGGCTGAACAGGAAAGGATTGTTGTTACCGCGAGTAAATACATGGTGTGTCTAGACACTTGCACCCTGACCATAACATACAAACCCTGGGCATCCTCGTCTGGTCTGGTCTCGCCAGAAAGGGAGGGTGGGGGCAGGGCAGGCTGTGCTATAACACTTAAGTTCACAAAAGTAACTATCCATGCAAGCCCCTCCTGAGGGTTTGCTCTATTACTGTGACATACTGGGTAATGGTGTGATAAACCTTTTGTGGTCATCGCGACCACTTATAAACCCTGTCTAGACTCTGCCGGACCTTCTGTGTGGGTCACTTGAAGCATGTGTTAACTGCCCCACTTCAAAGTCCTCTGTTACACTGGTGATACTTAAACTTTATGGTCAAACTTCTTAACTATCTGCCTGTGGACACTGAGAATAATATCAGTGGTTAATATCCTCTCTAGTCCAATGCTTGGCCACTCTAATCAATATTCTTGGTAAAAATTCTCATGGGCTTAGAGGCTTATTCCTATTCAAAGAGATTACTGGTGTGAATAGCTAGTGATTATGGTCAAAATCATCAAACATCCCAATATTCTCATAACTGCCAAACATGGCAATCAAATAGTTACCTTGGTAAAAATTCCCATATACTTCATAGCTAATTAATATTAATGGTCCTAACCCTTGTTCACAGAGTTAAGATAATATTAGATGATTAGGCATATGGATTCATAAATTTGGTTGTGCTGTTGGGAAAGGGTGGGTGTTACCTTACTTGGCATTATTCATGTTATGGTTTATTTGAATGCATTGTCCAGGCATGGTTTTTATTCAGATACATAATGATGGTTATTATGGTAGGATTTTTCCAGATTGTTCTTTACCTAAAGACATTAAATCCAGGCATGATTTGTTTGAAGGATATTTGTCCAAGCAGGTTGTATCATAAGGCAATAGTCTAGATTTTTTTGCTTGAAGAATTTTTGTCCCAAAGTGCTTTGGCCAGGGGATTCTATCTGAATTAATCTTGTTTTGTGCTGTAAGTTTGTTCAAGTGGGTTTGTCCATGGAGGGTTTTTTTTATCTCCAGGTGTTTTTGTTCCATGCATGTGTTTTGTCCTGGTGGGATTTTCGTTCCATTAGAGGTTTGTCAAAGTGGGGTTTTTCCTTTGAGAGTTTTTTTTTAATCCAGGTGTTTTTGCTAAATTAGTGCTGTTCAAATGAGATTTTTCTAGCAGTGGTTTGTCCATGTGCAGTATGTCCTTGGAAGGGAAATATTGTCAAACTACTGATTTAGTTTTACAAGTTTTGTTTATGTTTGAATCTTTCCTGGAGGAGTTTGTCCAATTTGGTTTTGTCCATGGGAAGTTTTGCCCACGTGTTTTGTCAAGGTGCAATTTGTCCAGGAGTGGTTGGTTTGGATGTGTTAAGTCTGTGTTTTTTCAAGTGAAGTTTTGTTTCAAGTGTGATTTTTGTTCAAGGATGATTAGCCTGAATGGTTCTGACCAGGAAAGTTTTGTGGTGGGATTTGTAAATGAGGGGTTTGTCCAAGTGGCTTTTGTCCTATAAGAGTTTGCTCCAGTATGGTTTTGTTCAAAGAAATTTTGTATAGGTTGCATTTGTTCTGGTGGTATTTTTAGCATTTTGTCCATTGGTAATTTTATCCTTATTTTATGCCTAAGGAGGTTTTATCATAGATAGTTTTGGTTTAAGGGAAATCAGACAGTAAATGTTTTGTTGTGGTAGGGTTTGCCTGAGAAGGTTGTGTCTTTGGGGAGTTTTAATAAGCTGAAGATTCTTCCTTGTGTCCAATATGGTATATTTGTTTTGTCAAGTTTTTCCAGGGTTTTTCATCATGAAGGTTTTGTCATGTCACCAAATCAGAACACAGAATAACATCCCTTTGACAATATTTTTCCAATACTTTTCAAAGGTTTTCCCATGCATAATGCACCATACAGATAAATAACATGATGCTTTGCTGGTTTCTAATTTACATATCACAAAAAGAGGAAGAAAAATATTTTTTTTTATATCCAAGTTGCGATGAATTCTGTTGAACCTGTTTGATCCAAGCAGGTATTACAGTATTACAGAGTCATCCAGCAGGTATTACAGTATTACAGAGTCATCCAGCAGGTATTACAGTATTACAGAGTCATCCAGCAGGTATTACAGTATTACAGAGTCATCCAGCAGGTATTACAGTATTACAGAGTCATCCAGCAGGTATTATATATACAGTATTACAGAGTAATCCAAGATGTATAGATTTATCATCTATAGCTTTGATTAATTATTTCCATTCAATAATTTATTGAAAAGAAACTTGAACAGTATCAAGTTTCATTCTTGTCATGCAATATATTATATTCATAAGCATAAGATATGAAAAATAATGTCATTATATTCTAAACTAGATGTGGTTGGACAATGGTCCTCAGAGGGCCACGCATTTCAGTGCTGGACTAGTTTACATATGGGTGAAAAATTAAGGTAAATTTGAAAAATATGACAAACAAAAACAGTTTTTTTTCCAAATGCATTTCCATAAGTCTGTAATTGAATAGGTCTGGAGCCCTCATAGGCATCAATGATCCCTGTGAAACTGGGAAAGCTGCAGTAGGCTGTTGTTGAGTTATAGTATGCTAAAGAAAATCAGCGATCGGGCTGTGACAGCCATATTGGAATTCCAAATGGTCTGTCATTCAATAGGTCTGGAGCCCTAATATGTACCAACCATCCCTGAAAATTTGGGAAAGCAAAAGTATGTTGTTGTTGAGTTAACGCATGCAGAAAATCAGCGTATGGGCTATGGCAGCCATATTGGAATTCTGACAGGTCTATAATTTGATAGGTCTAGAGCCGTCATAGGTACCAATCATCCCTGTGAATTTGGGAAAGCTGCAGTAGGTTGTTGTTGAGTTATCGCGCACGAAAGAAAATCAGCGAATGGGCTGTGGTGGCCATACTAGAACTCTGAGAGGTCTGTAATTCAATAGATCTGGAGCCCTCATAGGTACCAAACATCCCTGTGAATTTGGGAAAGCTTCTGTATGTTGTTGTTGAGTTATCCCACGTGAAAGAAAATCAGGGATTGGGCTGTGGCGGCCAGTCTCCTTTAAAGTCTCCTTTATATCCTCTCCTGATATTCCAATTTATTAAATTAACTCTGAATTAAAATTTGATAATATTTAAGTATTGCCAGTAATACCTTATAATTATTGGGTTCATATCATGTGGGATAGAAAACAAATTCTCTAAACCACATGATGTCACAGTAAACATCACCACAGTAACAGTAACCATGATGACAGCGATCACCATGCTGTCCAGGACTAATAAATTACGAGGGGGGTATAAAGTTACGCAAACTTCTTAATCCCATCCCAGCAGGTCATAATACCAGTGCCAATTAACAACAAGCAGCATCAAAGGCGGGTGCCGACAGGAAACCAGTTAAAAATGATCGGCTGGGTCCACCAGGACTAAGCACAAGTAGTGGTCAAATCACGCTTAACACGCTGTAACTGCGTCGCCAGCCATGTAACGGCCGCCCAAAGACACTGGCCACGCCAACCTGAAGTACCCAACCATTTCCCGTTAAAGCAGAGACAAATGAAACCAATCTCATGACACTAGTTTTAATCATGACAGCTGTGGATGGCTGATATGCTAATAGCATTGACCTTCCAGCCTAAAACCTGGCCAACAGGGAGGGACAACTATAGATGTCAAATAACTGTGCTCTATTTATTCTTTTTAAACAATGACATATAGTCCCATGTAAAGGAAACTTCTCTGTTCCATAATCTGGTTCCTTCTGCTTTAAATCTCTTTCACCATAAGTTTATATGTCTCTCTATCTGAACAGCTTCAACTGTTTCCTAGTCACACCTCTGGCTCCCCCTACTGATAAAGTTAGGTACTTCAGGTGACTTGGTGTTACCTGAAGTACTTCACTTTTCTAACTTCAAGATGCCTTATCTTAATGTTAAAAAATAATACTACTGAGCATAAAAAGTTAAATTATATGCTAGTTTACAAGCATATATATGTAATATTTTTTGTTAATATAGGAAATGAAATTTAACAGAGAAATAAGGGCACATATGATTTTATAGCTGAGAACAGTAATCTTAGCACAGAACAATTTATTGTACCAGTAAACAATTGATAAGCATTGTTATATCACTGTTAAACAACACATCAGAATCTTTCAAAAGTTCTGATTCACAAATTAAATCTCTTAATATATAATAAAGTCTTTGTTGTCATTTGTTCAATATCTTGATAATAAGTGTAAGTCTGACATGGTTGGAAACTTCTAACACTGGTAATAACTCTATAATACTTATATGTATCATATCATGAGTGAAGTATCATAATATGTATCATATCATAAGTGAAATATCATAATATGTATCATATCAGGAGTGAGATATCAAAATATGTATCATATCAGGAGTTAAATATCATAATATGTATCATATCATAAGTGAAATATCAAAATATGTATCATATCAGGAGTGAGATATCATAATATGTATTATATCAAAAGTGAAATATCAAAATATGTATCATATCAGGAGTGAAATATCATAATATGTATTATATCATAAGTGAAATATCAAAATATGTATCATATCAGGAGTGAAATATCATAATATGTATCATATCAGGAGTGAAATATCATAATTTATGTATCATATAATACATGAGATAATGTAACAAAAGGGACCTAACGAGAAGATTTTAATCTAGTATGTTCATACTGAATCCATTTTCAGGGCTGATATGTCCATATGGTCCATATGGGCTGGCGAACCAGTACTGTGTATGAGATAATGCATGCCTACATGTCTGCACTGTACAGGCAGAGCCACTGACCCAAGCAGTCAGGACACATGTCACCACACCCTGATCACATCATAAGGGGTGTAGGACTTCCTTACGTGACACGGCCTGTGTCTCACTGTATGCTATACATCCCACATCAACAGGCTGTCAACAAGTGTTAACCATCACCTATGAGTGGTCACTGTATCCCGCATCACTCAAAAGAGGTATCGTCAGAAAGATGGGGCACAGAAGACAGGGGCGGATCCAG
Source organism: Sipunculus nudus (assembly GCA_026874595.1). NCBI lineage: Eukaryota > Metazoa > Annelida > Sipuncula > Golfingiida > Sipunculidae > Sipunculus > Sipunculus nudus. Next base: position 22,852,496 of record CM049308.1, on the reverse strand, counting down.
GATTAAGGAAAGGGGGGTGGGGGGGGGGGGGGGGGTCCCAAACCAGGAGGACTTAAAAAACACCTGAAAAAAGGCTCCACATCCGGAAAAGGAGGGGTGCAGGCCAGAAAAATTTTGTCTGGTTGCTTCGGATGAAAAGGGGGGGGGGGGGGGGGGGGAGGTCCAAACCCTCTGGACCGCCTGGATCAACTCCTGAGAGACTGAAGAAGGGAAGAATAGAAAGGAGTGAGAAAGGACTAGAGATAGGGATAAGAACATACAAAAGGGAAGGAACTAGAGAAAGAAAGGACATAAATTATAGTCTAAAGAGACAACCGTGACGGTGATCCCAGATCACCTAAAGCGTGTTTGTCTAATGACTTAAAGAACTAGATCCTAGTCCTAAAAAGAAAGGACATAATTAGGAGAGAGAGTGACAGAAAGAGAGAAAGTTAGAGGGATGGTTGAATAAAGAGAAGGAAACAAGAGAGAAAGTTAGAGGGATGGGACAATAAAGAGAAGTAAAAAAGCATATACTAGGAGGTAGAGACAGGAGATAAAGGTGAAAGTAAAAAATAGACATAGGTAAAGTATAGAGAGTGTGAGTGATGTGGGGGTCGGGGTAAAGAAACAGAAACAGGGTTTGAAGGAAATTGAAAAGGAAAGAAAAAGAGAAACAGACAGGTACCTACTATGAGAATATATAATGTCACCATAATATCATTCATGACCACAGTTATTATCACTGTGGGCCACATATATCCTTTAGTGTACAACCTGTCCATAAACTGTCAAGAATTGCTTTAAAACAACTTAAAGACTGTTCAATGTACCACCAGTAACTGCACAGTTTGCTTTGACTGGCCAGTGCAGTCAGCAGCTCTAACCAGATTATAAACTAAACAAATTACCCATTAGATTATTTTTTATTGATGACCACATGGTTGTTATATGGCCTCACTGGTATTTTATGCATGTTATGCATGCCTGCAGGTTTTAAGTCAAAAGTTTGATCTTATAGATAATAACTGTTAACATGTTGTTTTTGCAACCTGTAAATCAAAGACTGACACCATTAATTATATCAGTTCTTTCATATTATCTCCATGCATGTAAGTGACAAGAATTCCTACTCCTTCTAGTGGGTCATTGTCAAATAGTTAGGACTTGGCACATATGCATATCATACTAGAATGGCTTGTTTTCACATTTGCAAAAACAGATGTCTCCCCCCCTTCCCCCGTTTGCATATAGGTTATATCAATGAAGAAACGGTGAGAGATCTGACCCTGTGAGGTCACCAGGTTTCAAACTCATCTTAGATTTTGGTAGGAACAATCAGTGTTTCAAATTTGGGAGGAAAATATCCAACCATTCAAAAGTTATTGTGTTCACAAGACAATAACTATAATTTGGCAGATCTGACCTTGAAGATGAAGGTCAAGGTCACCCAGTTTCGAACTTTTGGTGGGAACCATCAGTGTTTTAAATTTTGGAGGAAGATATGCGGCCCTTTAAAAGTTTTCGTGTACATAAGATATACTACAGACGACAAAGGCACTGAAAACAACATGTCTCCCCTGGGGGGGGGGGGGGGGGACATAATAATCTACATGACAGTGGATATACTATGTGTAGGTTACTGATCACGAAAAATGGATCCTTTGCTAAAAAAGTGAAAATCGCAAAAAATTAGCCTCGCAAACATGAAGCCAACCAAAGTAATTTGAAACAAGAATGCATGATCAGCCTAAGACATATAATAACTAGAATACGGGTAGTCGACAAGCGACTACGTGTATCCGCCAAAATCAGAGAAGGACGGGTGAAGTGAGGCATGGATTGAGTGGCAAGGGGATATAAAGTTACATATGTAAAATATTAGTATTGGATCTCTGCCACATAAACATGATTGTAGGTGGCGCCACCTGTTATTTGAACGAGAAACTATCCAAGATATATACACATGCAAAATTTCAAGTGGAAAAGTCAAACCACTGCAGAGATATGAGTGATTTTATCCCACAGCAGACAAACAGATGGACGCTGTGCAAACATGGTTGCAGGTGGCGCCACCTTTTGTTGTGTATGTTATAAAGCTATCCCAGGGCTACATTTGTGTTAAATTTTTTTCCGGATCGGTCAAACGGTTCCCGAGATATGAGCTTGGATGTCTGCAGCGTTAACATGAATGTAGGTGGCGCCACCTGTCATAAAATCAAGGAAGCTATCTAGGATGTATACGCATGCCGAATTTTAGGTGAATTAGTCAAACCACTGCAGAGATATGAGTGATTTTAACCCCAGGCAGATGAACAAATGGACACTGTGCAAACATGGTTGCAGGTGGCGCCATCTTTTGTTGTGTATGTTATAAAGCTATCCCAGGGCTACATTTGTGTAAAATTTTTTTCCGGATCGGTCAAACGGTTCCCGAGATATATGGGTTTATGTGTGGAGCGTTAACGTGAATGAAGGTGGCGCCACCTGTCATAAAATCAAGAAAGCTATCTAGGATGTATATGCATGCCGATTTTTAGGTGAATTAGTCAAACCACTGCAGAGATATGAGTGATTTTAACCCCAGGCAGATGAACAAATGGACACCGTGCAAACATGGTTGCAGGTGGCGCCACCTTTTGTTGTGTATGTTATAAAGCTATCCCAGGGCTACATTTGTGTAAAATTTTTTTCCGGATCGGTCAAACGGTTCCCGAGATATATGGGTTTATGTGTGGAGCGTTAACGTGAATGTAGGTGGCGCCACCTGTCATAAAATTGAGAAAGCTATCTAGGATGTATATGCATGCCAAATTTTAGGTGAATTAGTCAAACCACTGCAGAGATATGAGTGATTTTAACTCCAGGCAGATGAACAGATGGACACTGTGCAAACATGGTTGCAGGTGGCGCCACCTTTTGTTGTGTATGTTATGAAGCTATCCCAGGGCTACATTTGTGTAAAAAAATTTTCCGGATCGGTCAAACGGTTCCCGAGATATATGGGTTTATGTGTGTAAACAGACGCACAAACGGACGCTGGGCAGAGACGAAAGGTCAGAGGTCAAGGTCACTTGGTTAGGCACCAGTTCACATGTGACCCGATAATTTGTGTAAGTTTCGGAAAAATCTGTCCAGTAGTCTCAGAGGAGTTCTCCGGAAACGAACGCGGCGGCGGCGGCGGCGGCGGCGGCGGCGGAACCCGGTCAAAAACATAGTATCCGCAAAACTTCGTTTTGGCGGATACAATAAGCAGGGGTGTTAATACTTTGAAATTTTCACCTTTCCAACAAAAAGGCATTAATACAGGTATGCCTATCCGCAGAAAAATTTACCTTTTTTTGCAAAATTGGATCCTATATCATCAAATCAAGCTGTCAGTCCCACTTTGCTAGTGTAAATCTGATTTTGCATCTTACATCCCATCCTACATACACATTTGCATATATAAAGAACTGAATGTTTTCAACAGTAGCACTGTTATATCAGAAACATGATCATGCATTAAAAAAATAACAGGAATATGGGAGATGAGGGTCTAAATGCTGGAACGTATAAAAAATTATAGGGAAATATAGGGAGTTGGTGGAGCACCATTTGTAATATATTTTATTTTTACGTCATATGTTTGTCACTACTTATCAGCTACTGATGTGGAAAACATCTGTGTTCACTGTGTTATTTCTGTGTTATTTCCACCCCTGCATATCAGAGAGTATAACACATTATATAAGACATGATCACATGGCAAGTTTACAGCAAACTGAACTGATGGGCCAATAATACTTGGTCAGCTGCACCATTAAAATGCCTGATATATAATAACATGTTCACTTAAATTAATAAAAGATATAAGCTTACATGGTCAGCACATGCAATAAATGTTATGACTTAAGTTGACATAGACACAATTCAGCAAAAAAAATTGGAAGAAGTAAGACCTTGACCACAGAGTCAATATTGCCAAATATCCAGGATATATGATCACATGGCCATTATGATAAATGCATTTGACACATGACCACATGACCCATGCGGCCATGTGACAGATGCAATATATGAATTGTGTTAGTTCATATGGTCTGCTTGTTGTAACTGGCTTGCAGGTTCACTTCTATACAGGGCATTTCACTATGGTGAATATCACCACCTAAAATAAAAAAAATGCATTTTTAAACAGAAGAATATGAGAAAGAATGAAAGACAGAAAACAGAGAGAGAGGAAAAAAGAGAATAGAGAGAGAAAAAACAAATGAGAAGACAGAGACAGGAAAAAGGAAAGAGAAAAAAAAGAGAGAGAATTAATCAGAGGAAAAGAAAGAGAGATAAGAGAAAGAGAAAAATAGGAGAGAGAGAGAGAGAGAGAGAGAGAGAGAGAGAGGAGAGAAAAAAGAGACATAGAATAGGTGTGTGTTTGAGAGAGAGAGAGAGAGAGAGAGAGAGAGAGAGAGGGAGAGAGAGAGAGAGAGAGAGAAAACAAGGAAAAAGAAAAAGATATAAAGATGGAAAAAATAGAGAGAGAGAAGGAAAAGAGAAAAGGAGAAAGAGACAGGGGTAAAGAGTGGGGTAACAGGAATGAGAGACTGAGAAAGGGTGAGAGTTGTCATCACATTGTCACCACACCCAGGCATTATAATACCATCACTGTGTGGCTGTAAGTCTTCCTTAAGTGAGCCAGTCAGAAGGCTTTCAACAAGCATTAACAGTACAGGCCTGATTGGTCAGTGCATGGCATGTGATTACACGGTCAGCTTTGATATGTCAGTACAGCCTGTCCCTAACATAAATAACACAAGATCACATGGTCAGCTAACAGCCAATTAAATTTATGGCTTAGTCACATGGTCAGTTAAATCAGTGAAATGTATTATATGATGACATGGTCAGTGTAAGCAGTAAATTTCAGGACATAATAGCATTTGTGCAGTACAAACCCCAATAAAACATTTCATAACAGACCACATGATCAGTGTAGCCAATAGAGTACATGATATATCATCTCGCGGTCAGTATATGGTCAGTGAATATAGCCAATAGAATATGTGACAAATGATGGCATGGTCAACACCTGGCCACTGACAGCAATAAATATAATGATACACCAGGCTGACTACAACGCAAGTCCTAATGTGATCACAGGGAATGCTTCGTATAATCCCACTCAGAAGACCACGAACCTCCCAAAAGGCAAAACATTACTAACAGATCCCCCCTTGATCAAGGTGTGCTCTAAAATGTAAGGTTCATATACAGAATTTCTAGAATATTGGGTAGAGATGGGAAGGCTTCTGCAGTGACAATCCCAGCCCCTGGTGTAGAAACCTTTTGAAAATTTAGGCTGTACTGGCACCATCTGGGGTAGTTTTAAATTCTTCAAGATGCAAAATTCAGGTATGTATTTAGGTATTAATCTCTTATCTTATATTTCTCATCTTAGGTTGAAAAAAGAATCTTGATTTAATGGGGAGGGAGAGTTTTCTCTGTGGCATATTCCTCATGATTCCCCAAAGGTTCTTAAAAATAAAACAGACATGGGTGACAACATGACCTCCTTAGGTGAGCTAAATAATGGGTATAGAAAAGACTGTGGTAATTACAGGAGGCAGGAGATAGAATGTTTCCAAGACTTTTTCATTACCTTTGACCTTTAACCAAAGATATTATTTGATGGCATATCATTGAGTGTGATATATACGTACTCTAGAACCAAGAACTGTGAAGCATATGGAGACATGCCAAGGAGAGGACTGAGGTTTACACATTTTGTCAATTTTTTAAGTCACAGGTGGTAAATAACACTGCAACTCATCAGAGAAAAATTAAGAAACTTTGAAAGTTTAATAACTTCTCAAATTGTATGATTATTAAATATTCAGAAAAAAATCATGAATTGTTTAATACTAATATTTTAAATTAAATACAAGATTTTTAAGGGTGTGGAAACTCTGAAATATAATGCTTTTTTCTCTGATATGCCTTAGAGAAGCACTCAGTAGAACTTCACTTCAGTAAACTAGAGATGTTCACATCTATGGTAAAACTACTGTATCACAGCCAAAAATCACAACATTTAATTAAATATATATTTTTATCATATATGTTTAAAGACTTAAGTTTGAAATTATATATATTTTTTGCACATGTGCCTCAAACTGCCTCCTGAATAAGTGGCAGTTTTTGTGTTCGAAATAAATACAGTGAAACCCATGTTAACAGTACTACAGTGATCTGAATTCACAAATGGTTTTATAACAGAGGTCAGTTATAATTGATGTGGAAGCTTAAGGTTCACCCAAGGGTGGTCTTTATAGACAGGTGGTCCTATAAGACAGGTACCACTGTACTTTCTTCTACTTAGTTTCCATAAAAGATACTTTTTTTTGTCAAGTACTGATGTTAAGTTCTGATGCATCAGTGGTAGTCAGTTTTCTTTTCAGAAACATCTAGCTGCTAATTTTATCACACACATCTAGTAATAGATTGACATCTAGCTCAGCTTCTTTGAACCCTCATTATGCTATGGTGCTCTGAAAAGATGAGGATATCAGTGAAAATATACTGTTACAGAGAAAGGGTGGTGGACACTTGACACCATATTCTGTCTGGGATCCAAATACCATGAGTGGGTGACTGCTGGTCCATCTCAAGAGAGACAATCTATGTCTCTCAGCATAATTAAAGGACAAAGATAGCCAACAAGTTGTCAACAAGCATTACAATTACAGTCCTGATTGGTCAGTACAGTAACCAATCAAGGTCACAGGTTTGCATGGTCAGTGTACAGCCAATTATTTTGGGACTCGAGGTCACATGGTCAGTGAACAACCAATACATTTAATTCCCTAAATCACATCCACATACATCAAATTACAATGATGGCTCAAGATCACATGGTCTGCGGAACCAATAAAACTTCATGTCCAGCCCACATGGTCAAATGCATGATATATGATGTCACATGGTCAGCATATGGTAACTGCTGGTTAGCATTAAATTACATTATACTATATATCACATGGTCAGTAAACACACAAGATATACAAGATCATGTGGCCACTACAAAGGTATAAAATATCTGATAAACAAAACATCAGTCTTTTAACCAGGGCTCCAATCAAGCCCCTGAAGAAATATAGGAAATTTATATAATTTGAGACAAAAATAAAGGAGTTTATAGGAATTCTCAGCCAAAAATATAGGAAAAATATAGGAGTTTTCATTTCACAATTGTTGTGTGCTCAGTAAGTATCCATTATCTTCTATCCTCCAATCAGCGTCTAAAGGTCTGTTTGGATGGATGCATTTCTATGATTGCATCACTTACTTGGACAGACCTGCAAAAGAACTAAATGTTTTCACTAATAACAGGTTTATACAAAAACAAGGGACCTATGGGTCACAGCACTCAGCTGTTATATATGATAAAAAATATGAATTTAAAATACGGCACATGCTGGTTTTGTGTGGTAATAAATATAAGCTGTATTATGAGTTGTAGTTGTTTAGCTTATGTATGATTTTGATAGTACCTTTGGAGACAGGGAAGAGGATTGATTTCATTTATTTTATTAACAAATGAAGAACTATTGTCACACAGATTTTGACTTGGCAATATAACTTATAAGCAGAACATATAATATAAGAGTTTAACTATTTATTAAAAAAATTACAAATATTGTCCCAAATATAATATTTATTAAAAATAATAAGAGAATCGTATGATTTTTTCAAATGAAATATAACTGAAATGATTATTAAAATAATATTAAAGAATATATTCATGAATGCATTCATGAATACATTTTGAAAGTATTTTCACTGGTATTCATATACTTTCATTTTTACCTGAATTCCCATTCTTTATGCAAAAAATTTTATAATGGAGTACATATTCATATTCGTATTTAAATACAATTGCAAAGTATTCACACCATGTCTGGTATTTATTCGGTTTTCACCAAACAATGATATTAAGAATCCAGAATATACCAAATTCACACATTTAAATAATGATCATAATTATCTGGTTTTATGGCTTTTATTTATATTAAAAAAAATAAATGTAATATATTCATTTTGGACTAATTTCACATCAATGTACACACTAGACACAGCAGAAATCTAGATTAATATTATCAACTGCATCTTTGTCTATCATTAATTTCCTTCATATGGTCCCTAATGATTAGTAATGAATAATATGATTTACTTTTTTATCATTAAAATTGAACTGAAAAATACCATAGGTGACTGCATGGTGTTATTTGGAATATGTGACATTCTATCCATCAATACAAGATTCTTATATCATCAGTAACTGCAAGTTAATTTCCTGTTATTATACACTAACATATTCCTTTTCTATTTTTTTTTAATTTGTAATTAAAAACCAATAAATTTTATTAATTTATTGTTTATTGTTATGTTGTTGGTCAAAACTACTAGATGAGTTGGGTTGGACACCTGGATCAACTGTGGCTGTCCATAAGCTGCCTGGCTGCCCCAGTGTATGTCTCGCCTCAAGCATGCATAATTTGCTGAAAGTTCAACAAGGTCAACATACAGGTGACTCAAGAGGGGCTGGAGAGAGCCAAGGTCTGACATGGTATCATAAAAACATTAATAAAAGCTACAATTTTTGGCCAATTTCTGTCAGCTTTCTAAACTACAAAGCTGAAATCCTTATGTGTGCATGATATGAAAATTATATCAACAGTGCTCACAGGAAACAAACGTGCCATGGTCAAAGTTGGCAAAATTTAAGGTACTAATTTTATATTTATACTAATAACTTATAAAATTTGAAAAATTCAGAACTAATTTTGGGTATTTAATTGAATCTTGATTAAATAAAGTTACATCCCTGACAAAAAATCTCTAGCTTCAGCAATCCCCTTGTTAAGGGAGTAAATATATATTTCTTGATTTTTTACAAAGTGCATTATGTTTGGGCCCATAACTTAAAACAATTACGCAATACTGACATCATTTTTGGCATGTGCATAGAGAATGTATAGAAAAATATGTATATTATATATGATTACAGTCAGATCAGTGGTTTTGATATTAGGCAGTCTTGAAGTGTAACAATGGGTTTTTATGCATCCACACACACACATTCACACAGATAAAAGTCATGGATTGAGATAAAGGGCCCACTTGAGCAAGCAAGGCGAGAGTAAATTCTATCCGAAATGAACCGTGTTTAAATAGACCATTTGGCTAGTGATAAGGGCCTGGATGAGCCGCTTTACGCTGATTGGTTAGCTGAATGTAGGGGAATTTTGGAAGGTTTCCGAACATGCCCGACGTGGCCGTCGGGGGGGGGGGGGGGGGGTGCTCTCGGGCCAACTCGTGTGCATACTCCAGCAAGCCTTGCTGATCGCAAATTAGGTCATGGATCAAAACATCCGGTAAGATATGGCTGCCACCAAATGCCAGTATGTGAGGATACATAATGCCGTTTGGCCTGCGAACCAAACGGGGATTTAATGGAAAAATGAAGTTTTTCATTAATATCTCGAAGGTAATAAGTGCTAGTGACCAAATTCTTGGCATGGTAGGGGATTTTGGAAACATCTAATTGTATACCAAATTTTAGGAACTGAGAGCTGAAGCTGGGGAGCGGATTTCTTGCAAGATGTAAACAATATAATACATGGTGCTTGAAAACTTGAATAAAATCTACAGTTTTTGATCAACTGGTTTCAAATTTTTGGTGTTAACAGACAAAAATGCTAACAAAAACATGCTGAGAAAATTAAATCCACAGTACTTTCAGAAAAAAAACGTGCCATGGTCAAAGTTGGGCAAAATTTAAGGTACCAATTTTAAATTTTTGTTAATATTTTAAAAAATATAAAAGATTTTGATCTAATTTTGGGTATACAATTTAATTTTGATTAATTAAAGTTATATTACTGGAAAAAAGTCCATAGCTTTAACATGTTTTGTGTTAAGTGAACAAATATCTTTCCTGATTTTTTACAAAATGCATTATGTTTGGGCCCATAACTTTTAAAAATTATATAATACAGACATAATTTCTGGCATGTACATAGGAAATATATAGAGGAATATTTATGGTAAATATGAGGAAAAACCGATGAGTGGTTTTGATATGAGGCCGTCCTGAAGTGTAAAAATAGGTATTTAATAAAAAATTGAGGTTTTTCCTTAATTTCTCAAAGGAACAAAGTCGCAAAGAACCAGTTTTGGGCTTGGTAAGAGATCTTGGGGACATCTAACATTATGCCAAATTTTTTATTCCTAGGTCTTACGGTTTCAAAAAGTGCCACATCTACGGACGGACGGACGGATGGACGACGGACAATTGACCACGACTATAGCTCAGATGACTTATAGTCAGCTGAGCAAAAATTGTTCAGTAATAACAATTCTACTGAAAATATGATTGTGAAGTTAAAAATATAGGGTATTTTCAGCTAAATGATGCAAAATATGGGAAATTATAGGGGAAAATTTTTCATCAGATGCTAGAAATCTGCATTTTCTGGAATGCTGGCCTCTGCCATATGGGGGAGGGGGTGTCCCTATCCTGCTATGCTCCCAAATTTTCAACAACAAAAAAATTCATATATTTATTTTGGCCCACATTCCCAGGTTCACTTATGCAAAAGTGACTTTACATCTGTGAATATTCCTTGATGTTCCTGAATCAGGATCATGTGCCTAATCCACACCAAAATCTAAAAACTTCTTCACTTGCCCCTTATCCTAAATGTCCTTATAATTTCAGGAGATTCCATTCATGATTCTGTGAGTTATGGTGTGAACAAACAAACAAACGGGGAATAATGGATACCCCCTAGCAGAGGCCAATATAGGAAATATAGGGGTCAGTGGGATCCCCGTCTCATCATCAATAAATAATGCAGTTCTACATGGTCAGCCAGAGACTACAGATCAGAACTAATAATCAATAAGTTATGAGCAATCCTTTGAAGTATCATGCTCACAAATAGATCCTTCTGGAAATTACCATTCTGAATAAAAGGCTTCTCAAATTAAAATTCCCAGGGAGCACATTAAAAAGTCAGAAGTTCCTGACTCTGATCATGCTATATGGCTCCTACAAGTGCAGACCTGGATTCAACCACACCAGGTGACTAAGGTGAGGAGATGAACAACCAACACTGTGCCACAGGACCCTGGCATGTCTGAGGTGGATAAATCCAGCATGGACACAAGCCACTAGGAATAAACCAAACTTAGTCAAAACCCCACAAAAAAGCCCAATCTGGACAAAACCCCATCAGACTAAAACAGCATCCAGAACTTCATCTACCTGGATGCAACCCCACCAGGACTAAACCTAACCAAGTCAAAACCCCCCAAAAAAAAGGAAATGCCTGAAATGGGCAAACCTGAACGGGGGCATACAAAACTTGGACCCTCCTGAACAATCTGACCTGCTCAAAACCTCACAAGACACAGCCCCATGTGGTCAAAACCCGCAAGGAAATAGCCATACCTTGTCTGAATCACACTTAACACACAGCCCCACTTGGTCAAAACTCACAAGGACAAAGCCATACCTTGTCAAAATCTCACTTGACACAGCCCAACCTGGTCAAAACCTCATCTGGACAAAGCCACACCTTGTAAAATCCTCAATTGACACAGCCCCACCTGGTCAAAACCGCACCTTGTAACAAGGTCTAGAGGCCTAATGTGAACCTGTGCAACAGGATATACACCAGTTATAATGCTTACATGATAACATGCTTGACCATTATTGGAAAAGCACTTAATTACTTTTCAAGTATATGTGTGACCAGTACATGTACAAAGCAAGTACTAAACATTATAAACCTGAGTACAAGCACCAATAACACAAACGTCACTCCAGAAATACTGGCATGGATCTACCTAACACAAAAACAATTTTTGGTGGCACAAGCAGTTTTGTGTATGAAAAAGCCATCAAAGATGAATGGACATGCAAAATTTCAGGCGCATATTTCAAACCACTCATGAGCTATGTTCACAGATGGATGAAACCCTCCCCCCCCCCTAAAAAAAAAAAATTGTAGGTGGCACCACAAGTCTTGTATATGACAATGCTATCTGGGATGTATAGATATGCACAATTTTAGGCTGATATATCAAATCCCTCCTGAGAAATAAGCAGGGACATACACTGTGTAAAATCATTTTAGGTGGTAACCCCAGTCTTGTGTACCAGAAAGCCATCAAAGATGCAATGATATGCCAAAACTTTCAGGCCGATACATCAAACTTCTATTGAGTTGGGTCCACTCAGCTGAGCTTAGAGTTGCCCCCAGAGTCATGGGAGGTTAATTGCTAGGTGTAGCTACTGCACTGACTGAACTCTTGACCAGTTGCCAAACTGATACAGTTGGCAATCTGCCAAAGCTATAAATAGATACAGACTGAAGCTTGGCCTGTTGCCAAATCTGAAATAGTTAGCAGTCTACCAAGCTATTTATAGATAAAGACAAAATCTTGGCCTGTTGCAAAATTTGTTTACACATAATGAAAGACTTTGGCTACAATGCTCTTTTCAGGCTGATATATTCATAAGATTTTTTATCAAAAATGTTTAGAAAAATAACAGATGCTATTTGAAAGCAAAATCAGTATACAGACATATTGTATTCATGCATTCACCTTACACATAAGTTGGATATGGACACTAATTATTTATGATGCCTGTACAGCTCTGCTTGTATACCCACAGAGCTCAATCTGTTACTACAATAAATCTACTAGCTTTGTTTACCAAAGTATCTCACAGTTCTTTCTTTGTTAAAAGTCCAATAATTAAGTAAATTTTATAAAGTAAACTTGAACAAAGGCCACCTAAGAATCATTCTTGTGCAATGTTACAGAATTTGGAACAAGTTTTGTGAAGATTACTGCAGCACTCAGTTGATGTAGGCCTACTTGGTAACAAGGCCAACTTCAGCTTTCTATGACCCTACCAAAAATCAATGGACTCTAGCTAAAAACAGCCCCACCTGGTCAAAACCTTAATGCTCAGGAAAAGGCCTCACCTGGTCATAACCTCACCTGGACAAAGTCACACCTTGTCAAAGGGATTGATCCTGGAAAGGATTGATCCTGACCTGGTCTGAACCTGATCTGATCAAAGTCCCATGTAGGTGAAACTTGGTTTGAAAAAAGCACACATCTGGTCAAAAGCATCACAAAGCCTACATCATACATGGTCAAGATAAACCATAGAAATTAAAAACGCCACCAAATCCAAACCCCTCAGGCAAATCTTCCCCATCCCTAATACTGAAGTGAATGATAAAACACATTCCCTTACCATCATTATTAGATGCAATATTACCAGGTGCCCCCAGTAATTGCATGGCTGCCGTGATGAACTTACCTTTTCAGGACTCAGGGGTCACCGTCTCAAGACATGAATCAAAGAGGCCACCTGACCATGCGATGTAACATTACTGGGCCTCTAATTAATACAGCTGAGCTGGTCTTCTGGGGATGCTAATTGGCTGCTGCAGCAGCCAGACAACACTTATCAGGCAATCTATCATGAATTACGAGTGACCAGTACAATTCACCGACAGACCTGACAGACGTGCTTCAATGAAACCTAGATGAGAAGCCTTTTAAATTACCTCCTGCTATCCTAACACGGTTCTGTAAATCAAACCAACCTGTTGTGTAAAGTATAGTATAGTTCTGATTATCCGGACAGCTCCTTAACCAAAAATATGTTCAATTATCTGAACAGCTTCATGGTTATGAATATGTGCAATTATCCAAACTATTTTATTTTCTCTAAAATGTGCAATTCTATGAACATCAACACAGACAAATAATAAATTCAGTTATCTTAAGAGCCTATTGCTTAATGACCTGTTAAAATGCATGAAGTTCTGTTTGGAAAGTATTTTTTAATTATCATCTAAACAGCTATGCTCAAATGCCCAAGCTCCTTAGAATATGTACATGTACAATTATCTGATCATCTTCATACTGAAGAACACGTTCAACTAACATTTTGAAGAATAATTTCTATTTTCTGTACAAGTCCAACCTACCTTCCATCTAACAATGTCAGGTGACCGCGCACATGCTACGGGTGACTGAGTACTTTGACAGCGAGATGTAAACAATACGTAATTAACCGGGACTAATCACGTAATCATGTTTGATCATACTGCACTCAGTCATATTGTTTGATATCTGAGTAAGTTATAGAACTGTTCAGCAACAACTATGATTATTAACTTGAAGCAACTAGTTGTGTATGAACAACAAACAGAGCTGACAACAAGCGCGACTTGCTCTCCGTCATACTTCAAAGCCAGGGGGGGTTCTAAATGTCTTCATAGGCTACTTATTTCACAGTTGATTCTACAATTCACTATGAATCAGAGAAGGATTTCAGCTGATATATCACCTGCTAAGACATCTTATGACAAGCACAATCACTACTCTACCATTCTGGCTGAAGATGCCTCAACTCAAGCTACCCCGCATGGAGGGATTACCAAACCCACGTGACTGTGTGTAAGGCAAGAACACTGCAGTCTTCCCAGCAGAATGTATGAAATAACGCGTGTTCTTAATTTAAATCAAATCTAGCTAAGGCTAAAATTGCAAATTTTAAAACCCCGCTAACAAAACCACTTCTACAGTATGCTTCAACTTATGTTAATCACAAATGAGAGGCATTTGTTTAGCCTTAATATGGTGTGAAAAATATCTAAAATACTTATTTATTTAATTTTTGTTTTCCCTAACATTTGTTCATGGAAAGTATGTTTTGTAACATATATATATTTTTTTTAATTTAGGTTGTAATGGCGCAATCTGGGATAGTTGAAACAGCATCATGATGCACAACCTGGCTCTGTATTGCACTATTAAGAGCTTACTGTTCTATATCCACAATTTTTAGGTCAAATATGGGGGGGGGGGGTGCCAACCCCTAAATTGGCTCTTTAAATCCAGAAAGCCATGCAGCACTGTATGGGGAATGGAGGATTTTGTCCTGTGCCCAGCAGTTACAACATGTGTTCTCTAGGCCAAGATAAAATAGAATAAAAACTTCAGGCTTCCTTTCAGACCACAGCCCTGTAGGTGGAGCCACTGTTTGAACAGATGGTACACATATCACTTTGGGTTGCTGTTTTAACGGTTTTTGATGTTTTCATACAGCATTCTGTTATGACAAACTCATTCGGCTGATTTAGCCAATATTGTACTCGGCTGATTCAGGCTAAATAGAGATCAAACCCTGCATGGCAGATGTTAAAGACCACATGAGTTAAACACTATGTCAATAATCAGGTACTTCAGAAGTGCATTTAATAGGTGTTAAGTAATGATACATTACTGGTATCATTTCTTGTCCTTGTTGTACTTGTCAGTTTGGGAAGACATGTTTCACGATGTCTTGTTAAGAATTGTTTAGATATTTTAATAACTTGATACAAAATGAATTACCTTATATATTGACTTGGGTGAAAATTTCAACCTGCCCTTTTGCTGTAAAATGAAAAAAAGAGAGAAAATTCAGACAGCTTAACCACTTCCACAGTATCTAAAAAAAAAAGAAATATTTAAGGTACAAAATATATTTTAATCTAGAAAACACTTTTTTCACAAAAGTATCACAAAACAAAATAATTTTTTTTAAATAAAATGAATAAATAAGTAAAATTGTTTGCTTCAGCCTCAACTTGGATAATAAAATGCCATTTTATCCAGATATGGAATTAATACTTCTTGCTGCAATACAGGAGCCAACTGAATAAAAATATAGAAATTCAATAAAAATTGCAATGCAAACATATCTAGTGGCTCAGGTCATGATAAAGGTGCTCATTTCTTTTTTTAGTGTTTTATTATGGCATTTAATAGGATTTCTGCACAATTTTACCTGCATATTTTTCACTCAAAATATACCAGCATTTTTACCACCTGTGATCACATTCAGTTGGGCAGCTGTGGACATATTGTTATGCTTCTCTGTATATAAATTATACACACAAAAGGACAATGCTAAAGTTAAATATGAATATACAATATTCATACAGTGACAGAGTGGAACACAGACCAGTGGTGATTAAAGACCCTGCATAGAATATTTCAGGGCTGACGGCCAGGCCTTGGTTTAATTCCCACTAGCTTTAAAGCAAAGGCTACATTTCAATTGACAAATCTTCATGATTATTTTTCAGATTCTGACTTCTCATATACCTAACTTCATTTTGGAGGATTTCCAACTTGAAATTAAGGCCTACATAATTTATTTTATCTTTTTTTTTTTGTGTCAATACAAGAATGGACCCATGTCTTCAGAAACCAGAAGTGTCTTCAGTTTGGCAGAAGATCTCTGGTTTGAACTCAGCCTGAGCCTAAAAGGAGGTAAATAGTGAAATTACTATAGATAAACCTTCTGAGATTTGCTCTTGTCTTATGACAAGTTACCCTTTCTGGGTTATTCCAATCCTGTATACATCAAAATCCTGAATTCAAAAGGCTAACTAATACGAAATTATTCTTGTCATGTATAAACCTTCATCCTCCTTCAAAAGACAGTGACACCTGCAAGCCATGGACCAATCCTTTATAAAAGAAAATAAAGTCTTAATTTATCCAAATGAAAAAAGTTATGTACTTTTTTACAGGTAGTATGAAGAAAATCTATGCAAACTTTAAATTGCCAATGACATGCAGATCATTTGTTACCTGCATATAACATTTCACCAATAAAGTCATGTATCCCTTAGCATGATTTTTCCCCCCCCCTCATGACATCACGTTGAGTGATTACGGTTTAATTTGCAGGCTTGGCCCAGTTGAGGAACCATAATCCTGGCATCAGCCGGACAAATACTGGATAAAACTTCAGCACCTGGATTTGACAGATGCGTAATTACTGACGGGTCAGAAGCAACCGGACAGGACATAGCGGTCTACAGTCTGATCACCAACCCTTTGGGGTTGGTATGGTCGGCTTATCTTTGCAGGATGACAGCGCTTGATAAATGGGGAGGACATCCGTGTGACCAGCCCCAGTACACAGAGGTCAGAGACTGTCAGCAGGGCTGATACAGTCCACCAGCCAGTCAGTCAACCCTGGACTTTTTATGCTGATATGTGCCATGTAGTCGTCTCTGACTCTGTCTCCTGCTACAGTAGTATGTCATCTGCCCCATAATGCTTAATGATTATAAGGTCACACTTGTTGAACAAATAACACCAAGTTATGATGTACACCTGGCTACTTTCGTGTCACTGTACAGACACCCTGTAACACAGAAGACCAGCTTAAATAAAACTCAATCTAGTAATGTATGTGTATATTACAATTTATAACTGGTTAACATGGTTAAAAAGGTATTCAATGGTAAATTTTCAATTGAATAAAACATTTAAAATTACATCTTTGCTACATATGAAGCGCATTCATCTGGATTTCTCATAAAAAATTAAAATTGTATTTTCAGAATTAATATAATATTATACAATTTTATGAATTTGCTTATGCTTTTCTCTTTTTTTTCATTTTTGGTTCTTCTATTTTCCATGGAGTTTTCAGAAATATGAAAATCAATGCCATGACAAATGTTCTGAAAACAAATTACTCATTTGACACATGGCCTGAAGGCGAATGACAAATCACAAACCATCAACTACTCAAAACATCATGGTGGGGGGGGGGGGGGGGGGTATGACCTATAGCAGAGTCATTTAAAGTGCTGAACTTAGTAGCTGAAGGTCCTTAGCTCAATTCAAGCTCAATTCACTTACTAACTCTCACCCGTGTCAGATATATGTATATGAATAAAGACTGTTATTATTATTAAAATCATTAATATAATCAAGTCTGTGGTGGCCCAGTTTTATTGGGAATCAGCTTTCCCCTTTGGCTGAGGGATCTGTCACATGAATAAATGGAAATTATCCACCTAATGTCTTCTTAACAACACTTTCAAACATAGTATGTGTCAACCTCACTTTACTGGTCTTATAAAATCCTAAATAGATTAATCTGATTTTATCTGCAACAAGGTTAATTATCATTAATTAATACATGTATATATCAATAGATCACCTTGCATGCATTCACACAGCCGTGGGCAATACAAAAACATGACCTTTGCAATAGGTCATCACAAATGTACCAACCTCGCTTTCTACTGATTACTTTCCCAGTGTGTACTGAAAGGAAAACATATGCATGGACACACATAGCAATAAGGAGGCCCCATGTTAATGGACAAATAACAAGACCATGCCCAAAACCAGGTCAACTTAAGGACATAATGGGCAAAATTGGTCAGGATACACCAAAGACCATTGTGTTGTCACACAAACTTTGTGTGACACGGATTAAATGTAACCTTATTATTTTAGCTTGTCATGTAAGATCTATCTTTGTCTTGTGTTCTAGTAAATTCAATCAGTAGCCATTGTAAAAGAGTTCTACATTATGGCTATAGTGTAACTAACAATTAACTTTGACTTTGGTCAGTGCTGGCACTGGGACATATTTTTTTCGTTCTGTCACATATGTTAAGACTTACAGACAGCACTATCTATTGCATGAGGATGAAAATAATTGCATGACAATTGGTGGTATGTTGTCTTTAAAGCTTTAAGAGGTCAGGTTATCAATTTTATGATTGGGACTGAGAAGGATTAAGAGGTCAAATGGGTCATTGTGCCATCCCAGTCATTTAGACAATGATACAAAAATGGACATGGAAACCTGTGCAAACATGGATAAAGTCACAGATACTGGGAAAAGTAACAAATAATAAATTACAAGATATGTAGATAATGGTAAGGTAGCTGGACTTGTCACCCCAAGGCTGTGGGTTTGAGTCTCATAATGCTACAGCCACAGATACAGGGGACCTTACCTATAAAACATGAGTGTATTCACACAAAATACTATATCACTAGGTAAAGTTCTACTCGTTTGTTGGACAAGGTTAAAGTCTAACTATAAGACATGTTTCTGAGTGCAGAGCTCCAACTAGGCTGCTGGAGAATTATAGGAATTTCATAGTAGCACTTGAGACAAAATGGTTGAGGTTTGTAGGAGTTTTAGGCAAAAAACATAGGTATAAGGCCAAAAAAAGGTATGGTTCTCAGGCACTTTTTTTTCAGAAATCAGTGCGGGCCGGCGATATTTTTTCACCTTTTTTTGTATGTTTTGATTAAAATCTCATCTGATCAGGGAAAAGCATGAAAATAACAGATTTTCTTTGCTAAACAGGTAAATGCGCTACATAACAAAGGAAATCATACCAAAATTGTATTGTTTTATCTTATTGGTAGACGAAAATCAAAATAAAAATTTTTGATGCGGGGGTTAAAATTGATGCAGGCGGTGCCTGAGAACCATACCTTTTACTTTTTTTGGCCTGATACACTAATTTCACTGCACAGCAATGTTTTTCTCAGTCACTTACCATGACCATCAGTTCTGTGAGCAGCATGTGAAAGTCTATGTAACTGGATTAGAGAGCTGTACATGTATAAAATGCAACCCTAACCTTGACAATTTTACAAAACGGTTGAATGTGTTTAATAATAATGGGTCTACATAACAATAATTATTCAGCAAATAACAGTTATATCAGAAACATGATTGTGCAGTGAACAAAATACAGGAAAACACAGGAGATTATGGTCTGAATACTGGAAAAGTACAGGAAATAACAGGAGACAATTTTCAGGGCAATGGCTTTAGTCTGATGTTCTCTTGACAAACAATCTGTTGAGGGATGACTAATGGACAGGAGACTGAAGATCTGCATCCACCACTACCTGTTACCAGTTTACAGAACAGGACCGCAGTAAAGCTTTACAAGCATTACAATTGGTCCAGGGCTGCACTTCTGTGCGTGTCCAGGAACTGATCCTGCAGCAATTTGTAGCAGGGATGACAGGGGTACAGCACAGGTGTATGTAGCTGCAGCATCATGTTGGGCGACTGATGATGTAAGCGGCTGCTACAGTTACTGTTCTACAGTCAAACAGCCTGTCAAATCCCCCCATGATCAGTACCCCAGATCCTGACAAGTAGTCTGGCAGCGACCAGCCGATCATGGCTTTTCTGAGTCTCTTGACCCTGAAAGGTCACCAGTGTAAATAGATCTGTCTTACAGATGTAAGATGTTACACAATGGTTAAGAGTTTGTGGGCTCTTCAAGGTGAACTACATCTGGTACAGAGATCATAAAAATTCCTTAAAATCCAGCGTATATCCATGAATACTTTCTGAATTTTTTAACTAGTGAAGGGATAATAACTTGAAAACTAAACACAGAGTTGACATATAGCTCAGCTTTGGAAAAGGGGCCACACTGTGCAGAATCTGACTCAAGACTGCAAATGATGATTAGGGTGTGTGGGCTTTGAAACCTATACAGTTTCAAAATAAATTTGATAAAAATTGTTTCAAGGCAAATTACAAAAAAAAAAAAAATTACATGGCTGTAAATGTGGTAGGACTTCATGATATAAGTAATATTTGGATGAATGGGAAGTTGAAATGTAAACAACAGGTGTTTTTTTTAATGTACTAAATCATCTTAATTTTTAAGTTTGACAGTTGAGACAAGTAGTCCCAGAAGTCCAACAGTGCCTAACTGGTAGAGGTTTGATTTTTAGTAGAAACAGGCACATTGAATTAACACCACATTTTGGAAGGATATGTTTATTCTCTTTATAGCAGCAACAGGCTTTGGTGAATCTTAACCAAGAGGTCAATAATGTAATTGATATCCTTAAGTGTAATGTTAGCACCATTTTGTCCCTTTGAAATTAACAATAAAGTTCCTTTACATCTTGAATCAAGAATGGCACTGTTATGCTGTAAGAGGATGCAGATATTTCAGGCATTTTTGACAATGCATCATGGCCTTCAAGTACGCTGTCACTTGACATAAACCAAACCAATCATAAGCTTTTTTTAGTATACTTTTAAACAACACCTACCATACTGAGAAAATTTAAACCAGGAATATTGGAAAATCCCCCTGCATATTTGTTTAATTTCTGCCTGCATGGCTCTCAAATGTTACTGGGTAATAGTCAACTTGCATAAGATACAGGAAATGACTTCACAACATAGATGGATTTTCATTTTGGTTTGTGAGTTCACAAGTATTATTTAGTGTTATTCATCACTCATAGCTTTATGTTAAGATTATGGCCTGTTTACCATGATAACAAGCCAACAGGATGGATGACCATTGCAGTACATTCCTCTGTATGGCTTGTATCACAACACAGGCTTACTAACTCAATATAAATGCCTGCTGAGTCGTGTATTCACAGCCAAACCTATGTGCACACTTTCATCTTATAGCCATAAATACTTGACTAGGAGGTATTTATACCAGAATAAGAAGGCTGCTTTTAATTGTACTGCGGTTGTTAAACAAGGTGGTTTAACAATTTCAATGAGATTCCTGATGTTCCCATAAATATTACTCTACTATGAGTGGTGTACTTTATAGACAATGAAGGGTCATTCATTACAAAAAGAATGGCAAGATATATGGGAAGACACATAGAATGAAAAAGAAGAGAAAATAATATAAATTCTTTAAGATTTGTATAAAAAATTGTAAAGTTTGATTTTAAAAAATCACTCCTAAACATCATCTGGAATCCAGTTTGATTAAAACAAAGGCTCCACAAAGCAGAGCATCCCCTTGCATGGGAGCATAATTATACCTGGTGTATTATACAAGTGTGAAAATGACGAAGGCAGCTCTTTGACCTTGACCTTTGACCTCAAACTCAATAAGGTTCTTCATCCGTGGGTGGGTGAACTATATTAAAAGATTTAAAGTTTTGGTCAAATGGTTTGGCTCAAAACACATCCAAAGGCTTTTACAAGAAGTGAGTGACATGGCCTTGACCTCTGACATCAAAACAGAGAGGGGGTTCTTCATCTGTGAGTGGGTGAGCCATTGGTGAGAGATGAAGGGTTTTGGTCAAACAGTTTGGCTCAAAATGGGTCCACAAGTTTTTTTTGTCAAGGTCATGACCCTTTTTGAAATAGGCTATGTCCTCTTACCCATATCTACGCACATATCAAGTTTGATAAGGATCCATAAAATATTTTTTTAATTATTGTGCAGACAAGATTTTATTCTGTGGTGGTGGCAGTGGCAGTGGAAATGTCATAAAACCTTAGATACCCTGACTTTGTCTGGTGTTACATTGATCAGAGAGGTAAGGAACCGAGAGGCAATGATCAGAGAGATAAGGAGCAGAGAAACAATGATCAGAGAGATAAGGAGCAGAGAGGCAATGATCAAAGAGAAAAGGAGCAGAGAGGCAATGATCAAAGAGATCAGGAGCAGAGAGGCAATGATCAGAGAGATGAGGGGCAGAGAGGCAATGATCAAAGAGATAAGGAGCAGAGAGGCAATGTTCAAAGAGATAAGGAGCAGAGTGGCAATGATCAAAGAGATAAGGAGCAGAGAAACAATGATAAGAGAGATAAGGAGCAGAGAGGCAATGATCAAAGAGAAAAGGAGCAGAGAGGCAATGAACAAAGAGATCAGGAGCAGAGAGGCAATGATCAGAGAGATGAGGAGCAGAGAGGCAATTATCAAAGAGATAAGGAGCAGAGAGGCAATGATCAAAGAGATAATGAGCAGAGTGGCAATGATCAAAGAGATAAGGAGCAGAGAGGCAATGATCAAAGAGAAAAGGAGCAGAGAGGCAATGATCAAAGAGAAAAGGAGCAGAGAGGCAATGATCAAAAAGATAAGGAGCAGAGAGGCAATGATCAAAGAGATAAGGAGCAGAGAGGCAATGATCAAAGAGATATGGAGCAGAGAGGCAATGATCAGAGAGATAAGGAGCAGAGAGGCAATGATCAGAAAGATAAGGAGCATCTAAACTGATCAGAAAGATATGGAGCAGTGAAGAAAAGATCAGAGATAAAAGAAGCAGAGAGGGAGTGATCAGAGAGATAAGGAGCATAGAGGTAATGATCAGAGAGATAAGGAGCAGAGAGGCAATGATCAAAGAGATAAGGAGCAGAGAGGCAATGATCAAAGAGATAAGGAGCAGAGAGGCAATGATCAGAGAGATGAGGAGCAGAGAGGCAATGATCAGAGAGATGAGGAGCAGAGTTGCAATGATCAAAGAGATAAGGAGCAGAGAGGCAATGATCAAAGAGATAAGGAGCAGAGAGGCAATGATCAAAGAGATAAGGAGCAGAGGGGCAATGATCAAAGAGAAAAGGAGCAGAGAGGCAATGATCAAAGAGATAAGGAGCAGAGAGGCAATGATCAAAGAGATAAGGAGCAGAGAGGCAATGATCAGAGAGATGAGGAGCAGAGAGGCAATGATCAGAGAGATGAGGAGCAGAGAGGCAATGATCAAAGAGATATGGAGCAGAGAGGCAATGATCAGAGAGATAAGGAGCAGAGAGGCAATGCTCAAAGAGATCAGAAGCAGAGAGGCTATGATCAAAGAGATAAGGAGCAGAGGGGCAATGATCAAAGAGAAAAGGAACAATGATCAGAGAGATAAGGAGCAGAGAGGCAATGATCAAAGAGATCAGAAGCAGAGAGGCAATGATCAAAGAGATAAGGAGCAGAGAGGCAATGATCAGAGAGATGAGGAGCAGAGAGGAAATGATCAAAGAGACAAGGAACAGAGAAACAATGATCAGAGAGATAAGGAGCAGAGAGGCAATGATCAAAGAGATCAGAAGCAGAGAGGCAATGATCAAAGAGATAAGGAGCAGAGGGGCAATGATCAAAGAGAAAAGGAGCAGAGAGGCAATGATCAAAGAGATAAGGAGCAGAGAGGCAATGATCAGAGAGATGAGGAGCAGAGAGGCAATGATCAAAGAGACAAGGAACAGAGAAACAATGATCAGTGAGATAAGGAGCAGAGAAACAATGATCAGAAAGATAAGGAGCATCGAAACTGATCAGAAAGATATGGAGCAAAGAAGGAAAGATCAGAGATAAAAGAAGCAGAGAAGGAAGGATCAGAGAGATAAGGAGCATAGAGGTAATGATCAGAGAGATAAGGAGCAGAGAGGCAATGATCAAAGAGATAAGGAGCAGAGAGGCAATGATCAAAGAGATAAGGAGCAGAGAGGCAATGATTAGAGAGATGAGGAGCAGAGAGGCAATGATCAGAGAGATGAGGAGCAGAGAGGCAATGATCAAAGAGATAAGGAGCAGAGAGGCAATGATCAAAGAGATAAGGAGCAGAGTGGCAATGATCACAGAGATAAGGAGCAGAGAGGCAATGATCAAAGAGAAAAGGAGCAGAGAGGCAATGATCAAAGAGATAAGGAGCAGAGAGGCAATGATCAAAAAGATAAGGAGCAGAGAGGCAATGATCAAAGAGATAAGGAACAGAGAGGCAATGATCAAAGAGATATGGAGCAGAGAGGCAATGATCAAAGAGATCAGAAGCAGAGAGGCAATGATCAAAGAGAAGAGGAGCAGAGAGGCAATGATCAAAGAGATAAGGAGCAGAGAGGCAATGATCAGAGAGATGAGGAGCAGAGAGGCAATGATCAAAGAGACAAGGAACAGAGAAACAATGATCAGTGAGATAAGGAGCAGAGATACAATGATCAGAAAGATGAGGAGCAGAGAAACTGATCAGAAAGATATGGAGCAAAGATGGAAAGATCAGAGATAAAAGAAGCAGAGAGGGAGTGATCAGAGAGATAAGGAGCATAGAGGAAATGATCAAAGAGCTAAGGAGCAGAGAGGCAATGATCAAAGAGATAAGGAGCAGAAAGGCAATGATCAAAGAGATAAGGAGCAGAGAGGCAATGATCAGAGAGATGAGGAGCAGAGAGGCAATGATCAAAGAGATAAGGAGCAGAGAGGCAATGATCAGGGAGATAAGGAGCAGAGAAACAATGATCAGAAAGATAAGGAGCATCGAAACTGATCAGAAAGATATGGAGCAAAGAGGGAAAGATCAGAGAAATAAGAAGCAGAGAAGGAGGGATCAGAGAGATTAGCAGCACAGAGGGAGGGATCAGAGAGATAAGGAGTGGAGAGGAAGGGGACAGAGAAATATGGAGCAGAGAGATAATGATCAGAGAGATAGGAGCAGAGAGGCAATGATCAGAGAGATAAGGAGCAGAGAGGCAATGATCAAAGAGATAAGGAGCAGAGAGGCAATGATCAAAGTGATAAGGAGCAGAGAGGCAATGATCAAAGAGATAAGGAGCAGAGAGGCAAATGATCAGAGAGATGAGGAGCAGAGAGGCAATGATCAGAGAGATGAGGAGCAGAGAGGCAATGATCAAAGAGATAAGGAGCAGAGAGGCAATGATCAGAGAGATAAGGAGCAGAGAAACAATGATCAGAAAGATAAGGAGCATCGAAACTGATCAGAAAGATATGGAGCAAAGAGGGAAAGATCAGAGACAAAAGAAGCAGAGAAGGAGGGATCAGAGGGATTAGCAGCACAGAGGGAGGGATCAGAGAGATAAGGAGCGGAGAGGAAGGGGACAGAGAAATATGGAGCAGAGAGATAATGATCAGAGAGATCAGGTGCAGAGAGGCAATGATCAGAGAGATAAGGAGCAGAGAGGCAATGATCAAAGAGATAAGGAGCAGAGAGGCAATGATCAAAGAGATAAGGAGCAGAGAGGCAATGATCAAAGAGATAAGGAGCAGAGAAACAATTATCAGAGAGATAAGGAGCAGAGAAACAATGATCAGAAAGATAAGGAGCATCGAAACTGATCAGAAAGATATGGAGCAAAGAGGGAAAGATCAGAGATAAAAGAAACAGAGAGGGAGTGATCAGAGAGATAAGGAGCATAGAGGTAATGATCAGAGAGATAAGGAGCAGAGAGGCAATGATCAAAGAGATAAGGAGCAGAGAGGCAATGATCAAAGAGATAAGGAGCAGAGAGGCAATGATCAGAGAGATAAGAAGCAGAGAGGCAATATCAGATAGATAAGGAGCAGAGAGGGAGGGATCAGAGGGATAAGGCGCAGAGAGGTAATGATCAGAGAGATAAGGTGCATAGATGTAGGGATTAGAAGGTAAAGAAAATAGATGACCAAAAAAAGTTTCAGTGAGGTAAGGATCATATGCTTAAGGCACAGATAGGAAAGTAAAAAAGAACCAGAGAGATATAGGTCAGAGGTTAGGATTGCAAGGGAATGTTATCAAAAAGAGTGGTCCAGACCAGACAGAGAGGGCAGGACTACAGTTATTAGGATATCTGTAGAGAAGAGAAGTCAGGATAAGACAAATGGCAATTAAGATCACAGAGGTTACTGAAAGATAAAGATCATAGAGATAAGAATTAAAGGTGGAAGGATCAGATATAAGAAACAAAATGGAAACAATCACAGTGCAAAGGATGTGAGAAGTAAGATTCAGGAAGAAAGAAATTAAAGAGATTTAAAGATAATTAATGGTGAGGATCAGAAAGTAAATGATCTGAGAGAAAATACCCACAATACTGAAATGTCTATATGAATTATGCTTTTTGTATTTTAAGTTTATGAAGTGGTATTTTTTTTAAAGTTACCCCTTTATGTCACATAACACTGAGCAGTATAAACTCCAGGTGACTGTAGTATTCACATATTAAACTATATGAATTAATGAATTATACCAGTGCCCAAGTTTTAACTAGTGACCCATGGGTCATGACTCTCAGCTGATTTGCATGGTATTTTGGCCTTACTTTTAAACTGTTTGTTATATTTTTAATGAACTGCATTATTTTGGTAAATTTAACATGATTGTATATGATAGTATAGTTCTACAACATATATTAGTACAGAAGTTTTCTGTGTGAAAGGTGGTTTACAGTACAGACTGTTCATGCAATGTCTTGAAGTAAAAAGGTAAAAATATTCAAGGCTACATTTATCAGGAGAAATATTATTGAGTTTCATATAGAAATTCTATTTTATTTTCTACTGAGTCTGATTTTACAGAACACTGGTTTCTCATGTGTTGTAATTCTGTGTGAATTAATAAGCTATATGACAGTAAAATATATATTGGAAGTATTATAGTATTTACGTGCCACCAGTTATATATTATTTACCCCTTCTACAGAATATCGATTTAATCAGTACTGAAAGTACAAAAGTGTTTAATTTTAGGAAAGAAAAAGACAATGAAATTCCATAAAATTTTAGTTACAGTAAGTTTCAAGTTAATCATAAGAATTAGTATTACAATGAAGCAGTGTTTTTTATGTATAAAGAGTACTACAGTTGTCTTATTGCTCAATATATGGATAATCGGTCCCTCAACTGGACCACGACCAGCATATGATTGACATTTCAATGATTGAACCAAGTATGCAAAACACATAAGTGGCAGCACACATAAACATTATATATAATAGTCTGTCAAAACACAGCACTGTTTACACACCGACCCCCACCTACTAAACACCCACTTATGGCAACATATGATGTTACAAGAAATAAATGAATTGCTGTTCAGATAATCCTGTTGGGTGGTCTGATGCTTGAAGTGCGGCAGCTACATTGTATTTTACTTTAAATAATTTTCCAAACAACTTTAGGATGTAGCCTTAAAAATTAGTTGTACCATATTGAATGATTAAATAAGTTTCAATATAAACATGGAAGAATTTTTATTAATCATTCTAAAATTTTTTCTTCTAACCTGGCTCAATGACTCCATAAACAAAAATATACAATTTTTTCCAAAAGAGCCAAATCAAAATAGTTGTATTATAAGTATTATAATTTTATACAACACACAAGGAAGAATTCCTATCAATTTGCTTTGGTAAATAATCCGGTAAATTTCCCAGTTGTAGGAATGCATTGTAAAATCATATTAAATGATTGAAAGATGAAAAGCGACCAAAGATCACTTATAAATGGATTATTGTATGTACCATATATTTTACTATGAAATCTTTTGTATAGAATTATACCTAAAATAATAACCGAGTCAATAGTCTCTTATTGTACATCACGCAGAAAGATAAAGGTAATGGATGAGTCATTAACACTTCCTCATTGTACAAGGATAAGTTTTTATGCTGTTTTCTGTTTTGTGCCCCATTTTTCTTATATTTCTGACAGAATCATAATATTTTATCAGCAAAATATGACTCCTGTGGGTTTGCATACATAACTGTTTGTGATCAATTAAGCAGAAATGAAACTGATTTAATTGATTATATTAGAAAACAACTGATTATCTATATGATCTATTAATTGGCGCACCACTAAAATACACAATACATAAAAATTTTGTAAATCTAATTTCAAACAAGGAAAAATTCTCTTCAAGAAACAACAGTTGTGGTTTCAAAGAAGCAATCCTTGCTATATGATAATAAATATTAAATAGGGGGTTAGATATGTAAAAAATACAACAAAAAGTTCAATATTCCACAGAGATTAAAAAAAATTGCAGTTTGCCACATGTGGCAGTGTGTTTTAAATCTGCCACATGAATGCTTGTTGCCCGTGTGCCACATCTGCCAGTGTGGTTTGAATTTACATAACAGTTTCTCTGAGGTGGTGAAATATATCAGTTAAATTTATCATTACTAACATTTATTATTACCAGTTACTGTAACAACAGATTACCAGTACTTTATCTATTTAATTTATTTAGCAAACAGTGATCAATATATATATATATATATATATATATATATATATATATATATATATATATATATATATATATATATATATATATATATATATATATATATAGAGGTAGTAGTTGTACTACTCACTTGGTCTTACAGCTGTTTCACTGTCTCCAGTTGTGATCAACTGGAGACAGTGAAACAGCTGTAAGATCAAGTGAGTAGTACAACTACTACCTCTAAAATTCCTCGACATATCATGTCTTGAGGTCTCTTGCTTTTTCCATACAACAATTGGATATATATATATATATATATATATATATATATATATATATATATATGCAGAGGAACATCAAATACCAAGCCTATATATAACAAATCCACTATGAACAAGAATCAGCAATTAATTAATGAGTGAAATGAAATATCACCAAAGGGAGGTAACACAGTCTCAACAAACATATGGCCAAAAAATCTGTAAAAACATGAATATAAACATAAATAAAGCATACCACATTAGCAATAAGGTTTAGGTATAGTCCAACTGACCCTTCTGACAAACAGTTTCCTCATATACCAACATAAGAGTGAAAGTAATCTGTGGGAAAATATCATAAGAGATAAATGTTGCATAATATAGATATTATGTTGTTTTGATAGAAGCAGCAACAAGACTGTATATTTATACATGAAAGGTAGAAATGTTAGATGTGGCCTTTGAATCATGGTAAAGGTATTAGAACTGAAGCTGAACCGGCTTCTGTGATGTAGCAGGAGAGCACAGGGCTCAAGGCCATGAAATTTGGGTCTGAATCTCAGGCGATTAGCAGTAAGATTTTCCTAAGTCGGCTCAGTCCTAGGGTAATTGCTCTGCAGGCTCAATGGGAAGACTGTACCCACCAGTGGTGTATCACTCACAAACTAGTGCCCCTTTCGTGGGTCCAGTTCATTGATGTTACACACCCAAGACCCACAGAGCCTGGTTGAAGCCAGTCCAATCTGGTTTCCACCCTATCACATGGTCCGAAACTGGAATGGAATTCCAAAGATGTATATAGTACTTATGTAAGCCAGCATTTAAAAAAAAAAAAAGCCAAAAAAATACTTGAAAGCTGAAGCTCTACAGTACAAACTTTGCCAGATACGGGATGGACTGAACCTACAGCAGCATTAGCTTTACTCTAGAGATGAATAGTACATCCCTGGCTTGAACCCTACATGAGCCTTAAAAGACCAATCATGAACTGAAACATCAATGAAGTAGTGCTTCATACAAGTGATTATATACAAGAAATTTTCACCATGTGCTTGTGATGAACTTTTAATCACCGTAAGTTGGTATCTCAGGTGGCTCCACCTGCAGTTAAAAATTCTGTGTTTAGAAGGCAGCACCTACCCCTATCAGAACTGAAGCAAAAGCAGTCAAGAAATAAAGGAAAAGAAGCATTTTTCTATGATTTTGAAAAAAAAGGTTTGCATAAATTTGCATAATTAATGAAATTTAAAATTCTGTGAATAAGTTGGTTTCAAAGGGGACCACTAGCTGTTTATGATAAAACAAGCAGACTCAAAAGCAAAAAAGAAATAAAGGAAACACCATGTTAAAATTGTGGACAGAATTCGATCACAATGGATGCCACATTCAGCTTGGCATAAAGCTCAATGGGCCTATGGCCTGCCCGGGTTCTAAAAATAAGTGAAAACTATATATTAAAAAAGCC
The DNA here is from genome assembly GCA_026874595.1 of Sipunculus nudus. NCBI lineage: Eukaryota > Metazoa > Annelida > Sipuncula > Golfingiida > Sipunculidae > Sipunculus > Sipunculus nudus. The sequence goes on along the minus strand of CM049308.1, from coordinate 22,822,178 downwards.
AACCAAGATTTTGATTATTCCTGTTATAACATACATAAAACTTTCAGAAAAAAAGCCTGAAAACTATACCTTTTTTATTTTTGCCCTAATAGGTCATTTAAGGTATAGTTCTATACAGTATATTTCATGGTATTATAGAAGGTACATACCATATTTTAAATCTTAGTGTTATAGAAGGTACGTAAAACAATCAATTAATGGTCAATCAATTATTATTACAACCAATTTCTCCCATTAATCAATAAAATTACTCCTTACATATCCTGACAGCTCAGTTTGAACACTGAACCATGCTGTACTCTACTGTACACAGATGTACAACAGGTGTGCCTCTGTTGTATCTCCCTTTGTTTTACATGGCATTTCTATAACACATGGCCTGTGAATATTCCAACTGGGATCTGTTTGCTGAAGAAAACGCCAGGCAGAGTCTCATCCCAGACTGATAGCATAACAGAACCAACTTAACTTTATGTCTGCGTGTCTGAAAACTAGGCCGTACTTTCACTTTCAGTTGGCATGGTGATGTTTCAAGCTGGTGATTACTACAGTGTGTATGTGTGTGTGTGCCTGAAGCGGAATGTCCTACAATGATAAAACACTGGGGAGGATGTGGCCCATTGGTAAAGGCCGAAGATACTTAGAATTAAATTATCCCAGCTGGAGTAGTATTTGGAACAGAGATTTAATGCAGATGCCTTTTGGTATAAAGAAGATTAAATTATGGTAGCCTGTAGATGGCGCTGTAAGCTTAATGAGAATGACAATAAATATGACCATGGATGATAATTCTTGCCAGAATCAATGGTTTTTTATCTTTGTATATATAGAAAACTCATATAAAGAGCACATAGGAGTTCTGATAAACAGAACAAGAGCACCGCAAACATCCATTATACACCAGTAATGTATCTGGTGACCTCCGACCTCATTAAATTTGCATGAACTTTGATGAGAAGATTATTCAGGTGAGAAACTTCATTGGTGAATATGTATAATGAGTTTCACAAAATCCTTAGGATTCTTGGTAAGTCACCAAGGTGCCTCCAAAGTGCTGTGACCTCTCACCTCATTAAATATGCATGGATTTTGCTGGAAACCAAATTTAGGCGAGATGATTTATTGATTAAACATTTCTGAAGAGTTTGATGAAAATCCTTCATATTCTTCATAAGTTATCGTGGCAACACCACAAAGTAGCCTAGTGACCCGTGTTTAAATATGAGTGGATGTTGCCCATAAATGAACTCAGGTGAGATAATCTACTGGTAAGTAGTTATGGTGAGTTTTGTGAAAATCCATCATAGCCCTAGTAAGTTATCGGAGCGACATTAAAAGTTAATGGATTGAGGGACATAGGGACAGATGGACAGTGGTAATACTCCCATCATATGACGGGCATATAAAAACAAGAATCTGTGGTCATCTTCCACATACTGTGAATGGCTTATTTTTCGCGAAGTTAATATATCGAAATATTTTTCACTGTTTTGCAAGGGTTCCATTTTTGCAATCTGATGATACAAAAGACCTTAACACAGAGTATACCCATTATTATGTGAATTAATTGTATTAGATATAAAATGCGCAAATGTTTATTAACAAAAATATTGTTCACTGCAGACAATTGGAAAGACCTGATATCATTTAAAATAGCAATCTTTGAACATACACAATTATTTTTATTCATAATGATAACCTTTTGCTTTTCAACTTGCCTTTGATGATGGGGCTTCTTATTAACAAAGTTTTTATTTTACGATAATTCTCCCTTTTGCGAATATCACAGTACATGCAGACTGTCTTAATTGCCATTGTTTACCCCATTGTTTAGCCCCTCTTTTCATAAAGGAAAGGTCCATGGCCAGGTGGCAGCACTGTCTATTGGATGATGATAAATGTAACTATATGACAGGAATGAGTTTATTATTAATTCTTTTGGATTAAGGGTTTTACAAGCACTGAGTTAGGAATAATCCAGCAGTCATACCTGTGGTTCAGACAACAAGAGTGAATCTCTTGAGGTTCAAGCAAGATTTCACTATTATGCCACTGAGGCACCAGTGGGGTTTGAACCAAGGACCCTCTGCTCTGAAGTCCAACCCCTTAACCACTGCTCTATGTCCCACCCATATCTTTTGAGAATTCACCATTTTTACAGTTGTGGTACTGGCTGGGTTTAACCCTGGGACCTCCTGCTTATATTCCAATGCCTTAACCACAAGGCCATGTCTTACAACTACTAACCCTAATATGTTGTTGTCAAAAATCCCACAACACACTTATAAGGACAACTTGTGTCCTCGCTGAGCTTGAAAAAAAAGACAAAAATTCATCTTCAATTATTACAATATCTCAGCAAAGTGACTAAATGCCAGCAGTACTTTACAACAGAGAATTCTTCAAATATACGTTTAATGATTGCTCTGCTCTGGGTCATTCTCAAAGATGGCCCAGTGCTGTCACAATACCATAAAAGTGTGCTTATTAAATTACTATATCCCTGATTGGATAAGAGTTCACCGGCTGTTGGGCAAACCTTGGCCGTGGATGACCTTTGCTCTTTCATTCTGATGTAAAATTCACCCCAGTTCTAATGTATTGGTTGTAGCACACCTTGTATTTTTCTGCTGACAGTAATACATACAAGGCACATACATAATTATATTCTCCAGTTTTCTATCTGTTGTGTTGTTCAAACCTTGAGGTGGGAAAAAAAAAATACCACAGGACAGCTTGGTTATTTTAAAAGGCCAGGACACTGACCTACCAGTATAGTTGAAACTGCCCAATGAAATAAAAATTAAGTTATTTCTGTGAAAGAGGAGGATGTATGATTATATGGCAAACTTTTTGGTAAATTCTGATTAAACAGGCTTGGAAGCATTTATAAAGGCATTAAAACAAACTCTGTAGGCAAGCTTGGTTTAAACCATTTACTTGCATCAGTAAAGTCAAATATCATAACAACTAGGGTGAAACTAATTGTCTGCATGAAGTTCTCTTCAGTGAACTGGAACACATTTAAGGAATTCTTAAATTAACTGCTCCTTGATGTAGTTAACAGCTCCTCACACCATCCTCCTCATGGTTAACTGTTCCTCATATCCTCATCCCTGTGGTTAACTTCTCTTCCTTGTGGTTAACTGCTTCTCACACCATCCTCCTGGTGAGTTAGCTGCTCCTCACACCATCCTCCTGGTGAGTTAGCTGCTCCTCACACCATCCTCCTGGTGGTTAGCTGGTCCTCACACCATCCTCCTGGTGGTTAACTGGTCCTCACACCATCCTCCTGGTGGTTAGCTGGTCCTCACACCATCTTCCTAGGGGTTAGCTGCTTCTTACACCATCCTCCTGGTGAGTTACTGCTCCTCACACCATCCTTCTGGTGGTTAACTGCTCCTCACACCATCCTCCTGGTGAGTTAGCTGTTCCTCACACCATCCTCCTGGTGGTTAACTGCTCCTCACATCATCCTCCTGGTGGTTAGCTGGTCCTTACACCATCCTACTTCTGGTTTACTGCTCCTCACACCATCCTCCTGGTGAGTTAGCTGCTCCTCACACCATCCTCCTGGTGGTTAGCTGGTCCTCACACCATCTTCCTGGTGGTTAACTGCTCCTCACATCATCCTCCTGGTTAGTTAACTGCTCCTCACACCATCTTCCTGGTGAGTTAACTGCTCCTCACACCATCCTCCTTGTGGTAAACTGCTCCTCACACCATCCTACTTGTGGTTAACTGCTCCTCACACCATCCTACTTGTGGTTAACTGCTCCTCACACCATCCTTCTGGTAATTAGCTGCTCCTCACACCATCCTCCTGGTGGTTAGCTGGTCCTCACACCATCCTCCTGGTGGTTAACTGCTCCTCACACCATCCTCCTGGTGGTTAGCTGCTCCTCACACCATCCTCCTGGTGGTAAACTGCTCCTCACACCATCCTCCTGGTGGTTAGCTGGTCCTCACACCATCCTCCTGGTGGTTAGCTGCTCCTCACACCATCCTCCTGGTGGTTAGCTGCTCCTCACACCATCCTCCTGGTGGTAAGCTGGTCCTCACACCATCTTCCTGGTGGTTAACTGCTCCTCACATCATCCTCCTGGTGAGTTAACTGCTTCTCACACCATCTTCCTGGTGAGTTAACTGCTCCTCACACCATCCTCCTTGTGGTAAACTGCTCCTGACGCCATCCTACTTGTGGTTAACTGCTCCTCACACCATCCTACTTGTGGTTAACTGCTCCTCACACCATCCTTCTGGTAATTAGCTGCTCCTCACACCATCCTCCTGGTGGTTAGCTGGTCCTCACACCATCCTCCTAGTGGTTAACTGCTCCTCACACCATCCTCCTGGTGGTTAGCTGCTCCTCACACCATCCTCCTGGTGGTAAACTGCTCCTCACACCATCCTCCTGGTGGTTAGCTGGTCCTCACACCATCCTCCTGGTGGTTAGCTGCTCCTCACACCATCCTCCTGGTGGTTAGCTGCTCCTCACACCATCCTCCTGGTGGTAAGCTGGTCCTCACACCATCCTCCTGGTGAGTCAACTGCTTCTCACACCCTTCTCTTTGTGATTGACTGCTCCTCACACCATCCTCCTGGTGGTTAACTGCTCCTCACACCATCCTCCTGGTGGTTAGCTGGTCCTCACACCATCCTCCTGGTGGTTAGCTGGTCCTCACACCATCCTCCTGGTGGTTAGCTGGTCCTCACACCATCCTCCTGGTGGTTAGCTGGTCCTCACACCATCCTCCTGGTGGTTAGCTGCTCCTCACATCATCCTCCTGGTGGTAAGCTGGTCCTCACACCATCCTCCTGGTGAGTTAACTGCTTCTCACACCCTCCACTTTGTGATTGACTGCTCCTCACACCATCCTTCTGGTGGTTAACTGCTCCTCACACCATCCTCCTGGTGAGTTAGCTGCTCCTCACACCATCCTCCTGGTGGTTAGCTGGTCCTCACACCATCCTCCTGGTGGTTAGCTGGTCCTCACACCATCCTCCTGGTGGTTAGCTGCTCCTCACACCATCCTCCTGGTGGTTAGCTGCTCCTAACACCATCCTCCTGGTGGTAAGCTGGTCCTCACACCATCCTCCTGGTGAGTTAACTGCTTCTCACACCCTCCACTTTGTGATTGACTGCTCCTCACACCATCCTCCTGGTGGTTAACTGCTCCTCACACCATCCTCCTGGTGGTTAGCTGGTCCTCACACCATCCTCCTGGTGGTTAGCTGGTCCTCACACCATCCTCCTGGTGGTTAGCTGGTCCTTACACCATCCTCCTGGTGGTTAGCTGGTCCTCACATCATCCTCCTGGTTAGTTAACTGCTCCTCACATCATCTTCCTGGTGAGTTAGCTGGTCCTCACACCATCCTCCTTGTGGTTAACTGCTCCTCACACCATCCTCCTGGTGAGTTAGCTGCTCCTCACACCATCCTCCTGGTGGTTAGCTGGTCCTCACACCATCCTCCTGGTGGTTAGCTGGTCCTCACACCATCCTCCTGGTGGTTAGCTGCTCCTCACACCATCCTCCTGGTTAGTTAACTGCTCCTCACACCATCTTCCTGGTGAGTTAACTGCTCCTCACACCAATCTCCTTGTGGTTAACTGCTCCTGACGCCATCCTACTTGTGGTTAACTGCTCCTCACACCATCCTCCTGGTGGTTAACTGCTCCTCACACCATCCTCCTGGTGAGTTAGCTGGTCCTCACACAATCCTCCTGGTGGTTAGCTGGTCCTCACACCATCCTCCTGGTGGTTAGCTGCTCCTCACATCATCCTCCTGGTTAGTTAACTGCTCCTCACACCATCTTCCTGGTGAGTTAACTGCTCCTCACACCATCCTCCTTGTGGTTAACTGCTCCTGACGCCATCCTACTTGTGGTTAACTGCTCCTCACACCATCCTCCTGGTGGTAAGCAGGTCCTCACACCATCCTCCTGGTAGTTAGCTGGTCCTCACACCATCCTCCTAGTGGTTAGCTGCTCCTCACACCATCCTCCTGGTGGTTAGCTGGTCCTCACACCATCCTCCTGGTGGTTAGCTGGTCCTCACACCATCCTCCTGGTGGTTAGCTGGTCCTCACACCATCCTCCTGGTGGTTAGCTGCTCTTCACACCATCCTCCTGGTGAGTTAACTGCTTCTCACACCCTCCACCTTGTGATTGACTGCTCCTCACACCATCCTCCTGGTGGTTAGCTGGTTCTCACACCATCCTCCTGGTGAGTTAACTGCTCCTCACACCATCCTCCTGGTGAGTAAGCTGGTCCTCACACCATCCTACTTGTGGTTAACTGCTCCTCACACCATTTTCCTGGTGGTTAGCTTGTCCTCACATCATCCTCCTAGTGGTAAGCTGCTCCTCACACCATCCTCCTGGTGTGTTAACTGCTTCTCACACCCTCCACTTTGTGATTGACTGCTCCTCACACCATCCTCCTGGTGGTTAGCTGCTCCTCACACCATCCTCCTGGTGAGTTAACTGCTTCTCACACCCTCCTCCTGGTGGTTAGCTGGTCCTCACACCATCCTCCTGGTGAGTTAACTGCTCCTCACACCATCCTCCTGGTGAGTTAGCTGCTCCTCACACCATCCTCCTGGTGGTTAGCTGCTCCTCACACCATCCTCCTGGTGGTTAGCTGGTCCTCACACCATCTTCCTGGTGGTTAACTGGTCCTCACACCATCCTCCTGGTGGTTAGCTGGTCCTCACACCATCTTCCTGGGGGTTAGCTGCTTCTCACACCATCCTCCTGGTGAGTTAACTGCTCCTCACACCATCCTTTTGGTGGTGAACTGCTCCTCACACCATCCTCCTGGTGAGTTAGCTGCTCCTCACACCATCCTCCTGGTGGTTAGCTGCTCCTCACACCATCTTCCTGGGGGTTAGCTGCTTCTCACACCATCCTCCTGGTGAGTTAACTGCTCCTCACACCATGCTTTTGGTGGTGAACTGCTCCTCACACCATCCTCCTGGTGAGTTAGCTGCTCCTCACACCATCCTCCTGGTGGTAAGCTGGTCCTCACACCATCCTCCTGGTGAGTTAACTGCTCCTCACACCATCCTCCTGGTGGTAAGCTGGTCCTCACACCATCCTCCTGGTGAGTTAACTGCTCCTTACACCATCCTCCTGGTGGTTAACTGCTCCTCACATCCTCCTCCTGGTGGTTAGCTGGTCCTCACACCATCCTACTTGTGGTTAACTGCTCCTCACACCATCCTCCTGGTGGTAAGCTACTCCTCACACCATCCTCCCGGCAGTTACTTGCTCTTCACACCCTCCACCTTTTGGTTACCTGCTTTTTGCCTTTGTTTGACCACTGTCATTCTCCTCTTAGTGTTACTGCTGCCATCCTCCTGATGTCCCTGCTGTCATTCTCCCTGAGTCACTACTGTAACCTCCTTGTGTCACTGCAGTGTGCCTCCTCTTAATCTCACTGCTGTTATCCTCCTCCTTCTGACACTGTAGTCATCCTCCTGGTTATGCTCCTTTTGTCACTGCAGTCTGTCTCCTCTTTATGTCAATGCTGTCAGCCTCCACTTGAGTCACTGCTGTCAGCCTCCGTGTGCCACTGCTGTCAGCCTCCCCATTGTGGTTAATTGCTCTCAACTCACTGTGTCACTGCTGTCAGCCTCCTCCTTGTGTCACTGATTTCTGTCTCCCCCTTACGTTTAATTGCTGTTATTTCTGTGTGTCACTGCTGCAAGCCTCCTGTTAATGTCACTGCTGTCAGCCTCCTGCTTGTGATACTGCTTTCTGACATCCCCTTGTGTTTAATTGCTGTTATCTCTTTGTGTCACTGCTGCCAGACTCCTCTTATTGTCACTGCTGTCAGTCTCTTCCTTATCACTGCTGTCATTCTTCTCCTTGTGTCACTGCTGCCAGCCTCCTCCTTGTGTCACTGCTGTCAACCTACTCCTTGTGTCACTGCTGCCAGCCTCCTCTTAATGTCACTGCTGTCATCCTCCTTGTGTGACTCCTGTCATACTCCTGGTGTCCCTGCTGTCATTCTTCCTGAGTAACTACTGTTATCCTCCTTTTGTCACTGCAGTCTGCCTCCTCTTTATGTCAACGCTGTCATCCTCCTCCTTCTGACACTGCTGTTTTCATCATCCTCTTTGTGTCACTGCTGTTATTCTCCTCCATGTGTTACTGCTGACAACCTCCTGGTATCACTGCTGTCAGGCTTCTCCTTGTGTTACTGCTGTCAGCCTCCTCCTTGTGTCACTGCTGTCAGCCTCCGATTGTGGTTAATTGCTCCCAACTCTTTGTGTCACTGCTGTCAGCCTCCTCCTTGTGTCACTGCTGTCATTCTCCTTTTGTCACTGCTGTCAGGCTCCTGCTTGTGTCACTGCTGTCATTCTCCTCCTTTTGTCACTGCTGTCAGGCTCCTGCTTGTGTCACTGCTGTCATTCTTCTCCTTTTGTTACTGCTGTCAGGCTCCTACTTGTGTCACTGCTGTAAGCCTCCCCACTTTGGTTAATTGATGTCACCTCTTTGTGTCACTGCTGCCAGCCTCCTCTTATTGTCACTGCTGTCAGTCTCTTCCTTATCACCGCTGTCATTTTTCTCCTTGTGTCACTGCTGTTAGTCTCCTCCTTGTATTACTGCTGTCAGCCTCCTCCTTGTGTCACTGCTGTCAGCCTCCGATTGTGGTTAACTGCTCCCAACTCTTTGTGTCACTGCTGTCAGCCTCGTTGTGTCACTGCTGTCCTTCTCCTCCTTGTGTCACTGCTGTCATTCTCCTTTTGTCACAGCTGTCAGGCTCCTGCTTGTGTCACTGCTGTCATTCTCCTCCTTTTGTCACTGCTGTCAGGCTCCTGCTAGTGTCACTGCTGTCATTCTTCTCCTTTTGTTACTGCTGTCAGGCTCCTCCTTGTGTCACTGCTCTCAGCCTCCTCCTTGTATCACTGCTGTGAGCCTTCCCACTGTGTTTAATTGCTGTTATCTCTTTGTGTCACTGCTGCCAGCCTCCTCTTATTGTCACTGCTGTCAGTCTCTTCCTTATCACTGCTGTCATTCTTCTCCTTGTGTCACTGCTGTCAGTCTCTTCCTTGTGTCACTGCTGCCAGCCTCCTCCTTATGTCACTGCTGTCAACCTACTCCTTGTGTCACTGCTGCCAGCCTCCTCTTAATGTCACTGCTGTCATCCTCCTTGTGTGACTCCTGTCATACTCCTGGTGTCCCTGCTGTCATTCTTCCTGAGTCACTACTGTTATCCTCCTTTTGTCACTGCAGTCTGCCTCCTATTGATGTCAATGCTGTCATCCTCCTCCTTCTGACACTGCTGTTGTCATCATCCTCTTTGTGTCACTGCTGTTATTCTCCTCCATGTGTTACTGCTGTCAACCTCCTGGTATCACTGCTGTCAGGCTTCTCCTTGTGTTACTGCTGTCAGCCTCCTCCTTGTGTCACTGCTGTCAGCCTCCGATTGTGTTTAATTGCTCCCAACTCTTTGTGTCACTGCTGTCCTTCTCCTGCTTGTGTCACTGGTGTCATTCTCCTCCTTTTGTCACTTCTGTCAGGCTCCTGCTTGTGTCACTGCTGTCATTCTCCTCCTTTTGTCACTGCTGTCAGGCTCCTGCTTGTGTCACTGCTGTCATTCTTCTCCTTTTGTTACTGCTGTCAGGCTCCTGCTTGTGTCACTGCTCTCAGCCTCCTCCTTGTATCACTGCTGTAAGCCTCCCCACTGTGGTTAATTGATGTCACCTCTTTGTGTCACTGCTGTCAGCCTCCTCTAAATGTCACTGCTGTCATCATCCAATTTGTGTCACTGTGTTCTGCCTGGTTATGTCACTGCTGTCAGCCTCCTCTTAATGTCACTGCTGTCAGCCTCCTTTTAATGTCACTGCTGTCAGCCTCCTTGTGTTACTGCTGTCATTCTCCTACTTTTGGGACTGCTGTCAGGCTCCTGCTTGTGTCACTACTGTAAATCTCCTCTTTTTGTCACTGCTGTCAGTCTCCTACTTGTGTCACTGCTGTCAGCCTCGAAGTGTGGTTAATTTCTCTCAAGTCTTGTGCCACTTTTGTCAGCCTCCTCCTTGTGTCATTGCTGTCATCCTCCTCCTTTTGAGACTGCTGTCAGGCTCCTTCTTGTGTCACTACTGTCATTCTCCTCCTTGTGTCACTGCTGTCATCCTCCTCCTTTTTGGACTGCTGTCAGCCTCCTTCTTGTGTCACTGCTGTCATTCTCCTGCTTGTGTTACTGCTGTCAGTCTCCTACTTGTGTGACTGCTGTCAGCCTCCAATTGTTGTTAATTGCTCTCAACTCTTTGTGTCACTGCTGTCAGCCTTCTCCTTGTGTCACTGCTGTCAGGCTCCTTCCTTGTGTCACTGCTGTCCTTCTCCTCCTTGTGTCATTGCTGTCAGGCACCTTCTTGTGTCACTACTGTCAGCCTCCTCCTTGTGTCATTGCTGTCATCCTCCTCTTTTTTAGACTGCTGTCAGGCTCCTTCTTGTGTCACTACTGTCATTCTCTACCTTGTGTCACTGCTGTCATCCTCCTCCTTTTTGGACTGCTGTCAGCCTCCTTCTTGTGTCACTGCTGTCATTCTCCTGCTTGTGTTACTGCTGTCAGTCTCCTCCTTGTATCACTGCTGTAAGCCTCCCCACTGTGGTTAATTGATGTCACCTCTTTGTGTCACTGCTGTCAGCCTCCTCTAAATGTCACTGCTGTCATCATCCAATTTGTGTCTCTGTGTTCTGCCTCGTTATGTCACTGCTGTCAGGCTCCTTCTTGTGTCACTACTGTCATTCTCCTCCTTGTGTCACTGCTGTCATCCTCCTCCTTTTTGGACTGCTGTCAGCCTCCTTCTTGTGTCACTGCTGTCATTCTCCTGCTTGTGTTACTGCTGTCAGTCTCCTACTTGTGTGACTGCTGTCAGCCTCCAATTGATGTTAATTGCTCTCAACTCTTTGTGACACTGCTGTCAGCCTACTCCTTTTGAGACTGCTGTCAGGCTCCTTCTTGTGTCACTACTGTCATTCTCCTCCTTTTGTCATTGCTGTCATTCTCCTCCTTTTGGGACTGCTGTTAGGCTCCTTCATGTGTCACTGCTGTCAACCTCCTGGTATCACTGCTGTCAGGCTTCTCCTTTTGTTACTGCTGTCAGCCTCCTCCTGGTGTCACTGCTGTCAGCCTACGATTGTGGTTAATTGCTCCCAACTCATTGTGTCACTGCTGTCAGCCTCCTCCTTGTGTCACTGCTGTCCTTCTCCTCTTTGTGTCACTGCTGTCATTCTCCTTTTGTCACTGCTGTTAGGCTCCTGCTTGTGTCACTGCTGTCATTCTCTTCCTTTTGTCACTGCTGTCATTCTCTTCCTTTTGTCACTGCTGTCATTCTTCTTTTGTTACTGCTGTCAGGCTCCTGCTTGTGTCACTGCTGTTAGGCTCCACCTTGTGACACTGCTCTCAGCCTCCTCCTTGTATCACTGCTGTAAGCCTTCCCACTGTGGTTAATTGATGTCACCTCTTTGTGTCACTGCTGCCAGCCTCCTCTTATTGTCACTGCTGTCAGTCTCTTCTTTATCACCACTGTCATTCTTCTCCTTGTGTCACTGCTGTCAGTCTCCTCCTTATGTGACTGCTGCCAGCCTCCTCCTTGTGTCACTGCTGTCAACCTACTTCTTGTGTCACTGCTGCCAGCCTCCTCTTAATGACACTGCAGTCATCCTCCTTGTGTGACTCCTGTCATACTCCTGGTGTCCCTGCTGTCACTCTTCCTGAATCACTACTGTTATCCTCCTTTTGTCATTGCAGTCTGCCTCCAATTTATGTCAATGCTGTCATTCTCCTCCTTCTGACACTGCTGTTGTCATCATCCTCTTTGTGTCACTGCTGTTATTCTCCTCTATGTGTTACTGCTGTCAACCACCTCATATCACTGCTGTCAGGTTTCTCCTTGTGTTACTGCTGTCAGCCTCCTTGTGTCACTGCTGTCAGCCTCTGATTGTGGTTAATTGCTCCCAACTCTTTGTGTCACTGCTGTCAGCCTCCTCCTTGTGTCACTGCTGTCCTTCTCCTCCTTGTGTCACTGCTGTCATTCTCCTTTTGTCACTGCTGTCAGCCTCCTCCTTTTGTCACTGCTTACAGGCTCCTGCTTGTGTCACTGCTGTCATTCTCCTCCTTTTGGGACTGCTGTCAGGCTCCTGCTTGTGTCACTACTGTCATTCTACTCCTTTTGTCACTGCTGTAAGTCTCCTACTTGTGTCACTGCTGTCAGCCTCGAAGTGTGGTTAATTGCTCTCAAGTCTTGTGTCACATCTGTCAGCCTCCTCCTTGTGTCACTGCTGTCATCCTCCTCCTTTTGGGACTGCTGTCAGGCTCCTTCTTGTGTCACTACTGTCATTCTCCTCTTTTTGTCACTGCTGTCAGTCTCCTTCTTGTGTCACTGCTGTCAGCCTCGAAGTGTGGTTAATTGCTCTCAAGTCTTGTGTCACTTCTGTCAGCCTCCTCCTTGTGTCACTGCTGTCATCCTCCTCCTTTTGGGACTGCTGTCAGGCTCCTTCTTGTGTCACTACTGTCATACTCCTGCTTGTGTCACTGCTGTCAGTCTCCTACTTGTGTCACTGCTGTCAGCCTCCTCGTGTCACTGCTGTCAGGCTCCTGCTTGTGTCACTGCTGTCATCCTCCTCCTTTTGGGACTGCTGTCAGGCTCCTTCTTGTGTCACTACTGTCATTCTCCTCCTTTTGTCACTGCTGTCAGTCTCCTACTTGTGTCACTGCTGTCAGCCTGGAAGTGTGGTTAATTGCTCTCAAGTCTTGTGTCACTTCTGTCAGCCTCCTCCTTGTGTCACTGCTGTAATCCTCCTCCTTTTTGGACTGCTGTCAGCCTCCTTCTTGTGTCACTGCTGTCATTCTCCTGCTTGTGTTACTGCTGTCAGTCTCCTACTTATGTGACTGCTGTCAGCCTCCAATTGTGGTTAATTGCTCTCAACTCTTTGTGTCACTGTTGTCAGCCTACTCCTTGTGTCACTGCTGTCATTCTCCTCCTTTTGGGACTGCTGTCACCCTCCAATATGGTTAATTTCTCTCAACTCTTTGTGTCACTGCTGTCAGCCTACTACTTGTGTCACTGCTGTCATTCTCCTCCTTTTGGGACTGCTGTCACCCTCCAATATGGTTAATTTCTCTCAACTCTTTGTGTCACTGCTGTCAGCCTACTACTTGTGTCACTGCTGTCATTCTCCTCCTTTTGGGACTGCTGTCACCCTCCAATATGGTTAATTGCTCTCAACTCTTTGTGTCACTGCTGTCAGGCTCCTCCTTGTGTCACTGCTCTCAGCCTCCCCATTGAGGTTATTGCTCTCACCTCTTTGTGTCACTGATTTCTGTCTCCTCCTTGTGTTTAATGGCTGTTATCTCTGTGTGTCACTGTGACGAGCCTCCTCTTAATGTCACTGCTGTCATCCTCCTCCTTTTGGGACTGCTGTCAGGCTCCTTCTTGTGTCACTGCTGTCATCATCCTCTTTGTGTCACTGCTGTCATCATCCCCTTTGTGTTATAGCTGTCAGCCTCCTTCTTGTTTCACTGCTGTCATCATCCTCTTTGTGTCACTGCCATCTGACTACTTGTGTCACTGCTGCTTTCTTCATAATTTTTGCTTGGGTTTCTGTCAAGAGATTGATAAATGTTTTTCTATTAGATAATGGTGTTCACCATGATAATGCCTCAAAGGGGTGTCCTCAAGCAAAGTTTCTGCTGGTTATAGTTCAGCTCTTTATATTTAATCAGTAAACATTACTGCAGGGTGAGAGAGAACCACACATTATCTGACACGATTATTTGACAGCAAGCATTAAAAAAATCTCACACAAAAAGCCCTCTCCCCTTAACAAGTCAGGCCAGTGCAATCTCCTTTGACTGCTCAGCAAACCATCAGTGACATTCACTTAGGGTAGTGTCAACAACCTGCACTCAACCAATCTCCCTTGGACGATGTCAAAATGAATAATTGCATGTAACGTAGCATCTGATGATGACCAGATCACTTAGAATCAATACCATAATTAATCCGATAACACGCATTGCTTTGTTAAATACTCAGTGACGGCGGCAGGACCTTGATCATTGGGCAATCCATCACGATTTAATCTCGCAGTTCTCTGAGTCTTTGTATTCAGTTGATTATGTGTGTCCCCTCTGAGAATGGTCACCTATGGTGGAGGTCTTATGGAAAGCCCGGAGTGCTTGTGATCATTACGAAACAGCATGACACTACTCTCAACTAGCCATCTCTACATCCTGCTGCAGAAAGCCCCCTTTGATTCAAGCTCTCATTTAGTTTAATCAGTGTGACTGGCCTCAAGTCCAAGCTACTGGACTACATCATGCAAACATTAATCCACAGATAACATGCTATGTCCAGTCACAGGATGATTACTGACATTGACGACCAATACCTCAACTTATCTTCATTTCTAGAAGCATACAGCCAATCAGCCTGGGTTAAGGGTCATACACAATGGTAAAAGCATTGGATCTCACAGCCATATGCCCCTGGCCCAATCTCCACCTGAACCCTGAAGGTAAAAAGACAAGTTTTTATCATAACCTAGTTTCTTGTCAACAGGTCAACAGGTCATGGCACCAGGTACATAATGGAAGTTAAGTAATTATTAGTTATTATATGGGTACACAGAAGGTCAGTTCATATGGGTTTATAGAGGGTTCGCTCATATAGGTATATAGGGGATAAGATTATATAGGTATATGGGGGATAAGATTATATAGGTATATAGAGGATGAAATTATATGGGTATAAAGAGGGTAAGAACATATGGGTATATAAGGGTTATGATCATATGGGTATATGGGGGGGGGGTAAAATCATGTGGGTATATTGGGGTTCAATCATATGGGTATATGGGGGGTAAAATCATGTGGGTATATAGGGGATAAGATATGGGTATTTAGGGGTAAGATCATATGGGTATATGGGGGGGGGGGGGGGGGGTTTAAATCATGTGGGTATTTAGGGGTTAGATCATATTGGTATATAGGGGATAAGATCATAAGGGTAAAAAGGGGGTAAGGCATATGGGTATAAAGGGTGTGTACAAAATATACCTAATGAACAAGTGACCCATGGGTCATGACGCTCAGCTGACTGGGAAGAGATTCATAAAAGGAAATTTTATCACCTGAATGGTAGTATATACACATTCAACTGAAGCATCAAACAGATTAACCAACAGGCCAAGATTGTGTCTGTATTTATATATCTCAAAAATAGAGAAAAAATGCGTAAACTTTAAAAAAAATACAGGTGGCTCCACCAGTCTGCAGAAACTAATAAAAACACTTAATGGTCAATATCCATGCAAAGAATCATGGTGATCTCTGCATTAGTTGTTCAGATACTTCAGATTTTGAATCAAATTTTCCATTATTCTGAGGGATAGTTTGGAGTCCTATAGCTTGAAGGATAAGGGTAACAGAGACCTAATTTCAGGTTTCCACAGACACTTTTCATCGGCCTCCTTGCATGACAAGAATGAAGATTCTAGGTCCAGTTGTTACAATTTGTGCCACGTTAACAGATGACAGCATCCTTAAAGGTCTCAAAAATAGAGAAAAAAATTCGAAAAATTGAATCGAATATAGGTGGCACCACCAGTCTGCAGAAACTGATGAAACACTCCATAATCAATATCCATGCAAAGAACCATGGTGATCTCTGCATTAGTTGTTCAGATAATTCAGCTTTTGTATCACATTGTTCATTATTCTGAGGGATACTTCGGAGTCCTACAGCTTGAAGGATATGGGAAACAGAGACCTTATTTCAGGTTTCCACAGACACTTTTCATGGGCCTCCTTGCATGACAAGAATGAAGATTCTAGGTCCAGTTGTTACGATTTGTACCCTGTTGACAGATAACCACATCTTTAAAGGTCTCAAAAATAGAGAAAACCAGATGTGTCGGAACGACACGAATGCCCCCGCATGGGGCAAATTAGAAACATTTGTTAAATTTTTACAAATTTTTTAAGTTCAGGAGGTGTCATATGGTCAAAAGTAGGTCAACAAGGGCAAAATGCATACTCGATCTGTTACGGGTCATTATCAAGCAACACACCAAAAATCAGGCCAGTATCTGCAGGCACTGTGAAAAAAGTCCATACATGTGCATTTTCCATAAAAATTTCTGTCTTTCATGAAATTTTTCTATGTTTAGGAGCCGTAAAACAATCAAAAGTAGGTCAACTGGGATGAAATGCCAACTCAATCTGTAACTGTCATTATCTGCCCACACATAAAAAATCAGGGTGGTATCTGCAGGCACTGAGGAAAAAAAGTCGGTACATATGCATTTGTTATAAAAATTTCTATTTTTCGTGAAACTTTCTATGTTAAGGGGCAGTCAAATGGTCAAAAGTAGGTCAACTGAGACAAAACAAGAACTTGATCTGTAACTGGTCATTATCTGCCTACACACCAAAAATCAGGCCCATATCTTCAGGCATTGGAAAAAAATAGGTCCGTACATGTGCACTTTTTTATGAAATTTTCTATGTTAGAGCACCGTCAAACGGTCAAAAGTAGGTCAACTAGGCCAAAGCATGAACTCGATCTGTAACTGGTCAATATCTGCCCACACACCAAAAATCAGGCCAAAATCTGCAGGCATTGCGAAAAAAAGTCCGTACATGTGTATTTGTCATGAAAATTTATATTTTTCATGAAATTTTCTAAGTTAAGGAGCCGTAAAACGTACAAAAGTAGGTCAACAGGGACGAAACGCAAACTCGATCTGTAACTTGTCATTATCTGCCCACACACACCAAAAATCAGGCCAATATCTGCAGGCATTGCGAAAAAAAGTCTGTACATGTGCATTTGTCATGAAAATTTATATTTTTAATGAAATTTTCTAAGGTAAGGAGCCGTAAAACGTACAAAAGTAGGTCCACTGGGACGAAATGCGAACCCACTTTCTGAAACTGGTCATTATCTGCCCACACACCAAAAATCAGGCCAATATCTGCAGGCATTGGAAAAAGGTCCTTACATGTGTATTTGTCATGAAAATTTCTATTTTAAAAATTGAGAAAAAAAATCGTAAAAAATCGAAAAATACAGGTGGCACCACCAGTCTGCAGGAACTGATGGAACATCTCATGATCAATATGTATGCCAAAAAAATGACCATCAGTGATGCAGTTAATGAGAAATTGAAGTTTTTGTATGAAATTTTTTACTATTCTGGGAGGTATTTTGGGGCCCCATAGCTCAAAGGATATGGGTAACAGAGACCCAATTTCTGGTTTCCAAGGAGATTTTTCATGGACCTCTCAGAATGTCAAGTTACAAGATTCTAGGTCCAGCGGTTACGATTTGTGCCTGGTTAACGGACAGACGGACGGACAGACAGCTAGACAGACGGACGACGGACAAAGAGTGATCGCTATCGCTCAGATGACTTACAGTCAGCTGAGCTAAAAATGTGATAATCTTAAAGACAGGCTGTGAATTCTGTATAATTGCCTGTTGACATTCCCAAGAAACCTGAAATTAAGAAGAGTAAATAAAAATATTTCATTCTAACTGCATGACAACCTTCATCCTCATTCAAACAGACAGAGCCACACACAGACCATGTGCCTATCCTATAAATTATCATACCAATTTATTAAGAAAATATTATGAGTTTACAAAGATTTTACTTGGACTTTTTATAAAAATTAGCCAAAAAAGAGCTTATCCTGCCCCAGCATATTAATGGTAATATTAAAGTGTCTAAAACATGGGGTGGGGGGGGGGGGGGCAAAATGGTCACTTATTGTAATTCAAACATGTGCATAAAAAGACATCTTATAGTGACAAAACAGAACCCGAGGTATTCTTCACATGGTCGAACCAAAAAAGAGCTAGTGTGCAATAAAACTTGTCCATTCAGATGGATTTATGTCAACATGGGCAAGTATATCACGTTTACTAACAGTTTGTAATAAAAATGCTCATACATCCATCACAGAGGCAGTAAAGCCAAAAAAAAACAAAAGGATTGGTTCTCAGGCATTTTTTTTCCCAAAACTAATGTGGGCAGGTGGTTATTTTATTTTTAATTTTTGTGTATTCTTCGATAAAAATGTTAAATGATAAGGGAAAAGCATGATAATAACATTTTTATTTTGCTAAATAAGTAAAAGCACACCATAACAATGATAATTTTATCTAAATTGTATGATTTTATCTTCTTGAAAGAAATGTCCGAGCAGCTGGAGCTCATAATTTGTAAATATCTATTAAGAATTTAAAAAAAAAAATTGATGTGGGGTTTTAAATGGACCCAGGTGGTGCCTGAGAACCACACCTTTTATTTTTTTGGCCTAAAGGAATTTTTCTTATCAAGAATTAACTACAGTTCATTGTCATATATCCAGTGTACAGTAGGCTAGAAATCAAATGTTCAATCTATAAATGAAGCAGGCGAATAGCTGGATTTCAGCTACTTTATGTGAGTTAGAGTAGTCCTGGGTCACATTTCTCTCTTCAGAATATGGTTCTAGGAGCACTGTAACCAGGTAATGGAGAGAAATTGCCACTGCAAATTTTACCATTAACCTGACTACAGTTTATTTTTATTTTTGTAATTATTGAGATGCAGCTTTATATATATATGTTTGGTAATTTTATTAGGATTAAGATAAGAAAATGACATAACATTCTGAAATCATTCATAATGAAAATACAGAGGTAACGCTGATTTACATATGGATTAAAGAAGCATGAAGAAATCAACAGAGTAACTGAGCTTTTTGTAACTCATTATTCATGATTATTGTAAGTTATATATAATTACCAAGAATAAATCAGAGATTCAGAATTTTATATTAACAGATTAAATATCTATTTTATTTCAAAGATTACTATGAAGGTTTACTATGACTTTAAAGTACTGGCTTTAAAAAGATCTATTTTATTTAAGAAAAAGGAAAAACAGTGAGACTTGTATTGCAATGATATAAATTTATCGTATTGCAATGATATACATTGATCCTCTGACAAATCTGGCAAGGACTAAGTTTTTGCTGCGGCTTTTAGATGAGCTGGAGTACAAAAATAGCAGATGACACCATAGAGCTAGTATGACATCACAGCCACTAAAGGATTCTAATGAGAGCATCTATTAACGATGTCAAACATGCTATAGTAAAGAATTAGCTACAGGATCAATCAAAGTATACATCAATTCCTGAATTAGCATTAACCCACTCCATCCCCCGCAGCACAAATCAAAGCGCACCTGGTTAATACGCAGAATTAAGTATTAAGTAAGGTAAGCTGTGTAATGCCAGCATGGACCAATGGTAAGAGAGACAGGCAGAGGGGCCATGGAAAAGGGGTCTGAAACCAATCAACGTTACTATTGGCAGGGTCTGTTCACAGTCCGGCCTCCCTTATCTCTCCCTTGTTGTTGGTTGTCTTGAGGCCCCTCCAAGCCA
Organism: Sipunculus nudus; assembly: GCA_026874595.1. Taxonomy (NCBI): domain Eukaryota; kingdom Metazoa; phylum Annelida; class Sipuncula; order Golfingiida; family Sipunculidae; genus Sipunculus; species Sipunculus nudus. The sequence goes on along the minus strand of CM049308.1, from coordinate 22,802,720 downwards.
TGCAAATGTGATTTGATGAACAATAACTGGGTCAGGTGAAGCTCACATTTCTGCACTGGACGGGCCTTTTGTGGTGGGCCACGTTTACAGCAGCCTGCCTCGGACAGGTGAGAGTAACAATAGCCAACCGCACACAGGTCGGCCTATATATCAAACATCCATCAACCACAAATGTCTATGCGGTTTCCCTGGCCACACCAGAGAACGGCTCACTTTCCACTCAACGGCAATAAAAACCCACGAGATGGACTCCCGCTAGTGAATATTAATGTACAGGGACCCTTTTCTGACCAGCGGGCTTTTGTTCCACTGTTCTGCTGACTGTCGTCCAATTGGTCGACTACATCTCACCCCTGTGATTTATGTATCGCACAGATGTGAACATCTCCACATATACACCTTACATACACCTGTTTTCCACTGTCCATCCAAATGCTATTATGTTTACATTCACCTGATATGTGATAAATACTGTCTGGCCCCAATCTGCAACCTGTCATAAAAGTTCACATCATAAATTAGCATTTTATCACTGTATTTCAGTGCACATAACCACACGCGAACTTAAGACTAACCCATATGTATATTTCATGAATATACAATTCTAAAGCATGAATTAATGGAAAATCAATAAAAAACATAACTATACTAAATAAAATACTAAATATCACATTTAATACATTCATAAAATCAATAAAACAAAATAAGCAAACAAATGGAAAATTTATTTCAAGATTTTCCCCCTTTATATATGTCTGTATACAGCTTTTGCCCATTACACAAAGTTCAAAAGTTATACCTCACATTTCATTTAAAATAATAGATTCCCTAGAAAGCTAATTATTGAAATATTATGACTTTACTAAATTTCTTAAATAGATTTTTTCCAATAAAATGCAAATCTAATGGGAGGGGGGGGGGGGGGGGGGTGGAAAAATAAGTAAGAAACTATAAACTTAAAATAACTTATATGGCTAAGAAACATTAATCACTGACAAAATGTATTATATAATCACAATTCAACGATAATTTCATAAAGTCTGACATCTCTTCATACATTTTATTTACACTTAAATGGACCAACTTCCTTAAATCACCAAAGTGAGGCTGCCAAATAAAGGGACACTTCATGTAAAAAAAGTATGAGCATGTCTGCACTTACATGAAATATTTAAACAGCATAGATCATCTGACAGTTCAATACCCCATTATGACCTCATGCACCAGTGAGTTTTATTTATACAGATCTATAGTACGCTAGAGCAGATAAAGCATGTGCACTACCATGGACCATGGTGGAAAACACCAGTTTTGGGATACCTCTCAATAATAGATGATAACATCACTGCTTTGCATGTGTGAAATTCATAAAAATCCTGTAAAGGTGACTGGACATGCCACGTGTCACAGGTAATCAACCTCTATGATTTTGGACAGTGGTCTGCAGTCGGCACCTGGCTACTACACACTTGAACAAATTACAAAGTTGCACATACAACTCAGTTGCAGTTTATGCTTAATAGGGGTTGCATAACCCATTTTGTTTTGCATGAAATATCTAGCCCTAATGATAAGGCAAACAGAATCAAAATCAACTAGAATGATTTTGCTGATGTTTCCCTCCCCTTTCCAATCCCATATTTTAGGGGGAAAAATATGGGCTACTTCAGATGTTGAAGTTCATAAGAATAGTAGGCTTCTGAAGGTTAGACCTAGAAGATGAAGTTCAAGGTCACCAATTTTTTATCTTCTTTTTGGTAGTAACAAATTATGAATATAATTTCACAAAATTATACTGAGTGATTCAAAAGTTTTAGTGTTAAAAAAATGTCTATTTCCGCTGATTTGACATTGAAGATGAAGGTCAAGGTCACCAGTTTTTTAAGACATCTGAGATTTTGGTGGAAACATTTCAGGTATCAAATTTAAAAAAAACAAATGTAAATTGGATCAAAAGTTAAAGTGTAAACAAAATTTTTCTATTTCTGCTGATTTGACCTTGAAGATGATAAAAAAAATCCTTAAAAAAAGAGCAACTCTTTTAAAAAAGAGTGGTTTGGTAGGCCTGGACACTTCAGCAAATATCAGACAAATGTTTTATAGAGATTTCCTCTCTGAGACATCAGGAACATTCAAACCCTGGGCATCCAGCTCTGAAGCCCCTTTAGATGTTCTACCCCTCTGAACTCCATGATAAAATACTATGATATTACCCTCAAAAATTATTTTCCAGTATTACTAATATTGTTATCTTTTTGGCAGATGTTACAGTTCAGTTTCTTAATCACAAAAACTAACAAGCTAAAATGTCATTACCGTAGATCCGCGTTTTGCCGCCGCGGCCATAAAATAAGACTTGCAGTTGAAAATTCTGACAGATATTTCTCGACAAGGGATGCGGCTATAAAACGCAGGTTAAGCTAAATTCAAACATGTTAAAGAGACTCGACGGCCCGCCGAGGCGCAATGGGCGATAATAGGTTGAAGAAGGAGGAAGTGTTTACCAGGAACGTATATTTAATGATACTGCATATTTGTATATTAATTTTATTTGTTATTAATTTTATAAGATGTAAAATTGATATTTTTGACAGGCTTATATATGTATTATATTTTTTTTATGAGTCAGTTATAAACCACGGCCATTTTCACGCAATGATTGTTAAAAGATCGAGATCCACTCGCCCAATAATGCACTCTAACCATACTAACGGTTGTACCTATATTTGAGTATGGCTGCAATACCGGTAAAATATTATTTTTTAACATATCATTTCTTTTAAAATAAACTGTAAAACAAAAGATAACCAAAGACCATACGTTCTTCGGTAATTAAAATTGCGTTCACGTTCAGATACTTCTTCCTTCATCACATTGTCAATAGATGGCGCTCAAAGGTCATAACCTCACAAGCTAGTTCCGAAAACTTCTAATATGGCACGTTTTGCTAGCAGACGGCTTGGGTACCAGTGTGCATATATTATGATTAGCACGACCCTGGGAATACGCGTACAGGCTGTGCGAACATCGACGCGGGATTCGTTTATTGAAAGGTTTGGTCAAGGTTGTTAATTGACCGACGTTGTATAGTTGAATGAATTTAGATGAAAAAAAATCATCACAAAGAGAACCGTTGGCTTTGATGTCCCATTAAAGTTTAATTTGCCAGGGTAAAGGCGCAAGGTACCACAAGGCCCGCTAGTTCCGTAATCATTTTATGTGGCATGTTTTGCCGGTTCGGACACCATTTTGCATATGTTATGAGCAGCACAACCCGATGTGTTCTGGCAATATGATCACCGATGCGGATTTCGTTTATTTAAATGTGTTTTTGTTAAATGACCGACGATGTATAATGTCTAAATAATATTAAAATTACCGTCGTCCCACACAATGCTTTAATGTGCCATTGAACTTTAATTGGCCTAAGTTAAAGGCGAAAGATTCTCCGGCATTCAGTGATGTGTCAAATTGATTCCGTGGCCCTACTAGGATTCGTCTTGGATGAGTCGTCATAAACAAAACTAATTGTCATCTAATCTAATCGGGTAGATCAGGCTGTTAAACAAATTAATTAAATTAATTAATTAGCAAGCCAAGCAACATACACAGTTGCAACTGTTTCCCAAAACTGTTATGCCTGACCACAAAACAGCATAGCGCTGCGTTCCTAGCTGCAGCCAAGCGTTTCAGAATACCTTTTTTCGTTGTGTTCCCATACACCACCCGGCAATGGAACGTGGTGAGAATGTGGTGCGGCCATTAAGTAAGGTTTTGGGAATTTTTTACTCCAGTGAAGGAACCTTCCAGATATTTTACGAACATCGGGTGCGGCCATTAGACGACGTGCGGCGGCAAAACGCGGATCTACGGTAAACAGTTGCTCAGTATATTTTTTATGATTTATATCAATTAAGTCTTCTAAATGAAAACAGAACAGAAATTAAATAGAAAAGTCCTAACAATATAAGCCAGCCCCATATAAAGCAGACAAAAGTTTAATTAATCACATATAATACCTGTCTACTTCTACAGACCTTCAACGACAAATTAAGAGAAACACAGAGCAGTTTTATATATGATAGATGTTCATGTACAAAAAAAATCATTGAAAAGAAATTTATTGTTGAACAGACAAAGTAATATTTTTATTCATTTACCAAAAAAGATGACTTATTTTCCATTTAAACATCAGCATTGTTGCTGAACAAAAAATTGCTTGGTCAGATATCTGGCTCACTCCATTTTTTATAGAGCAAGCCTTCGTTATTCCCCAGTTTATACAGTAAGTTTTTTTTTCCAGATTTTTTTGGGTGCAGGAAACTGCCTCCTTTGTTAAATGCATGCTTAACTAAGTAGGCCTACTATATGCATTGGTAGAATTCTCTTCAAGTTTTGGACTACGTGACAGGGGCTTAAACCTGATCATCATGGTGTCAACCAGGCTCAGGGGTCCCCTCTTGCAGGTCTTGGGTGTTTGTCATCCCCATTGCTGTCATAACTCTTATGAACCCCTGAAAGGTGCACTCGTTTGTGAGTGATACAAAACTTTTTGGAACAGTCTCCCCATTAAGCCTGCCTAGCACTCACCCTGGGTGGGGACTTACCATGTAAAATCTCATCAACACAGCTGAGATTCAATCTCAAGAAATCCCAGCTTTGAGTCCTGTTCCTTATAGATAGAACATGGAAGCTGGTTACAGTAAGCATTATTCAGTTTCAAGGGAATGAATACACAGACCTATTTTTTATTTTAAAAATAATCTGAACCAAATATATATTTTATTTAAACCTGGGTTTTAAACAATCTGGTGTGAATGGGTTAATTAAGAGTGTGTTTAAATGCAGTTTAAGTTTTCCTTAAACATTACATATACTGTTGCCCTGAAACCACATGGCCTGGACAGTCGAGGGATAAAATGCTCAGCTCTGCCCCCTGGTGACATGAGTTCAATCCCAAGCACCTCTCTGAGAGTGAGTTGTAGTGACCCGTCCAAGGTTGGTGGTTTTCACCGGGTTCTCGGGTTTCCTCCACCTCAGACACTACCACATGGCACCACCTGAGGTAGGGAGAGTGCCTTGCTTAGTTATAATAACTATTTTAACAATACATTTAAAAATTAATAAAGGTTAAACGTTTTAAATACATATTCATAAAGCTAAAAATTATCTGTACAATGTGATTTATAGAAACTTAAGAATTTCCCAAAACTAGTTTCTATTTTACAATTTAATTCAAATTTTGATTACTTTAATTTCAAACCAATATTTCTAAGCCAATAATGATTAATGGTTCAAAACATTAAATTAACCTGAGAATATTCCATATTTGCAACAGGTATGCTGGAATAAATATTCTCTTTTAGTCAAATTCCTAAACTTGTTTAAAATATTTTAAAACCTAGATTTAAACAACCAGTTTTGGAAATTCCAAAATTTTCATACACCATAATTTAGAGCATATTGTCAGCTTTTAGAAAATGTACATGTCAAGGGGTCTCAGAGCAGGTATTTTTAAATGTTAAGTGACCAGAGCACTGAAATGTGCATAATACACCCGTGTTCTTACCTCTGACCTCATTAAATATGTGTGAATAAATTTAGCCATTAATTAAATTTAGGTGAGAAACTTTCTTGACTAATATCTATAAGGAGTTGTACAAATATCCATAAAATTTTGGGTAAGTCATCACAGTGCCACCTATCTGGTGACCTTTGACCTCATTATTGCAGCAACACTAAAAGATAATGGAAGGACAGATGGATCCCCATGGGTATACCATATTACATATGCCATCATAAACAGATGTATAAAAACTGCACAATTTAATGTATACACATGGTCATGAGCTAGTTCTGAGATCTGAATACAATTAAGACACCTGGTCTAACTCTGAATCTGTCTATGTGATTAACTATACCTGTGTATAGAAACATAATTAAAAGACTTAAATTTATTATAAAAATGTTTCCAGTCATTTGTGATAAGTACAAATTCATTCACAACTTATGTATATTGACATGTAATAAATCTGAAGTAATGAACTAATAATTTAGTTTTGATTTAACTTAATTTTAGTTTTCAGTTGTTCACAATATTTAAGTTTTAATATCTTAGTTTGGACAGGTTTACTGTATTTGTTGGGAAACTTCAAATAAATAATCTTAATCTTATCACTTTTAAAGGGCTTATTATCAATCATATGTTCTTTGTCCCGAATGATTTACTTTCAAATAATGCAAACTCAAATACAACGAAGAGTGCCAATATATATTTCACATAACAATTTACTCATATACAGCATGATGATAAGGACTGCAATATCATACATCTTAACACTGTCCTGCATCCCTGATGTGTCCTCAAGGGGACAGTTAGCTGATAAGACATGGTGAAGATGTTACTATCACCTGATAAGCCAAACTACACCTGTATATATTAAGGGCTTTGTGAAGGTCTGATTTAACCAGCACTCGTTCTCATAATTAAATCTTATTTATCACATTTAACTTTCAACTATGCATACTCCAAAGGCAAAGAGATATCAATGAAAGCAACTAATTAATCCAATACAGTTTGCGAGATAATATATGACTTATAGTAAGAGTGGATGGGCAGACGAAATGATTGTGATAATCGATGTACAAAGACACTTACGGTGTCTGTCACACTGATAACAGTATCACCCCTTCCTTATCAAAACCAGATAAGTTTTATCAGCAGATACAGGTAATCTTCAGATTTCTTATCTTGTTCTACCAGTGGAGATGAGTGCGTGACAAGAATTTAAAATACAAAACTTAGCAAGTTAAAACAGCCCCAAAAGGTGAATATACATGCATAAAACGTCATCATAGTCTGGTCGGTTTAATGTACAACTCAGCTGGAAACATTAGTGGCAGTAGGCAATGGATTATTGTCATTGTCTGTCATTACTTGCCAGATTGTGAATATACCCTCAAGATAGGCGGTGGACTTCCCGGAATTTTTAAAGAGGAAATGATACCGGTTTTCTGCACGCTGATACCATATTTCTAATCTGACTGCCCTGCCATTACCTCGTAAAAGCAGTTATGGTGTGCTACGAGTTGAGCAGAGCAGGCCTGCCCAGCATACAGCGCAATAAAAAAAATGCTTCTCTCTAATGTAAGGGATGTCAATAAAAGCCTTAGGGTCCCAGGCTGGGCCAGTCCCAGTGTTACCCCCTGCCCAGCGCAGCACTACCGATAACGGGTCTCTTGATTTCAGCTGACACAAACATGTCATAACATACATATTATCTGTATCAGTGAGCGGTGGCCGGGGCCCAGTGGTAGGGCGGTGTATATGACCCCAGGGATGTTGTAATGACGGTCCAGGTGAGGCCATGCATTATGAAATTCTATTTAAATAATACACCACATAAGGAGGAGTTGGAAGGCAGTAAATATGCCATCCATCACCCAGCCCTGGGAAACCGTGGACAGCAACTGTTGATTAACTAACACGGAAATGTTACTTTCTTACAGCCATGGGCGCACCACTTGCTGGCCATTGGAAGAATATCTATAGGTGCAAAACTGAGCAATAAATAAAACACTCAACGATCATTTTAATGACTATAATATTAATAAAATTGATAATCACCATCATCAATATCATCATCATGTTGTCAACTTATCATTATTATTAAAAAGAATATATACTGGTGAAGACCTTACTAATGATATTCAGCTTTTTTCTGTTCAATGGCAAAAAATAAATGTAATATTACGGAATGATAATAATACTAATTATAAGTACATACAGCAAGAAGTGGTCAATTATAAAATATATTTGTTAGTAAATTTATAGAAAAATTAATATATCATAAATCACAATATAATAGATTATAATATAATATATTAACATAAAATAAGATAATAATATAAAATAACAAACAGTACATACAATCACTGTTTATTATAAATTTAGTATTAGATTATTTAAATCGAAAAATGGACATTATTATGCACACTGACAGATTAAAAAGGCTCCAAGTACTTGGTAAGTAAATATGTAAAAATGTAACTGTAATATTTCAATAAAGTACTTCAAAATTTAACAAACAATACTTCAACAGGCAAGCAGAGCAGCATTTACAATGTTGATAAAAACATTACATTAGATACAATTACAGAGAGAAATCTTTTATCTATAACAGCAGTGCTAACTGACCATCTCGAACAAAAACCTGGATATACGCATGTCATTACCAGTGGTTGTTTTGGAGGATGTGTCACGCTGGACAAGACATGCTAACCAGAAACAAGAGAACTGACAAGGATATGATGGGGGAGCAGAGAGAGGAGGATGGCGGCAGTCAGGAAGCTGGCCGGGATGCTGACAGATTGCGGGAACCCCTGAATATACACATGATGACAAGCTGTCTACAGACTGGTCTGGCTGCCGGACTGCAGGGTAGACTCTCTTGAGTTGATGACAAAGCTACAGAAAAAGATACAAATCTGCTAGCCAGCCAGGTATCAGTCGCAGTCTGGCTATGCCTCAGGCCTCTCCTGGGTGTCTGGTTCCCTCCCAACTTCAAACTATCCCAGCATTCAGCAGAAACTAACTTTTTGTCCAGCTATACACTGAGGGCTGTCAGCAAGGGAGGTCTGACCTGAAGGTCCCCTGCAGGGGACAAATGACCTAAAATTAGGCTTATCTATAGTTACTTTTTTAATCAAGATGAATTCAGACCTAGTGTGACATAATAACTGATTGACAGATGACACAGAAAACCTTGGGGACAATTTGTTTCCCTCATGAATAAGCCAGACATTCTAAAAACTACTTTGTGTATGTGTTAGTCAAAAGTCCCTGCATATGTAAGTGATGGTGGCACTTGTGCCTCTAGCAAATGTACCTGTACTGCTTGTATTTCTGACTTATAATGCATTTGCTACTGATGCCTCTGTTAGTGAGACATGCCTATGCTTAATGTGACTCAGATACTTCAGATGTATCAGTAATACAAGTGCCTCTGTCTGGGAGATGCATCTGTGTTACCTGAGCCTCTGTCAGTGGGAAATTCCTGTGAAACTTGACACTGTCAGTGGGAAGTTCCTGTGTTACTAGTGACTCTGTCAGTGGTGAGTGTCTGTGTTACCTTTGCGTCTGTCAGTGGGAAGTGCCTGTGTTACTTGTGCCTCTGTCAGTAAGAAGTGCCTGTGTTACTAGTGCCACTGTTAATGGAAGTGCCTCTGTTATTAGTGCTTCTGTTAGTGGTGAGTGCTTGTGTTAGTAGTGCCTTTGACAGTGGGAAGTGCCTGTGTTACTTGTGCCTCTGTCAGTGGGAAGTGCCTGTATTACTAGTTCCTCTGTCAGTGGTGAGTGCCTGTGTTACTAGTACCTCTGTCAGTGGGAGGTGAGTGTTACTTGTGCCTCTGTCAGTGGGAAGTGCCTGTGTTACTAGTGCCTCTGTCAGTGATGAGTGCCTTTGTTACTAGTAACTCTGTCAGTGGAAAGTGCCGGTGTTACTAGAAACTCTGTCAGTGGGAAGTGCCTGTGCAACTAGTAACTCTGTCAGTGGGAGGTTCCTCCGTGACTAGTGTGACTGTGAGTGAAAGAGCCTCTGTTACTAGTGCTTCTGTCAGTGGTGAGTGCCTGTGTTACTAGTACCTCTGTCAGTGAAGAGTGCCTTTGTTACCAGTAACTTTGTCAGTGGGAGGTGCCTGTGTTACTAGTGACTCTGTCAGTGGCAAGTGCCTGTGTTACTTGTAACTCTGTCAGTGGCAAGTGCCTGTGTTACTAGTAACTCTGTCAGTGAGAAGTGCTTGTGCAACTAGTAACTCTGTCAGTGGGAGGTTCCTCCGTGACTAGTGTGACTGTGAGTGAAAGAGCCTCTGTTACTAGTGCTTCTGTCAGTGGTGAGTGCCTATGTTACTAGTGCCTCTGTCAGTGAAGAGTGCCTTTGTTACCAGTAACTTTGTCAGTGGGAGGTGCCTGTGTTACTAGTGACTCTGTCAGTGGCAAGTGCCTGTGTTACTTGTAACTCTGTCAGTGGCAAGTACCTGTGTTACTAGTAACTCTGTCAGTGGGAGGTACCTGGGTTACTAGTGCGACTGTGAGAGAAAGAGCCTGTGTTACTAGTGACTCAGTCAGGGGTGACTGCCTGTGTTACTAGTGACTCTGTCAGTGGTGACTGCCTGTGTTACTAGTGCCTCTGTCAGTTGTAAGTGCCTATGTTACTAGTGCCTCTGTCTGTGGGAAGTGCCTATGCTCTGTCAATGATAGGTGCTTCAGCTTAAATCGCTTTTGCTAATTGTCTCTGGTGTTTCTGGAATGTTTGTCCGTTTTATATACACTGAAAAGACTGTCCATTAAGTTTATTTTTACATAATTTATTCACTTAGAACAATTTTTGCTAAAACACCGTTTGCCCCCATTCATTAGTGACTGTTAATTACCTCCGCCACTCAAAGTTGCTTATGTTGTCATTACCATTATTTGTCCACATATCTCATACATTAAACTGATCCACTTAAAACTGACCTTCTCAAGGATCGAGGGAGAACAGCAGTCTGGAATCTGAACAACATGTATATATAATTTAACGTACATGTATTGTATAGAAAACAAATCTTATCACAAGAAACTGTATCATAACAAGCCTACTCAGAAATTTCAACTAAACTTCCAAATATTGCCTTTCTGGACATTTTTTTTAAATATCTTGAATTATAAATCCTGTAAACACAGGTAACAAAATGGTTTTAACATTATGCACCTGAAAGGTGTAACTATCAAAACGGGCTTCACCAAATCAATGAAACATAACTTGACCCACCACTACTGTACACCTGACATGTTCAATTCACACACATCACAATAGCCGTACTCTTTAAGCTGATGTTGTGAACCTGAATCCAGTCAATTGGTCATATGTCAACTGCACTGATTTTATCATCACTATCAGCTTGACCCACACATTTCCGACTCTACTTATCAGGACAAAGTGGTCCAACGGGCCAATTAATAATACACGTCTCTTGACCTGGCTCTGGTTTTGAGACAATGAAACTACACTGTATCTAAGACCATGCAAAATCTTTCCAGAGCCTAATCAAAACTTTGTTTTTACCTATATATCTAACATCAGAACATCCCATGACTACATTACTGCTATATCATATTATTTGTTATAATATTATTAAATAATTACTTTTTCTCTTTTTTACTGTTCTACTATTTGTTACTGTTCTATAAACCCAAAATATTTGGCAACATATACAAGTGGAAATCTGTTTATTTATCTATGAGATAATTAATATGATACAAAAGATCATACATAAGGATAAAGCAAGTTAATTTAAAAAATGAATTTGAATTATACTTAGGCTATCTTCAACCTAAGAGCAATATTTTTGTTAAGTAACCTAAATATACAAAACTGAAAATATATGAAAGTACAACAGTGTTAAATAGATTTACATCATAATTATATCACAATAATAATATACAGTGATGGCCAGCCCTCCTGAAATATTAAAATGGTGTGCAAAGAAGATGAAGGCAAAAGAATTTTTTTACCCAAGACTATTCACTCTATTTTTGTGTGTGTATTAAGTGCAATTAGGAACTAGTCAGATTTAATCCTAAAAGAGGTGCCAGACAGGCCTTAGTTGGATCACTGCTGCCCAGAGTGGATATAATCAAGAAAACATTACACAGTTAAAATGACAGTAAAAGATGGAATTATGGAAAACACAAAATATGAAGATAATGTGTTGAAGGTTTCAAGACCAATAAAATGACTGAAGCTGTTGTAACTAAAATCTAAGCCCTACAGCTAGGTTCTTTGATTAAAGAAATTGTTTATAAAGAAATAGAAATCTAATGCTGGCTGAGCAGCCAGATACACAAAACTCATTGGCGGCAATCTTCTAGGTTTATTGAGCTGATTATGAAATAAGACATTCTACTCACATATTCCAATGTTTACCATAAAATAAAAAAAGAATAATTTCACCATTCACTTATTAATTTGATTACATTTTTTGTGATATTACGGTGTGGGCAGTGACCATATGACATTAATAACATTTAGCAATAAATTACCTGGCCAAAGTTCCATTCTTGGCAAAATCAAGGCATATTTAATAAGGTCAGGGGTCACCCAGTTTCTTTGTGTTGTTGCCACCATAACTTGATTATCAGAATTATGCAGGATTTTGATGACACTCTATTTATATAAACTGTCTACATATATAATTTAACACAAAATTCCTATTTGTAGCAGTATTTGCGCATATTTAGCAAGGTCAAAGTTCACTAGACATACAACAAGAATAGAATATATTCTTGCAGTGCTTCTGTCTTTTTCTTGCATTTTTCCCCCTTTGAAATATGCTGATATAATTATTAAAGTCATAACTATTCAGTTTTTAATGTATGCCATAAAAAGAAATTAAATTAAATCAAATAGTAATCACATTTTTGTTACACTTTTTAAAAATAGGCCTAATGCAAACCTGTGCAAAATTTTGGGGTATGACTGGAGGTTTATTTTTTAAATTTAATATTGATCCTTTTATGTCCCATATATCAATCTTAGTCATTATGATTTAAGCAAAATGGACATTTCAGACCTGCAAGTTTCGGACTAGGACATTTTAAAACCAGGATGTATCAGTCACGATATCTTGGATATGTTCTTTTTTGCCAGGGTGGATTATTAGGACAGATGAACAAACAATTTGGTAGAATGGTTTCAGAGAAGAACATTTTTTAATGTTTTTTAGCTTCTTCCATAAACTAAGAAAATGCAGTTAGCCAAGAAATAAGCAAAATCCTATAAGAATTTTTAGATGACAAATTTTTTGCAAAAAATTTGGTAATGCTAGCTCCTGCCCATTTTAAGATAGCTGTGACGCACAACAGACAACTGAAGACGGACTACACCACACCATTGCATAAGCTCACAGATTCACTAAAAATGCAAACCCAGGTTTTTTTCAAACAGTTGAAAGATATAGTTCCAATAGTTTCAATCTGGGCATTCTGCATATAGACGCTGTGTCTAGACACCAGACAGAGCCAGGTCAGTTGCCATGGTGATGTCTGGACCCCATCTGGTTGTACTGAGTGACCACTTGACTTGGCTGCTGAAACTCGGCATGTTGTCAAATCTGTCTTCAAACACAGAAAGCCTTTTTTAATTGGCTACACTACTTTTTTAAAGCTGCATTTACCCAATCTATTCTTATAAAACTGCTAGAACCCTACCATAGAATAATTCTTGTAAAGTTTAAACCAATCAGCTTAACAGTTTCCTAAAAAAACAGTGTATAAGCTAGAAGAGTCTAAATTACATTTTCGCTTGTAAAAAACAGATCAATGCAGGTGGCACCACCAATACCTTAATTTCAGATATGACTTATATGACAAACACTGGCATAAAATTTGGTGATGATAGCTCCAGCGTTTCTGAGATTTTAAGTGTGCTTTTTTGGACAGATGACTAAGTTCAACCTCCTGTAACTCGGCCAAAAATTACCAAACTGGAACCATTCAAACAAACTTGGGAGAAATTGTTCCAGGTAGCATTTCTGTGAAATATTGAACAATTTGGCTGGACAGTTTCGGAGAAGTAGATTATTTAAGGTTTTTAAGCTTTTTCTCTACAAAATCTAAATTAATGCAGATACCCAATAATAAGCTCTAGGGCACCAAGTTTCATGTGAATAATTCTTACATGAAATTTGGAGCTGTGAGCTCCGACGGTTTCTGACTTACAGCCATGGACGGCGAAGGGCCAGCCCTGGATGGCAGACGGCGGACTGGACGGCGGACTGAAGACGCTGCGCCATCACATAAGCTCACAGGTTTGCTAAAAATTGTTATTTTAAATAAAAAAACATTCAGTGATATATATTTATTATATATGCATGTATTTTCCCAGGTAACAATGAGAGCCATCATTCAAGTGTTCACAATCCTGAAGATTGTGAAAGAGAAGGTACAGATCCTAGGTAATACCTGAAGGTCTGTGTGATGACAAATCACTTTATCCATTCACCTGACTTTAGGCCTGGCCAAAAATACAGGTCAGTTTTATTACAAAGGTCCTCATGTCATTCAGACATCGATATGCCCACCTGGGTTCACCTGCGACAGCGGACAATAAGGGCCACTATGAGGCTGTAACGAATCACGGAGGTATAAAATGCTGTATCCAAATCAAAGAAACACATGTCGAGCATTGAAGGGTTCCTACTTGAAAGCAGCGAGGCAGACACAGAGCCTACGCCTGTTTGTCCAGCCAGAATAAAACATGGCGCTACAAGGATTATTAATTGTCTGCCCAGGATCAAAGGCAATCACTTAACGAACCTACCTGTCAACAGGTGTGACCAGGGCATTACAGTGGGGGGCTTGACTTGTGCATGCCTATTTATATACATATAATTAGTTTAATTACTGAAGTTTATGTAATATATTACATGTAACGAAGGTTATATTTCACAGGGAAGACAATTTTCAGGAAAAACCATCATAATGTCATTGAGGCTGGAATTATACTTTTTTTTGACCAAATGGACAAAGCAAACCTAACACCTGAGTAAATGTATATTTTTTGCAAATATAATCATAATGTTAAATAGATATAAATATCCGTTGGTAAATATATGTACATAAATAATCTTATAATAATATAAAATATTCAATAAATGTATGCACTGAGAAGATCTTTAAAATCTGGTCAAGTTTTTTTTTTAAAGAAAATAAATAAATATAATATATATATATATGTTATTATTATTATTATTATTATTATTTAATCTAAGCTTGTAAACAGATAAACTAAGGGATTAAGAAAGAAAAATTATTTGACCAAAATTGCTTGCAGTATATTCTATCAGCAGTTAAGGTACAAGTTTGTCCATTTCGTTAATAATAAACAAATTAAAATATCACTCTGGATAGTTTTTCAAACTAGATAATATCTCCACATTATATGAATGTCATGTATATTCTTATTTATACACATAAAATCAGATTTTTACCCATGACCAATACCACATTGTTATAATTTGTTATTATCACTGATATAACATTTACATTACTATCCACAGATTTTACATAATATTCTGTATTAATTTTGCAAGATCTGACTTCATTTGAATCTCTGTAAAAGTAACTACTGTAAAGGAAAGTATTATAAAAGTAAGTACCACTTACTTTGACGGTGCACATTTTGGATACTGGCCATTCCTTGCTATAAAAATTATTTATGACAGTCAAACAAAATGTGACAAATTCACAGCACATATACTCTTAGATGTAACTAATAAACAAACATTCTTTCTTAAGTCAGTATTTTTTTTTTCAAAAGTTATCCATACAGCTTTTACATCCACAGACAAACATACACAGTAATTTATCAGTTCAGCAAATCTAATGCAAAAATAAACAACCAGAACATTAAACAAACTGTAATAGATAAGAATATATACATCGTATCATTAATATCCCCTGAGGTAAGCCTTTTGAAGCAAATTATGAAGCAATTATATATTTGAAATTACTAATATTCAAAATAAAAATGAGTAAATTTAAATGTGAACATGGAAAAAATTCAGTGTTCATAAAAAAAGTTTTTATCAGAGAAGAACACTAAAAAATATTGCAAAAACTTAGCAGAAATAATGTAATTTTTCAACAACTCAGTAAACCACATACAGTAATTTAAGTACATCAATGTCATAGTCATATATCATCATCATGATCAACCTTTATTGATTGCACCATGATAAACTGGGTGATGGCAGTCAATTGCTTTGACATTATTGTTCTCGTACAAGTGTAAATTAAATATTTTCTTGCACCAAGGATGGGTCTAATTAGCTTTAGTTGCTGACAGTTTTCAAAACACTGACCTGCACTAACTTTACATTAACATACACAAGCAAATCAGAATCATACATACACATCACAGTCAATGGTATTAATTTATATGGAGTAAAAGATTTATGATAGAAGGGAAAGAGACGGCAAAGAGAAAGAATATGAGTTGAGGGAGGGGTAGAGAGAGAGGGAGAGAGACTAAGAAGGATGGAAAAGAAGAAAGAAGAGACTATAAAGAAAAAAAATTAAAGACAAAAATTACCAGAAAAAAGACAAGGATTAAGAAAGAGAAATTTAAAAATTAGAGAAAGAAAGAGAGAAAAGGAGATTAAGAGAAACAGAAGGGATAAAAATTATTTATCTACCATATTTTAGAATGAAAAAGGGTTCTTATTCTTTTTATAAACAGCAAGCAAATAGTGTCTTCAGTTCATTCTCAAGTACAACTTTTCAATGAGCCATGTTGTGAGAGCAGTTTAGTTCGCACATCCTGCCACTAGAGGGCACCTAGGTCTATTCACACATCAAGTGTGGCAGACCACCATCAATCAGGGATGGTGACACATATAGACTTCACATGGTGGCCATGCCTGGGGGCACTGTTTGGTTAAACCTGAACATTAATCGTGTCCAATTTATCACCACTGACAGTAGAGTAATAGCCTCCTGGTTTTAACACATGCAACAAAACTAATTAATCAAACATTTATCCTTAAGAAAAATGTCTTTTCTACCGACCCCGGTAGGTGGTTTTAAACACCCGCGCCTGCTGCAGATGTTCGCAGAGGCAAACACCATTGAGGCACCAATGGTTGCTCTTTTGCTAAAATACAAAAGATGTGGCATGTAACATCATTTGTCCCTGCCATCTTCAAAAATTAAATATAGTTATAACCTGTATAAAACAGGCATACTCTGTTATCAGGATAAATTTTAATAAATGACATATAAATCATTTATAGTTTTTTTTTACAGCAAGTTTCCATATTCAGGTAAAATTTGAACAACTATGACACTTGATGCTTGTCTCTTATACTTTATATTAAATCAATAAATTGTGAATCTTAATTAAATTGATAAATCAATAATAAAACAAACAATAAGAATAATAAGAATAATAAACAGCAAAAATACCAATTGGAGTTATGTTAAGAAACTGTTTGAATAAACATATAAATTGAAATGTAGTTTTTTTTCATTCTGTTTTGTTTTGCAATTATTTATAAACATATTTATCCCCCACCTCTTATAATTCTATTTCATTTGAATTCAACATTTGTAACTCACCCCTGAAGCAAAGCTGAAATACTGTATAACTGGTGAAGTAATATGATGAATACAACAATCTATTATATTTTAAAATGCTATTCAAACAGAAGTCAAATACATGATATCTCTGTATCAATCACTCGATGACAAAGTTTGACACGATAAATTAGCACTAGATTAGTCTGGTGTAATTAAGACTTTTTAATTATTTGTTTTGCAAGGAACATATTCTTTAATTTTATATTTAAAATAAATATTCCATATAGCTGCCTGTAAAAAAACATGAGTTTAATGAACCATAGCCAACTCTAATATTAGTTATGCTTATTTTTCATAAAGCTTATATTTTATACACCAAAATAAACATATTAATAAATTTGTAAAATATACAATTAAAATGCTTAATTTGAGTATTTTCAGAGCACATTTTTAATTCTTTAAATTCTATATTTGCTGGAAATACATTTCTCAACTTTTCTAAGACATTTGTTACAGTATTAACCATTTACAGTATTATGCACAATTTTTGCACCAGAATTTTCCCCACAATATATTAACTGAGAACACACATTCATTTATTTTCCAGTTTTCCATATTATATTTCCCACATATTTCTCACTATCAAATCATTATTTGAGCACAGGATTTCCCATATAAAGTGATGACATAAAAGAGTCCACATAGGTCTGGTTTTTCACTCACACAGATGTTGTTTTACTCACAGCACCTGGTCACCAGACAGGTCAACTCCAGCAGTGACACAGGATGACCTCTAACTTCTGACATTTCTGCACTCTCATCATTTCACATGACTGTTTTTTTTTCTTACTACCCCTTCTGCTACTTTTTGGACAACTCCATTCTTGCACAATTTATATCTGAGCTGTATAATAGGATATATAGCTCAATGCTATTATTTTATCATTATTTTATATTATGATAATAGTTAAGCATTAAATAAATTTTAATTGTATCTACACAATAAGCTTTTTCTATATTTTTCAAAACTGAGAGCCCCTTGTATTTTTTTTTCTTTTTTTCTTTATCATTTCTTGCACATGCTATGTTTGAGAAACTTGGGTCTATCAGGCAACAGCACTGATTTTATTCAAAATATCTATACATTTATATAATCTTCAATATTTTATTCATTATTTTCAAACTTTATCAAGTTTGGATGAAAAGATTTTTTTTCAAAACTGTTTAATCAAATAATTCCCATTAAATAAATATTTCAATGCTTTTGCAATTTCCACACAGAAAACACCCAACTTTTACTCTAATTTTTAATTAAAGTATTTGAATTTAAGTTTTTTAATTAAATTTTCTTACTTTGTAATCATTTGTTAATTAAGCTTCAATCTGACATGTCACAAAAAAATAATAAAAAGGTCACAGTGACCTTATTTGTGACAGAAGGTGATTCAAGATGGTATAACTTTTGCTTTCTTAGCTTGAAAAAAATAGTCCCTGCTGTAAATATAAGACACTCCTTATTTTTGCTACTGAAAGAATCCAGAACCTCCAATCACCAGAACTATTATCAACTTCATCAATATTTACAGACATATACAGACTGGTTACAGACAGATCAATACACACACAGCCTGTAGACATTTCTTGTCCTTGGTTTCCTGCTTGTCCACAGAGCAAGCTGCCCAGCACACTATCTGTAATAATCATCAGTACATTGCATACTATCAATACCAACATCTGAAGACATAGACTTGGGACACTGATATACATATTTTATTGTTTTATCTCCTCATTTTTATTGAAATAATGGAGATTTGGGCTCTAAGAAACTATGATTCACTGGAAAAAAGTGTGATTTGTATATAAAAAAAACCAAATTAATATTTTGCAAATAAAACATGCTTTTGTGGAAACTAAACAGGATATTTAAGATAATTCATTTTTCATGTTCAAAAATTCAGTGATAATTCATTCAAAGTTAATTAAGTTAAAGTTTAGTTTGTTTGTTAAAACTTTGGTGGTATTCATTTGCAAATTTCAGGGCAATTTTCATTTTCAGACCTTTAAGGCTAGCATTTACTGCTATGATTAACATAATGCTGAATACCATTTTTTTAATCAATTAGTGCTCTAGAGTGCTGATATCATATCAAAGATGATTTTAACTGATAACGATGTGTAATTAAAGCCGATATCAATGCATGTATCTTAAACCTTCAAACACATTACAACATACGCTATAGACACCATGTCTTTATCAAGTACATTTAAATACCTATAAAAATGATGGTCACTCAGTTATCAGCAATACCAACACTTGAGTACACTCCAAAGGCACTCACACATTATCAACCTGTAGTACATAATCAAACTGTTAGATAAAACCCTTAACTCAAATCCTACAGCAAACAAGAAGATGAAAAGCTACACACAATAACCACATTTTGTCTTTTGTATTTAAGATATACATGTACAGAAATAGTAATAGGTTATCATAAAGTTTTATCAAAAGTCTATTAATATCAAGCATTCAGTTGCCAAAGACAACTATCCTTTACATTATGATAAGGGTTTAAAAAAAAAAGCTCTCTGGCAACCTAACCATTAGAAATAATTACTCGGACCCAAGAATTAATATGATATTCTCCTAAACAAGCTGAGTAAATAACTTGAAAATAGACAAAAAAATGGCAGAGTTTAAGTGAGAATTAGATGGCAAATTATGGAACATAATGTTAATAGACTAAAAATGGTTCCAGTTTCACAGATAACGGAAAATCTAGCTGAAGCGATTGATTGATGATTGATTTGCTCAAACCAATGACTGATTATATATGAAAAAGGAACCGACTCTCACTACCAAACTGGGATAGGTTAAACCCCTTCCCCCTTGAAAATCAGAGCGAAAAAAGTTTTCCTGATAAAAACTATATGATTTTTTTTTTATTAAAAAAGTGTGAAATTACTTTTAAACATTTTAAAAGTACGAAATGGCCCTACTAGCCAGTCCACCTGGGCTCTGAGCCAACAAGACCTTATAACATGACAGATCATGTGACCTGACAGTTTAGATATATATGGTTTGGCGGCTGGTTGAGGTGTGAAGTGATAAGCACTTGAGTGTACTGACTGGCCGAGAGGACCTGTTACACAGGTACATGAAAAGGCCACTTAGCCCTTCCCCAGGAACCAGTTTCATCACTACTGGGGGCCCTGAGGCTGAGGGACATGTCACCCCAGCAGTGCCACCAAGTGGATGGAAATGGAACCATTATCCTGTACAATTTTAAATTCCTTTCAACACACGTTCATATTATCTCAAATGAAGTATTTCCCTCTGCTATCTACTATTTATTTTCAAGACTAAGGCATCTTATATATCCCAGTAACCCTGTGAGACTTTTTTTATCTCACAGCAACCTGTGAGAAATTAATATTTCAGCAAATATATCATACCTCACAACGGAGCTTAGGTACCTAATATCTCACAGTAGGACTGGAGAACCTCATATCTCAAAGTGAGGTAAGGGTGTTTCATATCTCACACCAACCTAAGAATATCTTATATAACAGCTACCCTGTGGTACCTAATATCTCATAGTAAAGCTGGAGTACCTCAGATCTTGCAATTAGACTCAGGTGCTTCTTATCTCACAGTGAAGCAAGGTGTTTCATATCTTACGGTAAGACTGAGGTGCTTTATATCTCACAGTAAGATTGAGGTTCTTCATAAATCACAGTGAGACAGGGACACTTCATATATCAACAGTAAGACTGAGGTGCTTCATATCTCACAGTAAGATTGAGGTTCTTCATAAATCACAGTGAGACAGGGACACTTCATATATCAACAGTAGGACTGATGTGCTTCATATCTCACAGTAAGACTGGGTTGTTTCATATATCACTGTAAGACTGGGGTATTTCATATCTAACAGTAAGACTGTGATGCTTCATATCTTATAGTGAGGCAAAGGCTTTTCATAGCTCACAGCAAATCAGTGGTACTTCATATGTGAGAGCAAGGCTGGGGTGCCACATAACTCATACCCCTGTGGTGCCACATATCTCATAACCCTGGGCTGCCTAATCTCTTACAAAAAGCCTGAAGTACCTCTTATCTCACAGTTAGTATGGGGTAACTTTCAGCAAACCTGGATTCATCTTTATCTAACAATAAGCCTAAGGTAACACATACCTCATGGTAAGTCTAGGTAACTGTTTCTCACAGTAAGCCTAGGTAACTCATGGTAAGTCTAGGGTAACTCATATATCTCACTGTAAGCTTGGGGGATCTCATATCTTAAAGTAAGCATAGGTAACTTATCTCACAGTAAGTATAAGTACCTTATCTCACAGTAAGCCCAACATAACTGTTATCTCACAGTAAGCCTAGAATAACTCATATCTCACAGTAAGCCTTGGTAACTGTATCTCACAGTAAGCATAGGTAACTTATCTCACAGTAAGCCCAGGTAACTCATATCTCACAGTAAGCATAGGTAGCTGCTATCTCACATTAAGCCTAGAATAACTCATATCTCACAGTAAGCCTAGGTAACTCATATCTCACAGTAAGCATAGGTAGCTGTTATCTCACATTAAGCCTAGAATAACTTATATCTCACAGTAAGCCTAGGTAACGTATCTCACAGTAAGCATGGGTAACTCATATTTCACAGTAAGCATTGGTAACTTCCCTCACAGTAAGCAATTGCCTATCTCACAGTAAGCATAGGTAACTTATCTCACAGTAAGCATAGGTAACTCATATTTCACAGTAAGCATTGGTAAATTCTCTCACAGTAAGCATAGGTAATTGTTATTTCACAGTAAGCCTGGGGTAACTCATATCTTACAACAAGCTAAGGCAAGTGTTATCTCACGGTTAGCCTAGGGTAAGATATCTCACAGTTAGCTTAGGTAACTGTTATTTCACAGTATGCCTAGTGAACTAAAATCTCCCAGGAAGCAAGGGTAGGCGTGGGTAACTTTTATCTGACAGCAAGTCTATTGGCACCCAATATCTCACAGAAAGGCTGGAATACCTCAATGAGTCTTACAGTGACTAACCTTGGGTGCTTCATAACTTACAGTCAGTCTGGGGTGCCTTATATCGCAGACCAAGACTTGTGTGCCCAATGTATCATATGCCATGGGTATCCCACATTTCACAGTATAAAACCCACTGGTGCCTCATACCTCACTATAATTGTGTTGTACCTTGTATGAATCAATCAGTTGTGTGACTGCATTTTCCTACACAAAACCTACTGTTACCTCAATATTTCAGTTCAGTCCATTTTTTTATTAAACTTATAGGACACATTAACTACCTGTCACTAAGGTGGAGTTTGTTTTTTCAACTATTTCCCAGTGTATGAACTTTCAAGCAGGTCATTACTGGTGGCTGATTGTTATTTTGTCATTTTAGTGTGATAAATTTTACACTAATCATTCTACATGACAGATGGGACTGTGGGCTAATTAATTATTACCCCCCAGTTATGCTGGTGCCACCAGTAATGACCAGATCCCTGCGTAAAAATGATCCACTCTTTGTTACAAGTCACCGATAACAGTCAGCTTTTTTAATTTCTACTCATACCAAATGTTCAATCAAAAAGATTAAAACCTAAATTGTTATTCTAAGAAGTCACTGGAAAGATCCATTTTAAATTTCAAATATACTGATTATAAAAACAAAACTTTTCAATTCATCAAAAGTCTCTAAATATTGCAAAGTCTGAGATGTCATATATACAAGTTAAACTGTCTAATTTTCATATGCTACTTTTAGTATTTGATTTTTTTTTCAAATTTAAAGTCACACATTAAACCAAATTAACTCATAAAACATTTCAACACCTTGGTAACTTTTGTGGTAAAACATTTGTTTGGTTGAATGCAAGTGAGAAGCCCATAAAAATGTAATAAAAAATATTCACTTTTTATAGAGACTTAGGGTGTGCTAATTAATCAATTAAACTGATAACTGGTGTTTTTCTTTCATAATCGATTAAAGTGGTTGCATCTTTGCAGACTGAATTTACTCACTCAATATTTTATATACAATTCTATACAGCAGTTTTTATGATAATACAGAAGGTTCATATATTAGTCAATTAATAATTGATCGTCAGTCATTTTATTTCTTTAAATCATCAAACATGATTTTACAAGCAATTCCTCCCACTAATAGAGACCATATCAAATTCTCATAAAACCCAAAGCTGATAAAATATTAGTTATCTTTACTCAGCGTCTTCCAGAATGATAAATTATAAAAAAGTAATGCTCAAGTGGGCAGCTATTGCTATTGAGTTTGGACATTCTGCAAAGTCAGCAAAATCTGGTTTCTGGCCCGGATTCCCAGCCCACTTTCACTTAGGTGAGTGTCCTTTCTGAAAGAACAGGCACCCAGGGTACTGACCACTGGTGCCAACATGCCCCAGGTTGTCCATACTAAAAGACCGCAGAAATATGATTCAGGGAGAATGCCCCAGGATATATGACCTCAAGCCGGCCTTCGTGCAGGACTGCGTCGGGAACAGCCGACCAGTATGCCAGGTTGTCGGGGCTTAATTCACCCTTAATCAGGTAAAATAGGGATTTTTCATTGAGTTAGCATCCCAGTGGTAATGGCAGCATTGTCCAGTCGGTAGAAACACTGCCGGTGGAAGAGACAGCTCAGCGCTTTTGTCCCAGGTGGTATTGGCCAGCAGGCATAATGAGAGTTGACAGCGGTCCCTGTGAGAGAAGAATTAGTTTTTTGATGGCGCCTTTGTGTTTGCTGGAGATTAGTAAAGGGGGAACGGGAGCGGAGTGTCCAGGTTGAATGGCATCGCAGACCAGCCCTTGCCCCAAGTGTACTCTGATGCTTGGACTGTCAGAGCGGCTTTGGGTCACCGTGGTTACCCTGACACAGCTGTGATGCGTCCATCTTTACGAGATTGCCATGGACCACAGCATATGTTTGCTTTTATGCCCTTTGTCCCCCTGTAGACCGAGGTCCACCAGCTATTTAGCTCCCCTTCATGCTTGGCTTCAGCTTGGGTGCAGAAAGGGGCAGGTCGCTTAAGCAGTTTCTTTTCTAACTTTCCCGGTCCTATTCACCCCAGGTAGCCTTTGGCCAGTAATTGAAGCCCCCTCTCCTTCTGACAGGATCAGATTCACGATACCACAGTGCGGAGATTACAGTGCATGCATGACCAGGAGACCTCTGCCTTTACTTTGACGACTCTGTTACTATATATACAGCCACAAGACAGAAGGCCAGGCATCTGCCGATTTACCCCCAGACCCCTCTAGTGGTCACAAACTTCTTCTGTCTGTCTCTGATACCCCAGTTGTGACCTCTGACCCTTGTTCAGACAAAACGTCAGCAGATTTGATGCACTTGCAAACCATGAGACATGCCATCACTCATATTATATCAATAGTAAAGAATGTCACCTGATGAAAACACCTGCACTTATTCTTAATTCATGAAACCAATTACACTTGTCAGTATATATTTTTTAATTTTTAATTTGTAACTAATAATACATTCACAGCTATGGTAGATTTAACCTTCCCCCCTGCATTGACTATTTCTTTTTTTTTTTAATATGTGATTTATTTTTATTATTTTACCATTCAGCACTCTCAGTGATATAAATCAACATTATTGACAGGAATGCATTGCATACCAGACAACATAATTTCAATCATTTTATCTTTTTTTTTTATCTAATCATAATGGCTTCAATGGTATCAAGAAGGTTAAAAACCTGATATCTCAGGATATCAGACATGAAGCAATGTGTGGACATCAGGACGGCAATACAGTAGAGGCACCTAGTGGACATCAGGATATGAGATGATTGAGGCACTGTGTGGACATCAGGATATGAGATGATTGAGACAAAGTGTGGACATCAGGATATGAGATGATTGAGGCACTGCATGGACTTCAGGATATGAGATGATTGAGGAACTGTGTGGACATCAGGATATGAGATGATTGAGGCACTGTGTGGACTTCAAGATATGAGATGGTTGGGGCACTGTGTGGACGTCAAGATATGAGATGATTGAGGCACTGTGTGGACATCAGGATATGAGATGATTGAGGAACTGTGTGGACATCAGGATATGAGATGATTGAGGAACTGTGTGGACTTCAAGATATGAGATGGTTGGGGCACTGTGTGGACGTCAAGATATGAGATGATTGAGGCACTGTTTGGACATCAGGATATGAGATGATTGAGGAACTGCAAGGACATCAGGATATGAGATGATTGAGGAACTGCATGGACATCAGGATATAAGATTATTGAGGCACTGAGAGGACATCAGGATATGAGATGATTGAGGCACTGTGTGGACATCAGGATATGAGATGATTGAGACAAAGTGTGGACATCAGGATATGAGATGATTGAGGCACTGCATGGACTTCAGGATATGAGATGATTGAGGAACTGTGTGGACATCAGGATATGAGATGATTGAGGCACTGTGTGGACTTCAAGATATAAGATGGTTGGGGCACTGTGTGGACGTCAAGATATGAGATGATTGAGGCACTGTGTGGACATCAGGATATAAGATGATTGAGGAACTGTGTGGACATCAAGATATGAGATGATTGAGGAACTGTGTGGACTTCAAGATATGAGATGGTTGGGGGACTGTGTGGGCGTCAAGATATGAGATGATTGAGGCACTGTTTGGACATCAGGATACGAGATGATTGAGGAACTGCATGGACATCAGGATATAAGATTATTGAGGCACTGAGAGGACATCAGGATATGAGATGATTGAGGCACTATGTGAACATCAGGATATTAGATGATTGAGGCAGTGAGTGGACATCAGGATATGAGATTATTGAGGCACTGTGCACACATCAGGATATGAGATGACTGAGGAACTGTGTGGACATCAGGATATGAGATGATTGAGGCACTATGTGAACATCAGGATATGAGATGATTGAGGCACTGTGTGGATTTCAGGATATGAGATGATTGAGGAACTGCATGGACATCAGGATATGAGATGATTGAGGCACTGTGTGGACATCAGGATATGAGATGGATGGGGCACTGCATGGACATCAGGATATGAGATGATTGAGGAACTGCATGGACATCAGGATATGAGATGATTGAGGCACTGTGAGGACATCAGGATATGAGATGATTGAGGCACTGTGTGGACATCAGGATATGAGATGGTTGGGGCACTGCATGGACATCAGGATATTATATGATTGAGGAACTGCATGGACATCAGGATAGGAGATGATTGAGGAACTGTGTGGACTTCAAGATATGAGATGGTTGGGGCACTGTGTGGACATCAAGATATGAGATGATTGAGGCACTGTTTGGACATCAGGATATGAGATGATTGAGGAACTGCAAGGACATCAGGATATGAGATGATTGAGGCACTGTGTGGACATCAGGATATGAGATGATTGAGGAACTGTGTGGACATCAAGATATGAGATGATTGAGGAACTGTGTGGACTTCCAAGATATGAGATGGTTGGGGCACTGAATGGACTTCAGGATATGAGATGATTGAGGCACTGTGTGGACATCAGGATATGAGATGATTTAGGAACTGTGTGGACATCAGGATATGAGATGATTTAGGAACTGTGTGGACTTCAAGATATGAGATGGTTGGGGCACTGTGTGGACGTCAAGATATGAGATGATTGAGGAACTGTGTGGACTTCAAGATATGAGATGGTTTGGGCACTGTGTGGACGTCAAGATATGAGATGATTGAGGCACTGTGTGGACATCAGGATATGAGATGATTGAGGAACTGTGTGGACATCAGGATATGAGATGATTGAGGAACTGTGTGGACTTCAAGATATGAGATGGTTTGGGCACTGTGTGGACGTCAAGATATGAGATGATTGAGGCACTGTTTGGACATCAGGATATGAGATGATTGAGGAACTGCAAGGACATCAGGATATGAGATGATTGAGGAACTGCATGGACATCAGGATATAAGATTATTGAGGCACTGAGAGGACATCAGGATATGAGATGATTGAGGCACTATGTGAACATCAGGATATGAGATGATTGAGGCAGTGTGTGGACATCAGGATATGAGATTATTGAGGCACTGTGCACACATCAGGATATGAGATGACTGAGGAACTGTGTGGACATCAGGATATGAGATGATTGAGGCACTATGTGAACATCAGGATATGAGATGATTGAGGCACTGTGTGGATATCAGGATATGAGATGATTGACGAACTGCATGGACATCAGGATATGAGATGATTGAGGAACTTCATGGACATCAGGATAGGAGATGATTGAGGCACTGTGAGGACATCAGGATAGGAGATGACTGAGGAACTGTGTGGACATCAGGATATGAGATGATTGAGGCATTATGTGAACATCAGGATATGAGATGATTGAGTCACTGTGTGGACATAGGGATATGAGATGATTGAGGCACTATGTGAACATCAGGATATGAGATGATTGAGGCACTGTGTGGACATCAGGATATGAGATGATTGAGGCACTGTGTGGACATCAGGATATGAGATGATTGAGGCACTGTGTGGACATCAGGATATGAGATGATTGAGGAACTGCATGGACATCAGGATATGAGATGATTGAGGAACTGCATGGACATCAGGATAGGAGATGATTGAGGCACTGTGAGGACATCAGGATAAGAGATGACTGAGGAACTGTGTGGACATCAGGATAGGAGATGATTGAGGCACTGTGAGGACATCAGGATAAGAGATGACTGAGGAACTGTGTGGACATCAGGATATGAGATGATTGAGGCATTATGTGAACATCAGGATATGAGATGATTGAGGCACTGTGTGGACATAAGGATATGAGATGATTGAGGCACTTTGTGAACATCAGGATATGAGATGATTGAGGAACTGTGTGGACAACAGGATATGAGATGATTGAGGAACTGCGTGGACATCAGGATATGAGATTATTGAGGAACTGCATGGACATCAGGATAGGAGATGATTGAGGAACTGTGAGGACATAAGGATATGAGATGATTGAGGCACTGTGTGGACATCAGGATATGAGATGATTGAGGCACTGCATGGACTTCAGGATATTAGATGATTGAGGAACTGTGTGGACATCAGGATATGAGATGATTGAGGCACTATGTGAACATCAGGATATGAGATGATTGAGGCAATGTGTGGAAATCAGGATATGAGAAATTGAGGCACTGTGTACACATCAGGATATGAGATGATTTAGGCACTGTATGGACTTCAGGATATGAGATGATTGAGGCACTGTGTGGACATCAGGATATGAGATGATTGAGGAACTGTGTGGACATCAGGATATGAGATGATTGAGGAACTGTGTGGACTTCAGGATATGAGATGGTTGGGGCACTGTGTGGACGTCAAGATATGAGATGATTGAGGCACTGTGTGGACATCAGGGTATGAGATGATTGAGGAACTGCATGGACATCAGGATATGAGATGATAGAGGAACTGCATGGACATCAGGATATGAGATGATTGAGGCACTGTGAGGACATCAGGATAGGAGATGATTGAGGAACTGTGTGGACATCAGGATATGAGATGATTGAGGCACTATGTGAACATCAGGATATGAGATGATTGAGGCACTGTGTGGACATCAGGATATGAGATGATTGAGGCACTGCATGGACATCAGGATATGAAATGATTGAGGCACTGTGTGGACATCAGGATATGAGATGATTGAGGCACTGCATGGACTTCAGGATATGAGATGATTGAGGCACTGTAAGGACATCAGGATATGAGATGATTGAGGAACTGTGTGGACATCAGGATATGAGATGATTGAGGAACTGTGTGGACTTCAAGATATGAGATGGTTGGGGCACTGTGTGGACATCAAGATATGAGATGATTGAGGCACTGTTTGGACATCAGGATATGAGATGATTGAGGAACTGCAAGGACATCAGGATATGAGATGATTGAGGCACTGTGTGGACATCAGGATATGAGATGATTGAGGAACTGTGTGGACATCAAGATATGAGATGATTGAGGAACTGTGTGGACTTCAAGATATGAGATGGTTGGGGCACTGAATGGACTTCAGGATATGAGATGATTGAGGCACTGTGTGGACATCAGGATATGAGATGATTTAGGAACTGTGTGGACATCAGGATATGAGATGATTTAGGAACTGTGTGGACTTCAAGATATGAGATGGTTGGGGCACTGTGTGGACGTCAAGATACGAGATGATTGGGGCACTGTGTGGACGTCAAGATATGAGATGATTGAGGCACTGTGTGGACATCAGGATATGAGATGATTGAGGAACTGTGTGGACATCAGGATATGAGATGATTGAGGAACTGTGTGGACTTCAAGATATGAGATGGTTTGGGCACTGTGTGGACGTCAAGATATGAGATGATTGAGGCACTGTGTGGACATCAGGATATGAGATGATTGAGGAACTGTGTGGACATCAGGATATGAGATGATTGAGGAACTGTGTGGACTTCAAGATATGAGATGGTTTGGGCACTGTGTGGACGTCAAGATATGAGATGATTGAGGCACTGTTTGGACATCAGGATATGAGATGATTGAGGAACTGCAAGGACATCAGGATATGAGATGATTGAGGAACTGCATGGACATCAGGATATAAGATTATTGAGGCACTGAGAGGACATCAGGATATGAGATGATTGAGGCACTATGTGAACATCAGGATATGAGATGATTGAGGCAGTGTGTGGACATCAGGATATGAGATTATTGAGGCACTGTGCACACATCAGGATATGAGATGACTGAGGAACTGTGTGGACATCAGGATATGAGATGATTGAGGCACTATGTGAACATCAGGATATGAGATGATTGAGGCACTGTGTGGATATCAGGATATGAGATGATTGACGAACTGCATGGACATCAGGATATGAGATGATTGAGGAACTTCATGGACATCAGGATAGGAGATGATTGAGGCACTGTGAGGACATCAGGATAGGAGATGAATGAAAAACTGTGTGGACATCAGGATATGAGATGATTGAGGCATTATGTGAACATCAGGATATGAGATGATTGAGGCACTGTGTGGACATCAGGATATGAGATGATTGAGGCAATATGTGAACATCAGGATATGAGATGATTGAGGCACTGCGTGGACATCAGGATATGAGATGATTGAGGAACTGCGTGGACATCAGGATATGAGATGATTGAGGCACTGTGTGGACATCGGGATATGAGATGATTGAGGCACTGTGTGGACATCAGGATATAAGATGATTGAGGAACTGCATGGACATCAGGATAGGAGATGATTGAGGAACTGTGAGGACATCAGGATATGAGATGATTGAGGAACTGTGTGGACATCAGGATATGAGATGATTTAGGAACTGTGTGGACATCAGGATATGAGATGATTTAGGAACTGTGTGGACTTCAAGATATGAGATGGTTGGGGCACTGTGTGGACGTCAAGATATGAGATGATTGAGGAACTGTGTGGACTTCAAGATATGAGATGGTTGGGGCACTGTGTGGACGTCAAGATATGAGATGATTGAGGCACTGTGTGGACATCAGGATATGAGATGATTGAGGAACTGTGTGGACATCAGGACATGAGATGATTGAGGAACTGTGTGGACTTCAAGATATGAGATGGTTTGGGCACTGTGTGGATGTCAAGATATGAGATGATTGAGGCACTGTTTGGACATCAGGATATGAGATGATTGAGGAACTGCAAGGACATCAGGATATGAGATGATTGAGGAACTGCATGGACATCAGGATATAAGATTATTGAGGCACTGAGAGGACATCAGGATATGAGATGATTGAGGCACTATGTGAACATCAGGATATGAGATGATTGAGGCAGTGTGTGGACATCAGAATATGAGATTATTGAGGCACTGTGCACACATCAGGATATGAGATGACTGAGGAACTGTGTGGACATCAGGATATGAGATGATTGAGGCACTATGTGAACATCAGGATATGAGATGATTGAGGAACTGTGTGGACATCAGGATATGAGATGATTGAGGAACTGCAAGGACATCAGGATATGAGATGATTGAGGAACTGCATGGACATCAGGATATAAGATTATTGAGGCACTGAGAGGACATCAGGATATGAGATGATTGAGGCACTATGTGAACATCAGGATATTAGATGATTGAGGCAGTGTGTGGACATCAGGATATGAGATTATTGAGGCACTGTGCACACATCAGGATATGAGATGACTGAGGCACTATGTGAACATCAGGATATGAGATGATTGAGGCACTGTGTGGATTTCAGGATATGAGATGATTGAGGAACTGCATGGACATCAGGATATGAGATGATTGAGGAACTGCATGGACATCAGGATAGGAGATGATTGAGGCACTGTGAGGACATCAGGATTAGAGATGACTGAGGAACTGTGTGGACATCAGGATATGAGATGATTGAGGCATTATGTGAACATCAGGATATGAGATGATTGAGTCACTGTGTGGACATAAGGATATGAGATGATTGAGGCACTATGTGAACATCAGGATATGAGATGATTGAGGCACTGTGTGGACATAAGGATATGAGATGATTGAGGCACTGTGTGGACATCAGGATATGAGATGATTGAGGCACTGTGTGGACATCAGGATATGAGATGATTGAGGAACTGCATGGACATCAGGATATGAGATGATTGAGGAACTGCATGGACATCAGGATAGGAGATGATTGAGGCACTGTGAGGACATCAGGATAAGAGATGACTGAGGAACTGTGTGGACATCAGGATAGGAGATGATTGAGGCACTGTGAGGACATCAGGATAAGAGATGACTGAGGAACTGTGTGGACATCAGGATATGAGATGATTGAGGCATTATGTGAACATCAGGATATGAGATGATTGAGGCACTGTGTGGACATCAGGATATGAGATGATTGAGGCACTATGTGAACATCAGGATATGAGATGATTGAAGAACTGTGTGGACAACAGGATATGAGATGATTGAGGAACTGTGTGGACATCAGGATATGAGATTATTGAGGAACTGCATGGACATCAGGATAGGAGATGATTGAGGAACTGTGAGGACATAAGGATATGAGATGATTGAGGCACTGTGTGGACATCAGGATATGAGATGATTGAGGCACTGCATTGACTTCAGGATATTAGATGATTGAGGAACTGTGTGGACATCAGGATATGAGATGATTGAGGCACTATGTGAACATCAGGATATGAGATGATTGAGGCACTGTGTGGAAATCAGGATATGAGAAATTGAGGCACTGTGTACACATCAGGATATGAGATGATTTAGGCACTGTATGGACTTCAGGATATGAGATGATTGAGGCACTGTGTGGACATCAGGATATGAGATGATTGAGGAACTGTGTGGACATCAGGATATGAGATGATTGAGGAACTGTGTGGACTTCAGGAAATGAGATGGTTGGGGCACTGTGTGGAAGTCAAGATATGAGATGATTGAGGCACTGTGTGGACATCAGGGTATGAGATGATTGAGGAACTGCATGGACATCAGGATATGAGATGATAGAGGAACTGCATGGACATCAGGATATGAGATGATTGAGGCACTGTGAGGACATCAGGATAGGAGATGATTGAGGAACTGTGTGGACATCAGGATATGAGATGATTGAGGCACTATGTGAACATCAGGATATGAGATGATTGAGGCACTGTGTGGACATCAGGATATGAGATGATTGAGGCACTGCATGGACATCAGGATATGAGATGATTGAGGCACTGTGTGGACATCAGGATATGAGATGATTGAGGCACTGCATGGACTTCAGGATATGAGATGATTGAGGCACTGTAAGGACATCAGGATATGAGATGATTGAGGAACTGTGTGGACATCAGGATATGAGATGATTGAGGAACTGTGTGGACATAGGGATATGAGATGATTGAGGCACTATGTGAACATCAGGATATGAGATGATTGAGGCACTGTGTGGACATCAGGATATGAGATGATTGAGGCACTGTGTGGACATCAGGATATGAGATGATTGAGGCACTGTGTGGACATCAGGATATGAGATGATTGAGGAACTGCATAGACATCAGGATATGAGATGATTGAGGAACTGCATGGACATCAGGATAGGAGATGATTGAGGCACTGTGAGGACATCAGGATAAGAGATGACTGAGGAACTGTGTGGACATCAGGATAGGAGATGATTGAGGCACTGTGAGGACATCAGGATAAGAGATGACTGAGGAACTGTGTGGACATCAGGATATGAGATGATTGAGGCATTATGTGAACATCAGGATATGAGATGATTGAGGCACTGTGTGGACATAAGGATATGAGATGATTGAGGCACTATGTGAACATCAGGATATGAGATGATTGAGGAACTGTGTGGACAACAGGATATGAGATGATTGAGGAACTGCGTGGACATCAGGATATGAGATTATTGAGGAACTGCATGGACATCAGGATATTAGATGATTGAGGAACTGTGTGGACATCAGGATATGAGATGATTGAGGCACTATGTGAACATCAGGATATGAGATGATTGAGGCAATGTGTGGAAATCAGGATATGAGAAATTGAGGCACTGTGTGGACATCAGGATATGAGATGATTGAGGCACTATGTGAACATCAGGATATGAGATGATTGAGGCAATGTGTGGAAATCAGGATATGAGAAATTGAGGCACTGTGTACACATCAGGATATGAGATGATTTAGGCACTGTATGGACTTCAGGATATGAGATGATTGAGGCACTGTGTGGAC
Organism: Sipunculus nudus; assembly: GCA_026874595.1. Classification (NCBI taxonomy): domain Eukaryota; kingdom Metazoa; phylum Annelida; class Sipuncula; order Golfingiida; family Sipunculidae; genus Sipunculus; species Sipunculus nudus. The sequence continues at coordinate 22,768,694 of CM049308.1, read as the reverse complement.
ATCAGGATATGAGATGATTGAGGAACTGTGTGGACATCAGGATATGAGATGATTGAGGAACTGTGTGGACTTCAGGATATGAGATGGTTGGGGCACTGTGTGGACGTCAAGATATGAGATGATTGAGGCACTGTGTGGACATCAGGGTATGAGATGATTGAGGAACTGCATGGACATCAGGATATGAGATGATAGAGGAACTGCATGGACATCAGGATATGAGATGATTGAGGCACTGTGAGGACATCAGGATAGGAGATGATTGAGGAACTGTGTGGACATCAGGATATGAGATGATTGAGGCACTATGTGAACATCAGGATATGAGATGATTGAGGCACTGTGTGGACATCAGGATATGAGATGATTGAGGCACTGCATGGACATCAGGATATGAGATGATTGAGGCACTGTGTGGACATCAGGATATGAGATGATTGAGGCACTGCATGGACTTCAGGATATGAGATGATTGAGGCACTGTAAGGACATCAGGATATGAGATGGTTGAGGAACTGTGTGGACTTCAAGATATGAGATGGTTGGGGCACTGTGTGGACATCAAGATATGAGATGATTGAGGCACTGTTTGGACATCAGGATATGAGATGATTGAGGAACTGCAAGGACATCAGGATATGAGATGATTGAGGCACTGTGTGGACATCAGGATATGAGATGATTGAGGAACTGTGTGGACATCAAGATATGAGATGATTGAGGAACTGTGTGGACTTCAAGATATGAGATGGTTGGGGCACTGAATGGACTTCAGGATATGAGATGATTGAGGCACTGTGTGGACATCAGGATATGAGATGATTTAGGAACTGTGTGGACATCAGGATATGAGATGATTTAGGAACTGTGTGGACTTCAAGATATGAGATGGTTGGGGCACTGTGTGGACGTCAAGATATGAGATGATTGGGGCACTGTGTGGACGTCAAGATATGAGATGATTGAGGCACTGTGTGGACATCAGGATATGAGATGATTGAGACAAAGTGTGGACATCAGGATATGAGATGATTGAGGAACTGTGTGGACTTCAAGATATGAGATGGTTTGGGCACTGTGTGGACGTCAAGATATGAGATGATTGAGGCACTGTGTGGACATCAGGATATGAGATGATTGAGGAACTGTGTGGACATCAGGATATGAGATGATTGAGGAACTGTGTGGACTTCAAGATATGAGATGGTTTGGGCACTGTGTGGACGTCAAGATATGAGATGATTGAGGCACTGTTTGGACATCAGGATATGAGATGATTGAGGAACTGCAAGGACATCAGGATATGAGATGATTGAGGAACTGCATGGACATCAGGATATAAGATTATTGAGGCACTGAGAGGACATCAGGATATGAGATGATTGAGGCACTATGTGAACATCAGGATATGAGATGATTGAGGCAGTGTGTGGACATCAGGATATGAGATTATTGAGGCACTGTGCACACATCAGGATATGAGATGACTGAGGAACTGTGTGGACATCAGGATATGAGATGATTGAGGCACTATGTGAACATCAGGATATGAGATGATTGAGGCACTGTGTGGATATCAGGATATGAGATGATTGACGAACTGCATGGACATCAGGATATGAGATGATTGAGGAACTTCATGGACATCAGGATAGGAGATGATTGAGGCACTGTGAGGACATCAGGATAGGAGATGAATGAAAAACTGTGTGGACATCAGGATATGAGATGATTGAGGCATTATGTGAACATCAGGATATGAGATGATTGAGGCACTGTGTGGACATCAGGATATGAGATGATTGAGGCAATATGTGAACATCAGGATATGAGATGATTGAGGCACTGCGTGGACATCAGGATATGAGATGATTGAGGAACTGCGTGGACATCAGGATATGAGATGATTGAGGCACTGTGTGGACATCGGGATATGAGATGATTGAGGCACTGTGTGGACATCAGGATATAAGATGATTGAGGAACTGCATGGACATCAGGATAGGAGATGATTGAGGAACTGTGAGGACATCAGGATATGAGATGATTGAGGAACTGTGTGGACATCAGGATATGAGATGATTGAGGAACTGTGTGGACATCAGGATATGAGATGATTTAGGAACTGTGTGGACATCAGGATATGAGATGATTTAGGAACTGTGTGGACTTCAAGATATGAGATGGTTGGGGCACTGTGTGGACGTCAAGATATGAGATGATTGAGGAACTGTGTGGACTTCAAGATATGAGATGGTTGGGGCACTGTGTGGACGTCAAGATATGAGATGATTGAGGCACTGTGTGCACATCAGGATATGAGATGATTGAGGAACTGTGTGGACATCAGGACATGAGATGATTGAGGAACTGTGTGGACTTCAAGATATGAGATGGTTTGGGCACTGTGTGGATGTCAAGATATGAGATGATTGAGGCACTGTTTGGACATCAGGATATGAGATGATTGAGGAACTGCAAGGACATCAGGATATGAGATGATTGAGGAACTGCATGGACATCAGGATATAAGATTATTGAGGCACTGAGAGGACATCAGGATATGAGATGATTGAGGCACTATGTGAACATCAGGATATGAGATGATTGAGGCAGTGTGTGGACATCAGAATATGAGATTATTGAGGCACTGTGCACACATCAGGATATGAGATGACTGAGGAACTGTGTGGACATCAGGATATGAGATGATTGAGGCACTATGTGAACATCAGGATATGAGATGATTGAGGAACTGTGTGGACATCAGGATATGAGATGATTGAGGAACTGCAAGGACATCAGGATATGAGATGATTGAGGAACTGCATGGACATCAGGATATAAGATTATTGAGGCACTGAGAGGACATCAGGATATGAGATGATTGAGGCACTATGTGAACATCAGGATATTAGATGATTGAGGCAGTGTGTGGACATCAGGATATGAGATTATTGAGGCACTGTGCACACATCAGGATATGAGATGACTGAGGCACTATGTGAACATCAGGATATGAGATGATTGAGGCACTGTGTGGATTTCAGGATATGAGATGATTGAGGAACTGCATGGACATCAGGATATGAGATGATTGAGGAACTGCATGGACATCAGGATAGGAGATGATTGAGGCACTGTGAGGACATCAGGATTAGAGATGACTGAGGAACTGTGTGGACATCAGGATATGAGATGATTGAGGCATTATGTGAACATCAGGATATGAGATGATTGAGTCACTGTGTGGACATAAGGATATGAGATGATTGAGGCACTATGTGAACATCAGGATATGAGATGATTGAGGCACTGTGTGGACATCAGGATATGAGATGATTGAGGAACTGTGTGGACATCAGGACATGAGATGATTGAGGAACTGTGTGGACTTCAAGATATGAGATGGTTTGGGCACTGTGTGGATGTCAAGATATGAGATGATTGAGGCACTGTTTGGACATCAGGATATGAGATGATTGAGGAACTGCAAGGACATCAGGATATGAGATGATTGAGGAACTGCATGGACATCAGGATATAAGATTATTGAGGCACTGAGAGGACATCAGGATATGAGATGATTGAGGCACTATGTGAACATCAGGATATGAGATGATTGAGGCAGTGTGTGGACATCAGAATATGAGATTATTGAGGCACTGTGCACACATCAGGATATGAGATGACTGAGGAACTGTGTGGACATCAGGATATGAGATGATTGAGGCACTATGTGAACATCAGGATATGAGATGATTGAGGAACTGTGTGGACATCAGGATATGAGATGATTGAGGAACTGCAAGGACATCAGGATATGAGATGATTGAGGAACTGCATGGACATCAGGATATAAGATTATTGAGGCACTGAGAGGACATCAGGATATGAGATGATTGAGGCACTATGTGAACATCAGGATATTAGATGATTGAGGCAGTGTGTGGACATCAGGATATGAGATTATTGAGGCACTGTGCACACATCAGGATATGAGATGACTGAGGCACTATGTGAACATCAGGATATGAGATGATTGAGGCACTGTGTGGATTTCAGGATATGAGATGATTGAGGAACTGCATGGACATCAGGATATGAGATGATTGAGGAACTGCATGGACATCAGGATAGGAGATGATTGAGGCACTGTGAGGACATCAGGATTAGAGATGACTGAGGAACTGTGTGGACATCAGGATATGAGATGATTGAGGCATTATGTGAACATCAGGATATGAGATGATTGAGTCACTGTGTGGACATAAGGATATGAGATGATTGAGGCACTATGTGAACATCAGGATATGAGATGATTGAGGCACTGTGTGGACATCAGGATATGAGATGATTGAGGCACTGTGTGGACATCAGGATATGAGATGATTGAGGAACTGCATGGACATCAGGATATGAGATGATTGAGGAACTGCATGGACATCAGGATAGGAGATGATTGAGGCACTGTGAGGACATCAGGATAAGAGATGACTGAGGAACTGTGTGGACATCAGGATAGGAGATGATTGAGGCACTGTGAGGACATCAGGATAAGAGATGACTGAGGAACTGTGTGGACATCAGGATATGAGATGATTGAGGCATTATGTGAACATCAGGATATGAGATGATTGAGGCACTGTGTGGACATCAGGATATGAGATGATTGAGGCACTATGTGAACATCAGGATATGAGATGATTGAAGAACTGTGTGGACAACAGGATATGAGATGATTGAGGAACTGCGTGGACATCAGGATATGAGATTATTGAGGAACTGCATGGACATCAGGATAGGAGATGATTGAGGAACTGTGAGGACATAAGGATATGAGATGATTGAGGCACTGTGTGGACATCAGGATATGAGATGATTGAGGCACTGCATGGACTTCAGGATATTAGATGATTGAGGAACTGTGTGGACATCAGGATATGAGATGATTGAGGCACTATGTGAACATCAGGATATGAGATGATTGAGGCACTGTGTGGAAATCAGGATATGAGAAATTGAGGCACTGTGTACACATCAGGATATGAGATGATTTAGGCACTGTATGGAATTCAGGATATGAGATGATTGAGGCACTGTGTGGACATCAGGATATGAGATGATTGAGGAACTGTGTGGACATCAGGATATGAGATGATTGAGGAACTGTGTGGACTTCAGGAAATGAGATGGTTGGGGCACTGTGTGGAAGTCAAGATATGAGATGATTGAGGCACTGTGTGGACATCAGGGTATGAGATGATTGAGGAACTGCATGGACATCAGGATATGAGATGATAGAGGAACTGCATGGACATCAGGATATGAGATGATTGAGGCACTGTGAGGACATCAGGATAGGAGATGATTGAGGAACTGTGTGGACATCAGGATATGAGATGATTGAGGCACTGTTTGGACATCAGGATATGAGATGATTGAGGAACTGCAAGGACATCAGGATATGAGATGATTGAGGCACTGTGTGGACATCAGGATATGAGATGATTGAGGAACTGTGTGGACATCAAGATATGAGATGATTGAGGAACTGTGTGGACTTCCAAGATATGAGATGGTTGGGGCACTGAATGGACTTCAGGATATGAGATGATTGAGGCACTGTGTGGACATCAGGATATGAGATGATTTAGGAACTGTGTGGACATCAGGATATGAGATGATTTAGGAACTGTGTGGACTTCAAGATATGAGATGGTTGGGGCACTGTGTGGACGTCAAGATATGAGATGATTGGGGCACTGTGTGGACGTCAAGATATGAGATGATTTAGGAACTGTGTGGACATCAGGATATGAGATGATTTAGGAACTGTGTGGACTGCAAGATATGAGATGGTTGGGGCACTGTGTGGACGTCAAGATATGAGATGATTGAGGCACTGTGTGGACATCAGGATATGAGATGATTGAGGCACTGTGTGGACATCAGGATATGAGATGATTGAGGAACTGCATGGACATCAGGATATGAGATGATTGAGGAACTGCATGGACATCAGGATAGGAGATGATTGAGGCACTGTGAGGACATCAGGATAAGAGATGACTGAGGAACTGTGTGGACATCAGGATAGGAGATGATTGAGGCACTGTGAGGACATCAGGATAAGAGATGACTGAGGAACTGTGTGGACATCAGGATATGAGATGATTGAGGCATTATGTGAACATCAGGATATGAGATGATTGAGGCACTGTGTGGACATCAGGATATGAGATGATTGAGGCACTATGTGAACATCAGGATATGAGATGATTGAAGAACTGTGTGGACAACAGGATATGAGATGATTGAGGAACTGCGTGGACATCAGGATATGAGATTATTGAGGAACTGCATGGACATCAGGATAGGAGATGATTGAGGAACTGTGAGGACATAAGGATATGAGATGATTGAGGCACTGTGTGGACATCAGGATATGAGATGATTGAGGCACTGCATGGACTTCAGGATATTAGATGATTGAGGAACTGTGTGGACATCAGGATATGAGATGATTGAGGCACTATGTGAACATCAGGATATGAGATGATTGAGGCACTGTGTGGAAATCAGGATATGAGAAATTGAGGCACTGTGTACACATCAGGATATGAGATGATTTAGGCACTGTATGGAATTCAGGATATGAGATGATTGAGGCACTGTGTGGACATCAGGATATGAGATGATTGAGGAACTGTGTGGACATCAGGATATGAGATGATTGAGGAACTGTGTGGACTTCAGGAAATGAGATGGTTGGGGCACTGTGTGGAAGTCAAGATATGAGATGATTGAGGCACTGTGTGGACATCAGGGTATGAGATGATTGAGGAACTGCATGGACATCAGGATATGAGATGATAGAGGAACTGCATGGACATCAGGATATGAGATGATTGAGGCACTGTGAGGACATCAGGATAGGAGATGATTGAGGAACTGTGTGGACATCAGGATATGAGATGATTGAGGCACTATGTGAACATCAGGATATGAGATGATTGAGGCACTGTGTGGACATCAGGATATGAGATGATTGAGGCACTGCATGGACATCAGGATATGAGATGATTGAGGCACTGTGTGGACATCAGGATATGAGATGATTGAGGCACTGCATGGACTTCAGGATATGAGATGATTGAGGCACTGTAAGGACATCAGGATATGAGATGATTGAGGAACTGTGTGGACATCAGGATATGAGATGATTGAGGAACTGTGTGGACTTCAAGATATGAGATGGTTGGGGCACTGTGTGGACATCAAGATATGAGATGATTGAGGCACTGTTTGGACATCAGGATATGAGATGATTGAGGAACTGCAAGGACATCAGGATATGAGATGATTGAGGCACTGTGTGGACATCAGGATATGAGATGATTGAGGAACTGTGTGGACATCAAGATATGAGATGATTGAGGAACTGTGTGGACTTCCAAGATATGAGATGGTTGGGGCACTGAATGGACTTCAGGATATGAGATGATTGAGGCACTGTGTGGACATCAGGATATGAGATGATTTAGGAACTGTGTGGACATCAGGATATGAGATGATTTAGGAACTGTGTGGACTTCAAGATATGAGATGGTTGGGGCACTGTGTGGACGTCAAGATATGAGATGATTGAGGAACTGTGTGGACTTCAAGATATGAGATGGTTGGGGCACTGTGTGGACGTCAAGATATGAGATGATTGAGGCTCTGTGTGGACATCAGGATATGAGATGATTGAGGAACTGTGTGGACATCAGGATATGAGATGATTGAGGAACTGTGTGGACTTCAAGATATGAGATGGTTTGGGCACTGTGTGGACGTCAAGATATGAGATGATTGAGGCACTGTTTGGACATCAGGATATGAGATGATTGAGGAACTGCAAGGACATCAGGATATGAGATGATTGAGGAACTGCATGGACATCAGGATATAAGATTATTGAGGCACTGAGAGGACATCAGGATATGAGATGATTGAGGCACTATGTGAACATCAGGATATGAGATGATTGAGGCAGTGTGTGGACATCAGGATATGAGATTATTGAGGCACTGTGCACACATCAGGATATGAGATGACTGAGGAACTGTGTGGACATCAGGATATGAGATGATTGAGGCACTATGTGAACATCAGGATATGAGATGATTGAGGCACTGTGTGGATATCAGGATATGAGATGATTGACGAACTGCATGGACATCAGGATATGAGAAGATTGAGGAACTTCATGGACATCAGGATAGGAGATGATTGAGGCACTGTGAGGACATCAGGATAGGAGATGACTGAGGAACTGTGTGGACATCAGGATATGAGATGATTGAGGCATTATGTGAACATCAGGATATGAGATGATTGAGTCACTGTGTGGACATAGGGATATGAGATGATTGAGGCACTATGTGAACATCAGGATATGAGATGATTGAGGCACTGTGTGGACATCAGGATATGAGATGATTGAGGCACTGTGTGGACATCAGGATATGAGATGATTGAGGCACTGTGTGGACATCAGGATATGAGATGATTGAGGAACTGCATGGACATCAGGATATGAGATGATTGAGGAACTGCATGGACATCAGGATAGGAGATGATTGAGGCACTGTGAGGACATCAGGATAAGAGATGACTGAGGAACTGTGTGGACATCAGGATAGGAGATGATTGAGGCACTGTGAGGACATCAGGATAAGAGATGACTGAGGAACTGTGTGGACATCAGGATATGAGATGATTGAGGCATTATGTGAACATCAGGATATGAGATGATTGAGGCACTGTGTGGACATAAGGATATGAGATGATTGAGGCACTATGTGAACATCAGGATATGAGATGATTGAGGAACTGTGTGGACAACAGGATATGAGATGATTGAGGAACTGCGTGGGCATCAGGATATGAGATTATTGAGGAACTGCATGGACATCAGGATAGGAGATGATTGAGGAACTGTGAGGACATAAGGATATGAGATGATTGAGGCACTGTGTGGACATCAGGATATGAGATGATTGAGGCACTGCATGGACTTCAGGATATTAGATGATTGAGGAACTGTGTGGACATCAGGATATGAGATGATTGAGGCACTATGTGAACATCAGGATATGAGATGATTGAGGCACTGTGTGGAAATCAGGATATGAGAAATTGAGGCATTGTGTACACATCAGGATATGAGATGATTTAGGCACTGTATGGACTTCAGGATATGAGATGATTGAGGCACTGTGTGGACATCTGGATATGAGATGATTGAGGAACTGTGTGGACATCAGGATATGAGATGATTGAGGAACTGTGTGGACTTCAGGATATGAGATGGTTGGGGCACTGTGTGGACGTCAAGATATGAGATGATTGAGGCACTGTGTGGACATCAGGGTATGAGATGATTGAGGAACTGCATGGACATCAGGATATGAGATGATAGAGGAACTGCATGGACATCAGGATATGAGATGATTGAGGCACTGTGAGGACATCAGGATAGGAGATGATTGAGGAACTGTGTGGACATCAGGATATGAGATGATTGAGGCACTATGTGAACATCAGGATATGAGATGATTGAGGCACTGTGTGGACATCAGGATATGAGATGATTGAGGCACTGCATGGACATCAGGATATGAGATGATTGAGGCACTGTGTGGACATCAGGATATGAGATGATTGAGGCACTGCATGGACTTCAGGATATGAGATGATTGAGGCACTGTAAGGACATCAGGATATGAGATGATTGAGGAACTGTGTGGACATCAGGATATGAGATGATTGAGGAACTGTGTGGACTTCAAGATATGAGATGGTTGGGGCACTGTGTGGACATCAAGATATGAGATGATTGAGGCACTGTTTGGACATCAGGATATGAGATGATTGAGGAACTGCAAGGACATCAGGATATGAGATGATTGAGGCACTGTGTGGACATCAGGATATGAGATGATTGAGGAACTGTGTGGACATCAAGATATGAGATGATTGAGGAACTGTGTGGACTTCAAGATATGAGATGGTTGGGGCACTGAATGGACTTCAGGATATGAGATGATTGAGGCACTGTGTGGACATCAGGATATGAGATGATTTAGGAACTGTGTGGACATCAGGATATGAGATGATTTAGGAACTGTGTGGACTTCAAGATATGAGATGGTTGGGGCACTGTGTGGACGTCAAGATATGAGATGATTGGGGCACTGTGTGGACGTCAAGATATGAGATGATTGAGGCACTGTGTGGACATCAGGATATGAGATGATTGAGGAACTGTGTGGACATCAGGATATGAGATGATTGAGGAACTGTGTGGACTTCAAGATATGAGATGGTTTGGGCACTGTGTGGACGTCAAGATATGAGATGATTGAGGCACTGTGTGGACATCAGGATATGAGATGATTGAGGAACTGTGTGGACATCAGGATATGAGATGATTGAGGAACTGTGTGGACTTCAAGATATGAGATGGTTTGGGCACTGTGTGGACGTCAAGATATGAGATGATTGAGGCACTGTTTGGACATCAGGATATGAGATGATTGAGGAACTGCAAGGACATCAGGATATGAGATGATTGAGGAACTGCATGGACATCAGGATATAAGATTATTGAGGCACTGAGAGGACATCAGGATATGAGATGATTGAGGCACTATGTGAACATCAGGATATGAGATGATTGAGGCAGTGTGTGGACATCAGGATATGAGATTATTGAGGCACTGTGCACACATCAGGATATGAGATGACTGAGGAACTGTGTGGACATCAGGATATGAGATGATTGAGGCACTATGTGAACATCAGGATATGAGATGATTGAGGCACTGTGTGGATATCAGGATATGAGATGATTGACGAACTGCATGGACATCAGGATATGAGATGATTGAGGAACTTCATGGACATCAGGATAGGAGATGATTGAGGCACTGTGAGGACATCAGGATAGGAGATGACTGAGGAACTGTGTGGACATCAGGATATGAGATGATTGAGGCATTATGTGAACATCAGGATATGAGATGATTGAGGCACTGTGTGGACATCAGGATATGAGATGATTGAGGCAATATGTGAACATCAGGATATGAGATGATTGAGGCACTGCGTGGACATCAGGATATGAGATGATTGAGGAACTGCGTGGACATCAGGATATGAGATGATTGAGGCACTGTGTGGACATCGGGATATGAGATGATTGAGGCACTGTGTGGACATCAGGATATAAGATGATTGAGGAACTGCATGGACATCAGGATAGGAGATGATTGAGGAACTGTGAGGACATCAGGATATGAGATGATTGAGGAACTGTGTGGACATCAGGATATGAGATGATTTAGGAACTGTGTGGACATCAGGATATGAGATGATTTAGGAACTGTGTGGACTTCAAGATATGAGATGGTTGGGGCACTGTGTGGACGTCAAGATATGAGATGATTGAGGAACTGTGTGGACTTCAAGATATGAGATGGTTGGGGCACTGTGTGGACGTCAAGATATGAGATGATTGAGGCACTGTGTGGACATCAGGATATGAGATGATTGAGGAACTGTGTGGACATCAGGATATGAGATGATTGAGGAACTGTGTGGACTTCAAGATATGAGATGGTTTGGGCACTGTGTGGACGTCAAGATATGAGATGATTGAGGCACTGTTTGGACATCAGGATATGAGATGATTGAGGAACTGCAAGGACATCAGGATATGAGATGATTGAGGAACTGCATGGACATCAGGATATAAGATTATTGAGGCACTGAGAGGACATCAGGATATGAGATGATTGAGGCACTATGTGAACATCAGGATATGAGATGATTGAGGCAGTGTGTGGACATCAGGATATGAGATTATTGAGGCACTGTGCACACATCAGGATATGAGATGACTGAGGAACTGTGTGGACATCAGGATATGAGATGATTGAGGCACTATGTGAACATCAGGATATGAGATGATTGAGGCACTGTGTGGATATCAGGATATGAGATGATTGACGAACTGCATGGACATCAGGATATGAGATGATTGAGGAACTTCATGGACATCAGGATAGGAGATGATTGAGGCACTGTGAGGACATCAGGATAGGAGATGACTGAGGAACTGTGTGGACATCAGGATATGAGATGATTGAGGCATTATGTGAACATCAGGATATGAGATGATTGAGGCACTGTGTGGACATCAGGATATGAGATGATTGAGGCAATATGTGAACATCAGGATATGAGATGATTGAGGCACTGCGTGGACATCAGGATATGAGATGATTGAGGAACTGCGTGGACATCAGGATATGAGATGATTGAGGCACTGTGTGGACATCAGGATATGAGATGATTGAGGCACTGTGTGGACATCAGGATATAAGATGATTGAGGAACTGCATGGACATCAGGATAGGAGATGATTGAGGAACTGTGAGGACATCAGGATATGAGATGATTGAGGAACTGTGTGGACATCAGGATATGAGATGATTGAGGCACTATGTGAACATCAGGATATGAGATGATTGAGGCACTGTGTGGACATCAGGATATGAGATGATTGAGGCACTGTGTGGACATCAGGATATGAGATGACTGAGGCACTATATGAACATCAGGGATAGGAGATGATTGAGGCACTGGGTGGACATCAGGATATGAGATGACTGAGGAACTGTGTGAACATCAGGATATGAGATGATTGAGGCACTGTGTGGACATCAGGATACGAGATGATTGAGGCACTGTGTGGACATCAGGATATGAGATGATTGAGGCACTGTGTGGATATCAGGATATGAGACAATTGAGGCACTGTGTGGACATCAGTAGTATGATCAGAGAATGACACAATTAAGGAAATATGTGGACATCAAGATTCAAGACAGTTGAGGCCAAATGTGGATATCATGATCGGAGATGAATGAGGCACTGTGTCAATTTAAGCGATATGAGACAATTGAAGCGCTGTGTGGACATCAGAGATATGAGACAATTGAAAAAAGGTGTGGACATCAAGATTCAAGACAGTTGAGGGCAAAGTAGAAATAAAGATCTGAGATGATGGAGGCACTGTGTGAATAAAAGAGATATGAGACAACTGAGGCCCTGTGTTAACATCAGAAATATGAGACAAGTGATGAAATGTGTGGACGTCAAGATTCAAGACAGCTGAAGCCAAATGTGGACAACAAGATCTGAGACATCTGAGGCACTGTGTGGACATAACAATATTAGACAACTGAGGTAATGTGTGGACATCAGAAAAAAAGGTTATGCACTGTGTGAACATAAAGATGCAAGACAGTTGATTCCCAAAGTGCACATCAGGATATGAGACAACTGAGGTAATGTGTGGACATAAAGATGTGAGACAATTGATGCAGTGTGAACATCAGGATTTGAAACATGAAACATAGTGTTGGCATTATTATGTCAGACAGATAAGGCACTTGGGTGCCAGACAGATGAGACATTGTGTGGACATAGGATGTCAATGACATGAGGCACTATGTGGTTATTTGGATCTGAGAGGAGGCACTGTGTGGACAGTAAGATGACAGGCAGATGAGGCTCTGTGTGGACATCTGTATGTCAGACAGATGAGGCTCTGTGTGGACATCAGTATATCAGACAGATGAGGCACTGTGTGGACATCAGTATGTCAGACAGATGAGACATTGTGTGGACATCAGTATGTCAGTGAATAAGGCACAGTGTGGACATCAGTATGTCAGAGAGATGAGGCACCGTGTGGACATCAGTATGTCAGACAGATGAGGCACTGTGTGGACATCAGTATGTCAGACAGGATATACAACACATGAGGTTCAGGTTGGACATCAGGGTGCCAGACAGATGAGGCACATTGTGGAATTTTTATCAAGAGATTTATGAGACACAGTATGGAAAATAAGACTTAGAGACAGATAAGGGGCACAAATAATGCACTAAATGTACACATTAAATTGTGAGGAAGGTGAGGCATTTTGGGGACATTTTATCACAAAGATGAGTATCATACAGAGGGAGAAAAAAATTTGGGATGAAAGTAAACCTCATCCAGGGAGTGCCTGAATGATGCCAACTTTTTCTAAGTAAAACAGACAACCAAGAATTAACATACTGATATTTTTTTCATATTCTACTTCCAATGCCTGGATCTACTCTCTCCTTATCCTAAAATCTCAGATCTAAAACAATAGTTATTTCAAATTTGATATTAATATATTTGCTTAGAAAATCTATATTTTCCACCATTTTTCTCAACATATCTCACTTCCAATGCAATCATGAAATGTAGCAGAAACCCTAGGTTTTTAAATTCTGGAATTTCACTTTAAATCACAACCCACCAAGGACATCTCAGATCAACAAGAATGTGGTGAAAAGAAAAGAAAAAATATGATACCACAGTGGCAGTTCAAGGGGGGGGTCAAGGGGGTCCTGTCCCCCCCCCCCCCTTTGACCGGAAACAACCTTTTTTAGGGGGGGGGGTTTCAAACCAAATTTTGCGACCTTGACCCCCTCCTTCCCAGACCAAAGGACCTTTTTTTAGAGTTTCTTTCAGGCTACCTTGGCATGACCCACCCCTTTCCAAAATCCTGGATCCGCCCCTGTACCAGGTAGCCTAAAGACCCGGTAGCAACAAACAAATCAATATTTAGTGATAGTAACCTTAAAGTGAATGCGAATCAGCATAAGAGCAAAGAGATGGTTGCTTTACAAATACAAAGTGATGCTTCCTTCCGGCTCGGGCAGCTGTTTCCCCGATGATCGTAACCAATCAATGACCAACGTAGTGCGACTCAGGACCGGGGAAAGCTTCTCCATACAGGACAATTGGGTGAAAATGTCACAACTAATTAAGTAAAAGCTTCTTTCTGGCAACCCTGTGTTCTTCTTGGACCGGGTGGACTCGAACACAATTTTGGCTCACAAGTCCGGCACATTCTGTTGTCATACACAGGGGCAATATCACTTTGCTCTAATGGTATTTTAATGTCATAACCGTCTCCTCAGGTCACTAGTGCTCTGCACATATATAACAGCTGATGGTGATGTAGAATCAAAAAAACATACTGAACTAATATCTCTATCATCAAAGTAAAGTTCTGAATATTACATTAACCTTGAAAAAAAATTTTCTAAGAGGTGTGAGAGTGTGGCCCATTTAGGGAGTTTTTTTGTATTCATTTGGTAATTTTTAGGCTTTGTGATAAATGTAGAACTTAAACCTTGAAAAACTATAATGGGAATGTTACACTGATCAAATATACATGTGAAATTGCATGAAAATTTCATTTGTATCCATCTGGCTCACAGCAATCATAGATCTGTGGACCTTAATGCATAATTGATAGCTACTAAAAGTTAGCTGAAACATTACTTTATTTTATCATATTATTTTTGTGTAGGAGGTTATGGCTTCACCAATGCTTGCTTTTCAATTTTACTCTCCCAAAGATTAATGTACCGTGTCAATGGTCATGAAAACATGATATGGCTGGTCCTTGTGTTAGCATACACCTATTAAATATGATCTTGACATACTTATTAAATATGATATGGACATTATTAAACATGATCTGGACATTCTTATTAAATATGACCTGACCTAACATTTCATACAATGAAATTTGATAAGGATCTACCTATTCTATTTAATATGATTAAGACATAATTATTAGAAGAAATCAAGATATACCTATTAAAAATATGAACAGGCCATCCTTAGTACATATAATCAAGACATTCCTTATATTTTTTTCATATGTGCAACTGTGAGTACTTACTATTCCAGTCAGAAAAGCTGATGAAATTTAGATTTTCTCATAGAGAACCCTGATGAGCCAAATAGATGGTTCTAATTAGATCCCAGATTATGATTCTGGATATTAACAACCTTTCTCCACATCTGAACCTATATTTAAATGTCCTTTAATCGTTCATCAATTCCAAGAGAACTAAAATTTTGTCAAGTGGAATTGAAAAGAAAAATAAATAAATAAAATTTTATGTTAACATAAATGATAATATATTAACATAAATTAGAAGATGAATGTATAAGTAAAATGCCTAACACTTATGGTCAACAGGAATATACTGAAAACTTTCAGAGATGACCTTATATATTATAGCGTACAGTAAACACCCAGGGGTGTATAACGAATGATGCAAGGAGAAGAAATACATCGGGAGTTAGCTACACCTCATCATTTGTGGCCTGGCAGTAATGAGCTGGGGAGACTGATGTAGTACCAGTGCATATACTATATATACAACCCCAACATGTCCCTGAGATGATCTAAAGACAGCAGTGACCCCTGACATTTAGCATGTATTCAGTGTAAGCCTCAACTGAAGGGTCAGCTCATGGTCACCCTTAACTGGGAAGTACCCCAGTGCACAAGGGTAGGAGGCCGTGGGTAGGGAGGGGGCATCTCCAGACGCCCTGCACCTCTAAACAAGCCCGACACCTGCAGCACCGTGGGGCACTTACAAGTTTGGTGACCACCGTTTAAGACCAGAGGAGGGATGCTGGTTACCTGAGCTATATAATCACCCCCCAAGGTCACACACAGAGTGCCCCTTTATGTTTGGACTATTCATCAAGGGGTACAGCCTTTAATGAAACCAAAGATGAAGAGGGCTTGGAATGACAGGCAAGCAAGCTCCGTAGCAAAGGTTATGTCTTCTCTGTACTGTGGGGTGAGCCGATTAAACATGGCCAAATGGCGGCAACCCTTGCCCTCACAAGGTGACCCTCACGGGGACACATAGGACAAACCCCAAAACGATCATGATCACAAAGTGCTTGTCATAGGGGGTGCATAACTGTCACATGTAGTGGACAGCAGACAGTTTTAGCACCTCTGACCCCTGCACATGTTGGTGGACACCTGGTCAGGGAGACTGGCAGTCTGACCTTTGACCCTGCTAGCTGTATCATCTCCTCACTGCCCCCTGGACCTTTCCGTACTCATGTGGCACCGGTCTGCATCTGAGAAAAGAATATGATAAACAACTTTCCTGAGGCCCTAACCTCTGCACCTGTTGTCCATTCAAGTCATTATATGTGTAGCTTGTAAGCCGGGCTGTGATATTATGTACAGAACATTCATACCTACACCCGCGTAAGTGGCCACCAAATTTGTTGAGCTGGCACTAGCCGGCCATCAAGTGGAACAGGATGAACCGCAGAGCCAAGGGCAAGCTGTACTAACAACTACTATATCACCCCTGGTCCCTACTACAAACAAACTCATTGACAGGTTTAGATAACCCCAGTGTATGATATCTTCCTAAGTATTGATACTTTAAACCCCATATACTCATGTACTCATGTATACGATTAAATGTATGTAAATATTTGCTCAGCAGCTGCAATAGCTGAGACCTCTATTTAACACATATCCCTACATGTCACTCTCTCTCTCTATATATATACAGTGAAATCTCGCTAACATGACCATCTGCAGGACTGGCCAAGGTGGTCGCGTTAGCGGGGTGGTCGTGTTAGCGGGAGGTTTATATGATAATTTACATTAATCGGACCATGAGATATGGTCGTCTTAGCGGGGGTGGTCGTGATAGCTGGCTGGTCGTCAGACGAGATTTCACTGTATATATGATATATATACATATATATATATATATATAATATATATATATATGTATATATAAGTTATACTTAGGACTCATGAAACATATATACAAGAATGCAAACATACGATAATAAAAATGTATATATAAAATATATACATACAAAATGTACGTATATATATATTTACAAACATTTTGTCCAATTTATCTACATATTTCTACAAATACACAGAAGACAAACATAATGGACATGCCCAAAAGTTCTGACCCATATGAATGTGCAACAACCTACACACGTACATAATTTATAATCATGCTAAGAGTTTATCCTGTAGCATGGACTATCTTAGTACTAAAGTCACAAGGGTCAGCTCCTTATTAAGAAAGTGAGACCAAACATAAGGGAAAGTGTGCAAGAAAAGAAATGAAACTGAAACAAGATCTACAGACTAGGGTTATAAAATATGAATGGGTCCAGCAACTGTGGCAGACGGGCTATCTCCAGTATCAAGTCAATGAAAGCTGTTATCATGGGATAGAGTACATACATTTGTACACATATAAATATACATGCAAACAAGGGTGTCAGCTGGCCCACACAGGTGAGAATACACTGGGCAGCGATGGGAGACAGCTGAAGTCACAGTTCATCTGGGGACTTTTTTTCATTTGCAGTTTCAGCAGCTGCAAAAAGAGAACATCAATATAAAGATCTATATAATCATTGATTTTGTCTGCTAACACACAGTCAGCAATTCCTTGTGAACTCGCCCTCATTTTTTCTGGCCTGCCCCGGTGATCAACCAATCAATAGCAAAGGAAATGAACTTTATTAGCTCTGCTAGATGCTGCCGTTGTGCTGGACGGGCTGTATTCATGGACAATCAGAGACTGTCAATATGTAGTTTGTCATTATTAGACTAGCCACACCCTATATTCCTCACCAGTTTGCTAAGATATGTGTACTCTAACACTGGTGCTGTGTTTTTTTTCAGGGTTTACAAGCTTAAAATCTCTCCTGGTCAACCCCATAATATCTGAACCACCCACCCCTTTCCCCCCCATGTTCAAGAAACCTTCATATAATAATGAAATAACCAATGCTACCTCCACTGATGATAAAACAATTAATGAGTGCATGTGCACTGAGAAACGTTATACAAAAATACAAAATTCAGGTATACTTGCCAATAACATCATGACTCAAAGGTTTTTTTAAAGGTTTGGACCATGAGCTGAATATGGCACCACTTTACCAATGTGGAAATATTTCCAAGAAATAAGATCTAATTAACATTCCTCTGCGACAAATATTCTAGAATATGTCTCTCAAGGAAATTAAGTTCTTGGAAACTGGTCCAGGAACCATCTTCTTGGAAATAATGGTCTACAGGATTTCTTGGGAATATTGGTCCAGAAAATGTCTTATAGGAAATATTTGCCTATGGGAATTCTTGGGATTATTGGTCTTGAAACTGTCTCCCAAGAAGTAATGGTCTATGGAAAATCTTGGGAATACTGGTCCAAGAATTGTCTTCTAGGAAATAATGCTTTATAGGACTCTTTGGAAACTGGTCCAAGAACAGTCTTCTGGGAAATAATGGTCAATAGAACTTCTTGGGCATACTGGTCTAGGAATTGTCTTTAGGGAAATAATTATCTATGGAACTTCTTGAGAATACTGGTCTTGACAACTGTCTTCAAAGAGGTTATGGTCTCTTGGAGTTCTTGGGAATACTGGTCCTGGAACTGTATTCTAGGAAATATTAGCCTTTGGTAATTCTAGGGAATAATGGTCAGGGAACTGTCTTTGGAATACTGATACAACAATTGTCTTAGAGGAAATAATGGTCTATAGGACTTCTTTAGAAACTGGTCGAGGAACTTTCTTCTAGAAAATAATTGGAATTCTTGGAAATAATGGTCTTGGAACTGTCTTTTAGGAAATATTGGTCAAAAGGACCTCTTGGGAATAATGGGCTAAGAAGGAAATAATGGTCCATGGGACTTCTTTGAGGTACTGGTATGGAAAATGTCTTCTGGGAAATAAAAATTAATGTAATTTCTTGGGAATACCAGTATAGAAAATGTCTTCTAGGAAATAATGGTCAGCAGGATATCTGGGCTCAGTGATAGTTTTAGGTGGTAGATTTGCACCTGGTATTCAGTTTTCACATTGACCTAATTTCCAAGGTTGTACACTCCATAGCAGATTCTCCATAATTGTCCACTTCTGCCAATGTTTGCACTGGATCTCATATAGGTCTGATATTAAAAAATTAACCTTTGGGCACAATATTAAGCATAAGTGACATTTGCACCTGAAATTCATTTTTAAACTTAACCTTATTTCAAAGGTCTAACACTCCATAGTAAATACCCTTTTTTTGCTTGTTTCTGTCCCAGTTTGTGCTAGCTCTCCAAGAAGTCTCATAGGCTTGCAATCAAGTGGCATAGGGGAAGATTTTAACCTAAAGATTATGTCGGGGGGGGGGGGGGGGGGAGGAGGGGAGCAATGATATTGTTTTGTCCCCTCCGTTATTTGTCAGACATATGGTTAAATATGTGCAAAATAAAAATAATAGGTCATTTAAAAAATAGATCTAGATTACATTCTTCTGCTAAAATGATACTTTGTAGTACTTTCTATAGAAGGAATATCAGTAAAGAAAATACCTTCTGTGGGAATCCTGGTCAATCCCCACAGAATATCTGCGTATGTGAAAATATCTTGATGTATGTTAAAGAGTATTTTTATTACAGTGTCAATGCATAATGAAAGTCCCTAGCTTACATATGGTGTCAGTGTAATGTTTTCCTGTGGTAGGTCTACTAAGGCTGGCAGCTCCAGTTCTGCCAATATACAGACATTGACTTTACCATCACTGCCTTACCCTCAATTCAGATATTGTGTAAAAATGGGGTTCCTTTAAACAAGAATTTTGTTACTTACAGTAACTACCAATTTTGCTTTTCAGTGCCTTCTAGTATTCAAATATATAGAGTTAAATGGTTAAGATATCTATCTTTTTGATTAAACATTAGCTTTAATCATATTTCAGCTGAACACAGTGAACCGTTATTTATTTTGTATTGGCAATCCGCTCAAATGTACAAGAATATACAAAGGCATTATTGAATTTTAGTGTCTTACTCAAATGTAATGTTTCATTAAATGAACACAAGATGGCACTGAGAGGCATCAGCGTTGTTACAGTAATTAATGATAATATTGACATATGTTGAGGTAACCGATTTTTTTTATTTCTTGTAAGATTAGCACATTGCTGTGTAAGATATTTCAAGCCAAAATGAAACTACTCACCTTAGAAACTAGAAAGAAAAACATTAAACCTTCACAGAATCTTTATATTCAAACAATTATATCTTCAATGACTCATAATATTTGTTTATTTTTTTATTTCTTGAGTATTCTCTTTTTGAAAAAGACAACTGAAAAACACTGTCAGGTTTAAGTATTGATTGTAGTAATCCTATATAAAGTGAACTTTTCAAAGTCTTCTTGAGCTTTCTTTTTGCAATGGTCATAGGAGACAGATGTCAAATTTTCCTGAATGAGTGATATTGAAGGCAACATGCCCAAAAGGCAATACGTGCAAAAGGCGAATGTGATTTACTCTTCCATGATGCCTGAAAACTGGGTATCTTGTATACCTGTCTAAGAACCTATGGTCATACCCAGGAGTTTGTGCTAGAGTTTGGCTCTTGATACTGCAAAGGTTTCAGTTTTGATGCATTAACTTTCTCACTGAACTTCCACGTCATACAAGACTTGCAAACTTCAAACCAGGACTTTCCGAAAGTCCAAGAAAAATCTGAAGAGCCATTTGAAGAACCATGATTCACAAAAAAAATACCTGGCCATATAGCCATATAAAATTTAAGAAGACTTAATGATATCATGGTCCTAGAATGTATTTTATGACAATTATTCTGTATTTAACATGTGCATGTGTTTAATCTGCTGACAATAAATACTGCATATCAGTCATATCCAATCAAATCATTAACAAACCACTACAAGGATGGGAGTAAAATATTATTTCATTTACTAATATTATTTTTTTTGTCTGGAGCCCTGCTTGGAAACTTTATTGTGAGATAGTGTTTTCCAGTGAAGCCAGGTGGCGCTATCTACTGACATGACAGGTTTTACCCTGTAGGTGTAACCAAGCATCAACGCTGCAGCATCATCTGATCAATTCCTGGACTTTTCAACAGAGAATTTGAAATGATATATTGATGCAAACTGTCACATGAAGGAGTAAATAATACATAGAGCATCTGTTGTACAATGACAGAGGCCATACAAG
The DNA here is from genome assembly GCA_026874595.1 of Sipunculus nudus. Classification (NCBI taxonomy): domain Eukaryota; kingdom Metazoa; phylum Annelida; class Sipuncula; order Golfingiida; family Sipunculidae; genus Sipunculus; species Sipunculus nudus. The sequence continues at coordinate 22,746,699 of CM049308.1, read as the reverse complement.
TTGCGAATACTTTGGGGATAGACCACTTCCAGGATTAAAATATCCCAAGTTTTTTTTTCCCCCCAAGAAAATTTGGGTTTTATTCAAGTGCAAATTTTTTTTTCTTCAAATTTTTTTGCCTCCTTTTTGTACTCCTTAAATTGTCTGATCCGCCAATACAGGGGAGAATGAGATTCTTGGAAGATCCAGAATCTTCCCAGGAAAATGGGAATTCTCTTTCGTCTGGGAAAAAAATGAGAATTCTAATTTTTCTGGGGCAGAACAGGAATCATATCATGCTATTCTTGATTCTCATTTGGCCTGGGACAATTGGGGATTCTGTTTTTTTTTTCCAGGGAAGATTTATTTTGATTATTTATTTTTCATTTGAATTTTTTTCACCATTTTCACTTGCAAGTTAAATTTAAAGATAATCAGATGTCTGTTAATAGATTAAATCACGCTTTGCTCTTATTAGTTTGCCTTATCATGCCATAAGAGAGAATCTGTCTTTTAAGGAAATTTTCAAAATAAGGTATTCAAGCACCTTCAGGGCATTTATTCCATGAAGTATTTTCCAATATTTTTTAAGTTGTGGGGACACTGACTTTATTACTGCATTTTGAAAGAAGCAATAGGAAGTATGATTTGTAAAATGCCCTTCTGATAAGAATTGTACACTGAGATAAAATTCTAAAGACATATATGTAATTCCAAAGTGTGTCATTCCCAAAACAGTGAACTGATCAATGCTCAACATAAATGAAACATGAACAAATCCAAACTATTACAACTATTATAACTGATTTCTAAAGCAAAACAGAAGTGACTGTTAGTGAAGGAAATTAATACATAATTCATTTAAACTTTTATTTATTGTACAGCAAGCTACCCCCTATATATAGAGTGCATTCTCCTTGATATGTCCTTGATAAGTAATCCCATATATTTTTTTCACAACAAGAGTGTTAATTGACCTCTATGTCATTAAAAACCACAGTTATCCATCTTGTATATTGAAGCCTGCCTTATATTTGCACTTCAACATGGACCAGGGACCCAAGGGCCAGCTGATTTTAATTTTTTTTTAATTTGAGCAAATGCAAAATATACTTTTTTCAATTGTTTGATATTTGGTATATATAAGCATTTGAAAAGGTAAGAGGAAAGGGCCCTTCTATCTGGTGATAATCAAATACTTAAAATATGTTTGCCAAACTAATACTGTGCACTCTTACAGACAAAATCAAAGATGCAGGAGCCTCTCATGATCAACATGATGGAATTAAAAAGCTAAGATTCCATATTTATGGAATGGGGAATGCATGATGCATGAAGGATGAATGGCTTCTTTGCATGGACCACCCAGCTGATTGGCTATGCCAACATCATGTGCAAGCATTACGATGAATCATTTAAATATCATTTACCTTGCAATATTATTGGTGTTTTTTTGTCTGTTTGTCTTATTATATTTTAAACATACATGTATATATAGTATTTTGAATGTATGCTTATGAAATTATGAAAAAGTTTGAAATGCCTGAAGGATGAACTGCTTATTCAAACACTTATCAAAAGGTAATCTGTTGTTTTTACTGCACTTTTGAAATGACTTGCTGTAACAATCATTATAAAACACAACTTAATTAGTTCCATTATTCCAACAATTAATTTTTTTTAGGAGTTTTTTTGGTGGAGGTTACCACCTCCATTTTTTAATGCTGACTTATCTAAGTATGTACATCTACAGAGTTTCTATTTCAGTTTTGGGCTACTTGACAGGGCTGTAGCACTAGCTTCCTATCATTTTTATTTTTTTATTTTCTATCCTTCTGTCACCCAGGCCCGGTGTCTACCACACCTGCAGGTCCATGGTGTGTAATCATCCCCATTGCTGGGTCATAACACTGAGGAACCCCTCAAAGATGCACTCGTATGTGAATGAAACACGGTTCTGGGGCACAGCCTTCTCAGTAAGCCTGCAGAGCGCTCACTCTGGGTGGGGGCCTACAATGAAAAACCTCCTAGCCTCGGCTGAGATTAGAACCCACGATCTCCCGGCTTTGAGTCCCGGGCTCTACCCCAGATCCTCAGAAGCCGGTTCAAACAATTAGTTAATTATTAAGTGACCCCACTTACATGGAAAGCTTCCCTTTAAAGTGCAGTGACCGTGTCAGAGGTGCAGATTTCTCTATCCTATATCCCTGCTATAGTACAGGGTTTCCAAACGGTCTTTCTACTCCTTTTATTGAAAATGTGCATGATTTGTAACTGACAGTATGACAGTACATGGACTAATGAGATATATCGGACACACATAAAAAAACACAAATTCACCAAAAACCCAGCTTATATACACTGCATATGTATATAAGTTGGCCCAACATGTCGACAGCACATCATTTGTTAAATTAGACTCTGGTTGTTTATTTGACATTTGAATGATTGATGATTCCTTATAGTAACTCTGTTGATTAATGATATGGATAACATTGGGTATAAATTAATTCAGTTTTCACAAAAAATATGTCAGGGAAGTAACAAGATGGTGCAATAAAGTTGGAAGCGCCTTAATCAGTATTTCATGTACATGGGTATCACGGACAGCATTAAATTTGATACTTATACCATGTTAGATAAACAGATATCCAGTTTTATTGGTTTTATTTTTTGCTTTTACATAAAGCTACAATTCCCCGGCTACTTAATTGTAAGATCCTGTCACATAACTATAGCATAGCATCTAACTGGGAGCCGTTCAACTGGAACCTGTCCAGATGGGACTGTCTAACTGAGACCCATCCAACTGGTGCCAATCCAACTGACACATAATCGCCTGATGTAACAATGGTCTTCTTAAGCTTGGATCTGCAGTTCTCCAATTACAGATAACAAAAGCTTTTATGTCCATCTCCTGAAAATTAAATCAACAGTGCTTACATGAGAAAAGTGCCCGGCTAATGTTGGGCAATGATTTTAGATTTATATGCTAATAAATTAATAAAATTGCAAAATACTGATCTTATTTCTGGCATAAAATCAAATCTTAATTAAATACAGTTCTCTACTTGAAAAAGGTTCTCCAGCTTCAACAGTTACCATGTTAAATAAGTGATATCTCTCCTGATTTTTGACGAGGCACATTATGTTGATGCCCATATAACTTCTACAAATTAGTCCATACTGACCTAATTTCTGGCATTTACATGGGAAATGTATGGAAAAATAGTTATGCAAAATATAAACAAAACAACATTAGTGGATTTCAATGTGGGCAGTTTGGAAGTGTAAAAAGGCTTTTGTGAAAACAATGCTTGAGATGTGGTCTACCAGGGCTCCACATTAACTGTTAACTGTTTGCCTAGGGCAAGTGAAAGTTCCAGAGAATGGTGGAATGATAACAAGAAGTCGCCTCCTACTTGCCCAACTTGGCAAGTGTGTCCAACATAAACCTTTACCAAAAAAAGGCTTGAAAAAAGAACTTTGTGTTCTTGAATACAGTCAATAATATTTTTAGTAAAGTAAAATTCATGAAAGGAAAGTACTTCCAAAAGTTAATGTTGAGCCCTGTCCACCAAAACGTGAATAAAGTTACCATTTTTTAACAACTGCTTTCAAATTTCAGATTATATAAGCTTAACCCCTATCTGTGCATCATGTTAAAATAAATCAAATGTACTTACAGGAAAAAAAATTTGCCTTGTCAAAGTTGGGTAAAAGTAAAAGTATTGATTTAATTTACATTTTTGCTAACAACTTATAATATTCATAAAATGTTTTGTGGTATACAATTAAAACTAAATGAAATACAGTTATATGCTTGAAATGGACTCTGTAGCTTGAATAATTATCATGTTAAGTGAGTAAATATCTTTCCTGATTTTTTATAAAGTTCATTTTGTTTGGGCCTTAACTACTGCAAATAACGCAATATTGACCTAATTTCAGGCATGCATATACAAAATGAATGGAGGAATGGTTATACCAAGTTTGATCAAAACAGCACTTGGTTTTCATAGTGGGCAGTCTTGAAGTCTAACAATAGGGTTTTAGTGGTGGAGGTTTTTACCTTAATATCTCGAAGGAACAAAGTCACAGTAACCCAGTTTTTTGGTTTGGTAGGAGATATTGGGGACATCTAACAGTATGCCGTGTTTTGGCTTTTTGCTCCAATGGTTTCAAAATGTACCAGTGTAACACACAGACAGACTGACAGACAACCAACGGACAAAGGACCATTGCCATAGCTAAACTGACTTGTAGTCAGCTAAGCTTGAAACCCTGATACTTCCCAAAGATCCATAAATATTAATTTCTGTTTCTAAGTTAAAGGCACCCATACAATCCTAAAACAAGCTCGTGCCAGCGCATAGTCACTCCTACAGAAATCAGTGCAGACCAAGCCTCCTGCTGGGTCCGAGTCCCGAGGTCTCCTCGCATGCAGATGGCGCCTCTTCTATTGGCCAGCAATGTTACTCCATTGACGGATGCACCTTTGTGGGATAGACCTTGCCAAAGGGTCCTTAGGACATGGTACCGCCCAGGTCAGGAATCAAACCCCACACACAGAGCTCATACGACAAAAGCTACCCTTCAGGAGAGGAAAGGTGGAACTTGCCTGAAGGGATTTAGCCATCTGTACTTGGTCCAAGCTATACACAAAATCCAACCAAACTAATCAGTATACAAAGATGTACTGACTATCAGTTACAAGTCTTTTTATCACTCACCCAGTCAATTTTTCTTGTCCTATATTTTTATTTCCTAGGCATCTTTTACATTTTATTTTTTTTCTCAATTCATTCCTTACTGTCATCTTTTAACAAGAGATTTCCAATATATCAGCAGTGACCTTGAGTTCAGTATCCCAGTTTTTATCATCATTATCACCTGTTTTATCACACACTGGTTATCACCAACTGGCAGTGGGTGCTGAAAATTCCTACATTCGTAATCACAAGGAGAATCTGAATACATGTAAACCGTCTGGGCCTACAAGGAGCAGTGTACCTACTTGTAATCTGAATACATGTAAACCGTCTGGGCTAACAAGGAGCAGTGTACCTACTTTTCAACAAAAGGCATGCATCCTTGCTTTTAAATAAAAGCCTATCAACTTAATCAAAGTTTTAAGTGCTATCTTACTGAAAAAGCATAACTTTTATTTGATGAAATCAAACAATCTCTCTCTCTCTCTCTATATATATATATATATATATATATATATATATATATATACACACATCATACCATATATATCAATATGTATCACACCATAACATATATTTAAGCATATACCAATAACTACTCTCTCTTTCTCTCTCTCTCTCTTTCTCTCTTTATATATATATATATATATATATATATATATTTATATACATACACATATAAACACACACATATCATATATATTTTGTATACACCAATACCTGTAAGTTCTATAGATAACTATATACAACCTTACAGACAAAATTTACACACATGATCAGCGGCATACAGAGGTAATAAACCGTTAAAGGTGATAACAGTTTTCAACATATACCAATAACTACTCTCTCTTTCTCTCTCTCTCTCTTTCTCTCTTTATATATATATATATATATATATATATATTTATATACATACACATATAAACACACACATATCATATATATTTTGTATACACCAATACCTGTAAGTTCTATAGATAACTATATACAACCTTACAGACAAAATTTACACACATGATCAGCGGCATACAGAGGTAATAAACCGTTAAAGGTGATAACAGTTTTCAACATATCGCCCCTTTCTATGATCCATAAATCTACCAGGAAAACAAAGGGGCGAAATCGAAGATGAACAAAGGATGCAAACAGACCCGGTTTTATGAGAACACATGCCGATCACCACTCTTGCTCGCCCCGTTCATATGACACCCAATATATAATGTTTGTAAGAACCAACTGTTGCCATAATTGTCTTACGAATCATTAGTCACTTACAAACATTGCTGACCCCTAGATTTTTTAACCCTGCCTACCACTCATGTTTTTTTTGTTAAAAAAAACCTGCCAACATGTAATAGATGGTGTCAACTTTTCACACTGGGCATGCTAGCATTAACCCACTTGCACTGGACATAGAAAGACCTGCTTTACATGGGGGTGGCCTGATAACAGTCCAACTCGACCCTCGAACCACAGAGCGCCCAGTAGTGGGGCAGCTTACACTGCAGCTCCTGTCAACCCCGCTGTCTCCCTCTGGTGGAAGTGGCTGCCCTCGCAAGCTGACTCTTGGATTGACCCAAACAGGTGTTACCCCTTGCACTCTGACCTCTGCCCTATGAGTCAAACCGAACAGTGATTAGTAAACATAATCCCAAACCACCAGGGCGCAGGACTTAAAACAAAATCAGAGAGTTATCCTTCACCCCTGCTAACCACTGACAAAAATATGCAGACTTGACAAGTGGTCCACCACCAGTCATGCTCATCTGTTTCGGAAGCCCCACATGATGTCATACAACACTTGCTGTGCGTTACAGTCTGTCAGACCTGCCCTCCTCTCCATTTCATCGGCACTTCCTGAAACACCCACTGAAGTAACATTTTCATATTTTCCTGGAAAAACTTCCAATATCTCAAGTCTCCAGACCTGTGTACTCAGCAAACATGCAAAGTACTCAAGAACAGGTTTCCCCTGAAATGATATGGACCTTGAGATAGAACAACCTCCTCAAGATGGCACTGTCTGTTTAATAACTATGATCATGATCAAATTGTAATGATTAATTTATTACTCCAGTACAGCTTTATGCACTCTCAGTGGTCTACATGTATAGCGCAGTTATGCCATGGCAACATGAGACTGTTATTCCTGAATCAGGGTGGACTCTCTGATGATCTAACATTGAAGAAATCATTGTTTTATTAAAAAATGTCACAGTGAGAGGATTTTCTTAGACTTTCAATCAATGGTGTCAAATAATACAATTTTATGGAGGAAAAAAAATAAAAGAATAAAAGAAATTCTACAATGTTGTAATAACCTATTATATAGGTGGAATTTTAATAATTATATTGAAAGAAGTAGCTAGATGTGGGTAACTTATACCCTCAACCTACTACACATGAGCCCAGGGAATTAGGGTCAATCTGAGCCCACATTCTGCTTATATTTGGGTCATGTGATTATCCTATACACTCAGAAAACTGAGTTATATGACTCTTACCTACTTTAACACACTGATCATCTGACTAAACCTGATTAATCATATTAAATTAATCCTTACAAACACTGATAATGCAAAAAATCATGTACCTCCTCCCCTGTTGGAGATATATGCTGCAGTAAAGGTCCGGCCACGTTTGTATTACAGGCAAATCTTAACTACAGACAATTTTTGTGGTCATGTAGCAGAAGTGAAGATCAGTCGTATATCTATGTGTCTTATGGACAGAAAAAGTGTCCATAACTGGGAGGAAACACTATATATATATATATATATATATATATATATATATATATATATATATATATATATATATATATGTATATACATACACACACATATTTAACATAATATTTCATTTAAATATATATATATTTCAATAAAATATTACGTTTATATATATATATATATATATATATATTTGAATGAAAGATTATACATGTTAATACAGGCCAAATATTATAAGCATATTTTCAAACAAATTAATTATCAAATAATTTATAGTGATAAATTAATCAAGTGTCAAATATACACACACATTAAAAAAAGTATGGAGATTACTCAAGAAACCCCCTTTTCATGTTAAACCCTAATTGGTCTGGTTGACAGACTGGCCTTATGTTCAATCAATCTACAGTTGTTTGCATTGGCTTTATCAATATGTGTTCATGACTGGTAGTCTGTTTGCATAGAAGGCACTCGTTTATAATGGTCCACTGTTTATACAGGTATAAAAAACAGGTGATAAAATAATTTATTTTACCAAAAGTAGGGTCTTTAATTACACATTCACACCTTATTTGAGTTATGTGTACAATGTCAAAATTCACACATGTAACATATACCCTGTTGGAAAAACATGAATATTAAAGAACTGGCCCAGCGGCTATTTTTACCCCATAACGACTTTATGATATTAATCATTTTTATTTCCACCGACTGTGTTAAACTGAACTGAGCAGTCAGCAAACACCGGTCCGCATATAGGGACCAACAAAACACTGTGATATAATTAATCACTTTACAGTGGCAAGGAGAACAATAAGTCGTCACAAGTGCTATGTACCAAACGAACATCCCACAGACCAGGCGCTTAGTTTCATATCATCAACAAACTGACATACCAGTCTAACAGCGACCAGCCTCACAGGGCCTTTGTCTGTTTCAGCTTTACAGAAAAAGCTGCGTGTTTTCCGCTACACGGCCACAAAGTGACCTTATCTGAAATGTAACGCAAAGCACCACGTAACCCAGGGTTCATCTTTTGACAACCATCAGGAGCAGACCCCAGAGGTCAGCACCATAGGCCATCAATGGGGTTCTTGTATTTTCACCCTTCAACAAAACAAACCCACCTGCACGGGGCAGATGGCGAAGAGACCAGCTAACATTTCATAAAACACATGCTCTTGTAAAGAGACATTACATAATGCCCCTACAACAAGTAGCCCAGTCTTTGTGTACTGTGGTTCCCCTCATTTCATGCTCACCAGACCAGTAATATACTCCCTACTCAGGTGTGAACAATCCACTATTTTTCCTTCACTGACCCGGCTGCAAAAGACTTATCATACCCGAGCCTGTCTTTTCATATTCATGTCACTGAAGTATCTGACTGGTCTATCGTGTTTTGCACATACCAACAGAACTGTGTGTTACTGTGTTATGCCCCAAAGTAGCAAATTCTTGCAAAAGTTTCTATTTTTTTTAGCAACATTTATAAATTTGTTGTATTAACTATGATGTGTAATACCAGGCTAAAGATCTTACAAGAATATCTCAAGTTTTATTTACAATTCAAATTAACTGTGCTTTGCACTAAGACCTCTCTTAGTATACAAAGAAAATTCTAGAACAATAGCTCAGCATGAACGTTCAATAAGAAAAGAATCAAACTGAGTTACAACAAAAGAAAAATCTCAATTATAATAATAATACAAAGGACTATGACAACCATTATTAACAATGTTAAAAGATAAAAACATTTTAATTAGGAATGTCTGCATAGGAAATAATTGAAGTCCTGATTTGGTTTAAAATTTTTTATTGTTAGTGAACTACTGACACTGTCGGTCGTGTATCTGTGTCAATATAAGATAATTTATAATTTGTAAAAGTTCTCATTCAATAAAGCTAAATATAACTGAAAGATAAAATTGGATAAATTGTCCCTATGGGTCAATATTTTTTCCTTTTCTGTCATTCAAATATGTAAATAAAGTGAAAAATATACAAGTTTAAAAAAAAAACAAGTTTTTAATCAAAATATTTCTCTTACTTGTATGATTTTTCAGTTAATTAGTAAATAAGAATATATGACTTATTTAAACTTAATTAAAAATGACATTTGTGAAACCGATCAGTTGTAATGTATTAGGATTTAAAAGCACAGAGGAAGCATTTAACATCACTAGCAGTATACCCTTAATTCCTACATATGACTTGCAACATCCACTTTTTAGTCTGTGTGCAAAAATGGCAACCTCAATGAGTGGTTTCAAAATTATCTACAAGGTCAGGGTTTGAGAAGGTAATATGATGAGTAAAGAACCTGAAGGACAGTCTCAAGATGGGAATTTATCTGTGGAGAGAGTCTGATGGCCATTTGGCCAATATCTTCCAAGCAGAAGCCAGAGGAACGCTTAAGGGATGACCACTCCCTCATCCACAAAATTATAGTCAGGTTCAATTAAATAACACTGACAGGGGTGACCATTGTTTCAGATCAAACATGCACATATTACAAGGTAACAAGAACAACTCATGTATAAACTTCCATGTTTATTGTGGTTCCTATACATTTAACAAATTGAGACAAACACACAACTACCACATACTCCAAGAGCTTCACTAATAATGTACCTCCAATGTTAATTACAGTTACTGTATCTTTTACAAATAACAGTTTTTTTTTTTTAAATAGCGCCTGTATTAGTTTTGGGACGATCTATAATATTTATCTGTGAGTGTTAATAAATGTGTTATCAATGATGATGAGAATGATGATGATGATGACAGCACATAATGTGACAGTGATAGCCTTGACAATGACACATAACACAGGACATAGTTTCAAAATAATGCACTAACTGGCCACCAGAGGTCAGTATATGCCAGCATCATGAACTGCAGGGGCTTCTTTAGTACACTATGTAGCCACTAGATGTAGCTGCAACAGCTTAGGATTGCAGGAATTTTTTGTGCAAACAGTGCCTTACATCTTTTATATCTGTATCGCTGTTATTTATATGTAACGGTTTTAATATCAAACGTAACAAGTCACAATTTAACAACCTGTACAACCATTTGTGAGGAAGTATTGCACAGTTGGGCAAGTAACATTTAGCTTTTACTTGCCCTGCATAAATATTTACTTGCCTAAAAAGTCTGTAATCACAGCCAGGAACTAGTGTTTCATATGTTTGGTGCATGTTAGACATTACTATTGTTCAAATGTTTGTCATAACATCTCGTTAGGATTTGCACAGATACACTAACAGGTTATTTATGAGATATTATGTACACAATTTCATTCCTTGAGGAAAAAAGTAACAGAATGGATATTAATTAAGTTTCAGGCCTTTGGGTAAAGCCTTGTATTGCACCCACTTGCCCAGTCAGTAAAGTGGAGCAAACTTTTGGTTGGCCCACCACAATTTACTTGAACTATTATATATACTTACCACAGGCATGCAGTTGACCTTTAATATCGAGCCCTGTCACATCCTTGGTACACATGAACTTCATTAACACTAAATCATCTAATTTTGCAGTTTGACTGAGTGTATTCCTGTAATTCAGCCTAGATTACGTTGATACTGTATCTCTCTACGAAGCCTTGGGTTGATACCACAGGATCCAAACCTCATTAATACTGACCATGGATAGATACAATAACAAATGAATTGGCCATCTAAAAAATCTGTAATAAGGTGTTTAAGTTACTTGGATAATGTTTGTACTGCAGCTGACCAGAGACCACTTTTTTAAACACTTAAAACTTAGCCCTGGACTGAACTAATAACAAAGTTGTCCGAGCAGAAGGATTGTTCATTTACTGTACTTACTACTGGTATGAGCTATTTTCCAGCTAATATACATAACCCTCAATCCATGATGGTATACCATCATGTGTTTTCACCTGGCCATATGTTGATGCCTGGATAATAAAATATTCAAATCATACACACTATCACAAACTATTGTAGGCCACTATTTCATCAACCTTTTCACTTATTCAAACATTTCATATGTCCATTAACATCTGGTGGAACTTTTTTTTCACATTTGGACCCATAGCTACAGGATTTCCTCCCTCAGTCCAGAGAACAAACTACCGGCCTTTCCATCAATAAATTTTCAATAGTAGTCTACAAATTCATTATTTTTGGATGCAGCCAGAGAAACAATTAAGCAAGAGCAACATCAAATGATGTCAACTTACTTTCAGATTAACAATTTAAAGAAAAAATAAGTGGGCAGGTATCAAGTGAAAGAAATTTGCTGAATTGACCTAGGTATGACATCTTATTAACATGTAAAACCAGGTCAAGAGGTCATTTTAAATCAGTACAGAAGCACTTGCTTCGCATACAAAGGTCAAGACTGTGTATAGGCTCTCATGTTTCAACGAATAAATCATAGTTTAAAATGTTTGTGTAAGATTTAAATGGAGTTTCTGTGAGACAGACCCTGAAAAATACTGACAATGATGAAGTCCAAGCAGGCACCTTTGGATGCTATTATAACTACACCTAACCTTGTTACTTCATTACATACATACAACTTTCAGTCAACAATCAAAATAGTGGAATTTATGTCCTCTGCTTACGCCTCTTGTTTAGCTTCCTGTGGTCTTCATGCTGGCCTTCTCAATATGTTTTAGTTTTTATTTTCCCCTGAAGATATTTCCACATGTCATAGTGCCTGTGCTAGTTTTCATCCTCCCCTGGAGATGTCTCCACATGACATAATTTTTGTTGTGAACTGGGAACAAAGGGAAACTTTTTTGGTTGTTTTGGAGCTGGTGATAATAATTTTTCAGACAGACACTCAAAAACCAACCCCAACCAAGGTATGCATGAGAGCAATCACTGACCCAAATTTGATTGAAATCTGATAATATTTAGGAATGTTATCGCACTGAAACAAAATCCTGACGGACGGACAGACAGAGGGACAGACAGAAAACCCAAATCAATTTCCCCCATTCCATGGAAGTGGGGGAAAATTAAACATCAGAAGCAAATAACATCAAGTGTTCCACAGACAAACATAGATTTACACAGTCATCAATAGTACAAGAATCCTTTATATGAAAACATTTTAATATTATCATGTTAATATGGATGACACAAGTTTCAACATATTTCACATGTACATCAGAGACCTCAACTTTTGTGACAAAAAATACACTGAAGCACAGACCTAATGGCTATGTATATGATAAAAGAAGTATTCTCACTCTTTCCCAGTAGTGTAACTAATCAATGGGTGACCAGTCTGAGTGTGTGTGTGTGTACGGAGGGGGGAGCATGCTCTACAGAAAGAATAAGGCTTGTTATGAGGACAAATGTTGATATTCAGTTGAGACCCAAGTCTAGCTATCTATTAATGATAAATCTAGGGTGGCTGAACTGTTCAACTGACCTAACCACAGCCCATATGCTCTTCCTTTCAACCTAATTATGCTAATGAGTCCCCAAAACGCTCCTGCACAGAAGGCCTTCCTTGCCCATAGTTGTGCGAGTTGTTTACAAGACAATAGTGATACCACAAAGGGCAATGACATATGACGTCGCATTGACTAACATCATCAGATGGAACTGCTGTATCTCTGTTCTCCAGTGATGAATATATTGCAGTCATTGTGAAGTGTCTTGCCATATTTATGATTATTTGTCTCATACAAATTACTTGCAAGGTAAAACATTATTATTCACTCAGTAGTCGGCGGAATGGCTCCTGCTACCTTTGGCGGTTTGGGAGAGTAGCTTAAATTATGTAAATTTTGCTCTTGTCGGGGGATTGAATGCTGAATTGCCAATGGTAACTTGACTGGTTGCTCGCAACTGCTCTGCTCATGATTATTCATTGAATGAATATACATTTGTCACATGGAGGTCATGGAAAGGTCAATTATCCTTACAGGATTCTTGATGTTTTATTTACAGGAACAATCCTATCGTTTTAGGACTGGGGTGGGGGGGGGGGGGCTTTTTCTGAAGGGAGGAATTATTTGGAGGCTACAGTTTATTTAAATATTTGTCAGGCATAAACTGGGTCCCAGTTTGGCGGTTTTATAATAGAAGGACAGTTTGGGTGTTCCTGTAGCCAAGAAACAGGCTGCTGATTTCAATAGCATCTGATCTGCTTGGAAAAGTAGTGATATATTATAACTGCACATTAATATTAAAGATTGAGAATAATATAAGCCTTTGGTTTCCTGGACCATTTGATTAAGAACCTCTTTCTTCATATGAGCCATGGGCCATGGGTAATTTTAAAACTTCTCTTTCATTAGCTGATATATACTGATATATGAAGTCAGCCCTTCTGTTAAACCCTCTTTGAATAAATAATCACTTTACCGATACCCAGAGAACATTGCAAATACACAAGGATGTGTCTATAAGTGATGATTATATCTAAAGTAATGCACTTAACCAACAAACTGTCTATTATTATGAACCGATGTGCACAGGGGCCAGCATATGTGCAAATAAATGTACTATGGCAATATTTCATAGTAACAAACTCCAATAGTGTACTTCAACAAAAGTCAATTTATAGTACATCCACGTGTGCTCATGTATATGTCACTGAATCAAGTTCCATATGTGTATATTGATATAACTGTTCATGCAGAACACATGCTCATAACCATAACACCTTATCTCCTAACCACCTAACTGATCCATAATACTTGAGAACCACACAGGCAAGTCCTAGTAATCCACCAACCGAGGGCTTGACCTCCTTCCTGACCTGTTGCGTGACCTTGACCTTGACCTACAAATTGAAATGAGAAATATCAACGATTGAACAAAAATAAAATGTCTTCATCAAACCACACACATCCTTAATCTGCTTAATTTATGGCTGTATTAAGTTGACCAAAGTCAAATGTTTACATGTACCTGTAAACGCAACTATAAACACAATTATAAACAAGTGACCAATGTGTCATGACACTCAGCTGACTAGGAAGACATTCACAAAAGGAATTTTATCATCTCAATGCCAAATTTTGTAGGTGGTTATTCCCAATCAACTAAAGCATAGCTTGAAGGATAGAGATAACATAGACCTATTTTCAGGTTTCCACAGATATTTTTCATGGCCCTCCTTGGATGTCAAGATAGAAGATTCTAGGTCCGTTTGGTAGCAATTTGTGCTCTGTTAACAGACAACTGCATCTTTGAAGGTCTAAAAAATAAAATTAAATATAAAGCATAAAAGTTGAAAAAAATCTAGGTGGCCCCACCAGTCTGCAGCAGCTAAGATACACTCCATGATGAATATGCATACAAAGAATCATGGTGATCAATGCATTAGTTGTTCAGAAACTGGAGGTTTTGTATTAAAGGTTTAATTATACTGAGGGGTATTTACAAGCCCTATATGGTCGATGGATATGGGTAACGGAGACCTTATTTCAGGTTTCCAAGGAGATTTTTCATGGACCTCCTTGGATGTTCAATAAGAAGATTCAAGGTTGAATGGTTACAATTTGTACCCTGTAAACAGTCAACTGCATATCTGAAGGTCTCAAAAATAGAGAAAATGCATTAAAAAGCGAAAAAAATTCAGGTGGCGCCACCAGTTTGCAGGAATTGATGAAACAGCCCATGATGAACATGCATCCAAAGAATTATGGTGGTCAATGCATTAGTTCTTAAGATACTGGAGCTTTTGTATTAATTTTTTATTATTCTTGGGGATACTTCTGAGCCCCATAGCTCGGAGGATATGGGTAACAGAGACCTTATTTCAGGTTTCCATGGAGATTTTTCATAGACCTCCCTGCATGTCAAATAAGATGATTCCAGGTCCAGCGGTTACAATTTGTGCCTGGTTAACAGAAAGACTGACGGACGGACAGACATACAAACGGACAAGGGACAAAAAATGATTGCTATAGCTCAGATGTCTATCTGTCAGCTGAGCTAAAAATCTTTCAAAAGCAGGCAATATATATGCTTTTTTAATTTTTGTTTTAAAGGAAATTATTTAACAATTTGAAATATAAATCAACCTAGCAGGTTAACTAGAGTTATTTCCTTTTTTGCTTAAAGATTTAAAACACCCAGCAAAATTTCAAAAGTAGAGTCCAACTCCGGAATTTTGGATTTAAACAATTCATGTGCTTTGTATGTCAGTGACACACATTCAAATCATTTGCCATATTAATACTGTGACGTCACTCACCTATGGTGTCTTCTTCTTGGTGAATGTGAATGTGACCTTGATCTTGACCTTTTAACCTTTTGCCTGCTCACCCTTTCTTCACTCTTAACCGATCTCGGTTCCTCAGGCAGAGGTTCATTGTAATAGTCCTCTCTGTCACGATGTCTCTTTTCTCGTTCTCTTCTTCTCATCTCAATGGCCATGGAGCGAAGTTCGTCTTCACGATCCTATTGCAACAGAGAATGCATTACATTGTGAAAAGGTGCATGGATGTAGTTTTAATTAATATCAATGATATGTCATCTGTACATGTGACAGTATAGGTGTCTTTCTGACATACTCTCCAGGCTGTCAAGTACCATATTATCTTCTGCGTCTTCTCCAAAATTCTGAACAAGGACGGTAACAATACACCAGTGCACAGATACATCATGATACAGAGAGATATATCCTCAGTATCGTCATGTGTCCTTTTATTGATACACTGACAATATTTGGTCAGGTCCAACATTTATTTAAATAGTTTCAAAGTACCACAGAAGGCATGAAAAGTGCAATGTATCAGTTACAGATAAGTACAGCTGTGTCTGATTGGCTGATTGTTAGAGATTAAATTATATCTATAATTTTAATATACATTTTATGTGAAGAAGTTTGGTTATCTGGCAATCAAACAGGCTGAACATCAACATAAAATTTACATGTAGCATAACCTCCATGTGTTGCATCATTTATCATTTTGTGGTAAAGTATTGTGACATATTTCATATTGACAGTTAATGTAACATTACAGCCCTTATCAGTATGTCTCTTTATTTAAAGAAATTTAAACACAAGTCATTTTCAAAACCTCTGATTTACTCTCTCATAATGACAATTTCAGATTTCTGGATTGTTACCAGAAAAATGTATTTAAATCCAGAAGTTTAACTCAAGGTCATCAGTTCATCTTCATCTTCCACAGGCCATTAGCCCAAACTACAAAAGTTTATAAATAAGCAAGACTTGCCATGCGCTCCTGAATCTCTTTTTCCTTTTTCTCAAGGCGTGCCATCTTGTCTGCTCTCTCTGTAATACCAAAATATAGGAAATCAGTTATATACTGATTACGTCAGATGAAAAATAGGTCTACCACATATTCAGCCTTTTATACAAGATATGCATAAGACACAATAACAATATAATCTGAAATTTGTAATAGATATGGCACAATACAAGGCATGGATGGAATTTCACACCTCATTCTTCGATGAACATTTTGGCTGATAATTGCTTTAACTGACTTATAGGCACCTATAATAAAACGTATTATCTTTTCCATGATTTGCCGGCACCTACCATCTTTCTGTATATTCTAGGAATTCTAGGAAACACTGCAACCATGCTTAATCTGCAGAATTTAAAATGTTTTTCCTGCCAAAGCATTCAGCATGGTCTTGGATGTTGACTGTTTTGTATATAAACTTAGGGGGATATCACAATGTCCAGGGGTATTTATAAAGATATTTTTATCTGTAAAAAAAGTGATTTAGGTATATATAATAACATTCAGCATTTCAGGACACCAATCTTCTGTGCTGGATTTGAGTCTCCAAATCAGAAGCTGCTTTCATTTATACTTACGTTGCTTGTTTAACGCCAACTGCATCCTCCTCTTGAGCTTCTCAGCTGCCGAGATGCCGCCCTGAAAATACCCTCACACCATTAACAAAAATCAAGCTGACTAAATCATATTGCTAAACTTCACTCTGCCACTCCTACTAAATTTTTTAGCATGTCTTATGTTTCTGTGGATTTTTTAATAGTGGTTTTCAAATCCACAGATTTTCTGTTCTGTAAGAAACCATAGAGATGACAATTTTGGACAAACATTAACCTAACACCTAATCCCAAATTATCTTAAACCAAAGGATGGTGTAAGAACAAAATAATCAACTTTACATCATGGATGAAACACATAACAGTGTTTCATTAAACAGATACTTTGAGTGATTTAAATTAATAATGCAGATTTAAATTAGGGCTGGATCAACATATCCATTTAAATCAATACTTTGTTGATATGGTATATGATTGGTCTTAAATAATGTATTGTCTTACTACTAACAGTTTATGCTTTATATTAGACACTGATTACAAGTGGCTGGCCTAACAAAGGAACTCAATATAAAATAAAGGTCCCAATGTCGAACCATTTATCAAAATTAGTGGGAAAATATGGTTATGACGGCCTGAAATGGAATGTTTTTTTTTAAATAACTGTCTTGATGAAATACTGTTCATTTTGTTTAAATAACGCACAAACTGCATTAGAAATATATGCTGTTTAATCCTTAGTAAAGTGATTTGTATGGAAATATGAATTTTGATACAACTGTATATTGTTTTGAATGTAAAGCAATTAGAAATGCACTTGAACAGGCCATCTGATCTCTAACTCTAGTTAGAATAATTCAGAAAAAATAATCATTACTTATAAATGGATGTCTTGAACATGTTTAGAAGTTTCTTGTATTTTAAATTCAATCTTAAGCAGTAAGAACAAATTTTTACACAGCAATATGATTTCATATTAGAACTCCACCCCCAACAATCAAATGAGATTTTTCACACATAAAAGCCAAGAGTCTGATACTGGAGATGAATCCTCATGAACCTCTGAGGCCATTATCTAGACTAGGAAATAACACAGATAGTGAACCTGATAACTGTCTGCAAAAGGTCACTTATCTGGATCAGTTATGTTAACTCTAGTCCCCCTGTGAGGAGGTCTACAGTAGTTTAATTTTATTTTAATCTGGTTTACATTAAACTGTTTCCTAGTGCATAAAACCAAACTGTTTCTAGTCTGTATGTCTAACATGCATTTTGGGGTATTGCATTTCATTGTTGCAGCACTGTCAATCATATTACAAACTAAGTTTAGACAGCAAACTCACAATGTAATGAATAAACTGATTCAAGCTTTTATAATGCAATGTGTGGATGCAAAGCATATTACTTCAGGATTACATGTGAACCAAGTACAGATACAGCCTAAGTTCATGAACTTCCATTACCTATTTATATTTTTAGACTGTTCTAATGGACTGTCATCATTAGTCAACAGAATACATATTATAATGAAGAATCCAGTCAAATGACTGAATGTCCTTCATTCAAGTGGCCACATTCTGTATACAATATCATCTCCCCCCTCAAAGAATGTTCAACAATAGCAGTAGAATTAGGGCACTAGACCCTGTGACAAGCTTTAGCTGTCAAGTGTAAGCTGTCAAGTGTAAGTGTAAGCTGTCAAGTGTAAGGGTAAGAGTAAGCTGAACCATGAAGGTATAATGGAGTGCACACTACATAATCAAAGAGTGCCAGCAAAACTGTCCCATCCCCTGGAAGTTTTATTCCTGGCCCTATTGTCATTTCTTTTAAAATAATTTCCTGTTGGAGGTAACCACCTACATTTTTGAATGCTAGTTAAACTAAGTATATACATCTCCAGAATTCCATTCCAGTTTCACACTAAGTGATAGATAGGGTGATAGTACATGCTTCCTCTCATTTTATATCCTGGTGTTAACCAGGCCCGGTGACTACTGCACTGCCAGGTCCTGGGTGTGTAATTTTCCCCAATTGGCAAGTCACGCCACTGAGGAACCCCTGAAAGGCACACTTGTTTGTGAGGGACTTGTCTGTGGCACAGGTTCCCCATTAAGCCTGCACAGAGCTCATCCTGGGTGGGGGATTATTGCAAAAGTTTACCGTGTCTACCAAGATTGGAACACACAATCTCCAAGCTGTGTGAGTGCTGTGTTCTATCCCTAGACCTCAGAAGCCAGTTGGCCTCTTGTTTTAAATGTTGCCAGCTGTTGTTCTCACCCCCCCCCCCAATTATCCTGACATCTACCAGTAAATAACCCCCACAGAGAGTGCTGTCCCATTCCATCTTAAGCCATCCAGAAACATGTTACATTTGATGACTTAATTGAACTGAATTTATTGTGAATTATTAGAAATTGCTGAACTGATTCATGTTCTATGCATTCAATAATTGAAAAACACATTCATGCACAAAATAGCATGATTACACCCTTGATCTTGTGAAACCACAACTGCCATGTACATCATTCAGATGCTGTAATTGATCAGAGTAATAATCAATGTCTAAATGAAATCCTTATTAAATCATTATATATTTATCATTTCTATGTCATCATGAATGTATGACCCCTAGGGTTAGTAAAGTAATTAAGATCATTTCAATTCACAAATACATGTGGCTACCTTTCCATATCTCTATATGTCTGACTTGCAACACTTGTCAGCAAATTCACTCTCATAAATACAAATACAAAATGTTTCCTAAAAAAATGAGGAAACACTATGGAATCCCTGAATAATTTAAAAATAAAATAAAATGTATGAGGTACAGTCATAGGGAACAAGGTTTTTAAGAGATGTGATTTATATGTTCCACAGAACCCACTGGTGGAGAGATTACATTACAGTTATGGAAAGGCATTTTAATGGCAGTGTGGCACCTTCCAATCCTGGAAATAAAATTTAATATATTTATCATAGGGCTCCCAGTCCCAACTGATGCAAAAAATAGGGAAAACTTTTTGACTTTCCATCAAAATACAGGATATTAGAGGTTTCTACAATACCTTAGACAAAAAAAAAACAATTTTTCTTCAAATAAATCACAAATGTTGGATTTGATTGACCAGAGTAAAACACAGACATGAGACAAAAAGTGAAATCATTCAAACTGTCAAAACTGAGACTGTGACACATCTGAGACTGAAATTACACCAAATTTCAATTGCAAGACCTGTAGGCTGAACACATTGGCTGGATGTTAGATATACAGGGCTTTTAAGGGATCCTATTAGATGACAGGATAGTGAAGGAAATACAGGCCTTGGAGCCCTGTAATAGTTCCAACAGTCAGATCCTAGTTATTAGGGCTGTAACGATACAATACCTTACGACACAATACAAAACAAGATACTTCACTCTAGATACAATACATGATAAGACAAATATAATTAGTGCTGCAATTCAGATTCCAAGTCATTGCTCTATTTTGGTTAAGTTTATCAGGCCACTGCTCCATCCTTCAGGAACACTAAATAATGAAACAGCCCCTTCCATTGGTTTGAAAATGCAGCAGTTAGCCTATCAGGTGCTCAGTAACTGATTTACAGCCAATGGTGTTTTGCCTTCAATGAGCTGGGCTGCTGACTATGAAATAACGCAAGTTGTTGGTTAAATGTCAGACTTTCTGTCAGATGATGATATACCATCAACATAATGATACCTGATGATATCTTATGATACCAATAAGTTATCTGAGTATGCATTTGTATGTATCATTGAATCATTACAGCCCTACTATAGTCTGTCCCACCAGGGGGCCCCCATTTGTTTTCAGCAATAATTATGAAATGCTGATATTCCTGTCCACTATTTTACACAGGCAGAAAATTATGTGCACACTGGCAGTAGAGAATTAAATACTTCATTAAAATTTATTGTATGTATACTTTGCAACTTCCTTGATGTTTCCTCATGAAGTTACAGCACAGAATTGCATCTGTTAGTTGATGATGATATTCATGGTATCATGCATTCTCATCACCCAATCAACATCTGTTAAAAAGTGTCCTTGACACTGACACTTTAGTCAATTTGTTATGAAAAAACATACTGTTTTCTTATATATAAAGTTAAATGTTTCACTCTAATTCTTAGCAAGCTTTGGTGGTGGTTTCTTTATAAATAACTGCCAAAGTACCTGGTTGATTTACTGACAGGTATCTTATCAAAACTAGAAAAGCACTCAGAGAGCACAGACCTCCACCAAGGCAGCTCATTACCCCCATTTGGCATTGTCGGAAACACAGCATTTTCCATACAAGTGACCCATGGGTCATGACGCTCAGCTGACTGACATGTTGACAATAAGTCTTTCCAGTCTCGAAAAACTGATGTAACACATCATGATCAATATCCATGCAAAAAAATTCATGTTGATCAATGCATTAGTTGTTCAGATACTTGAGCTTTTGTATCAAATTTTTCATTATTCTGGGGGGTACTTCAGAGCCCCATAGCTTGAAGAATATGGGTAACAGAGACCTAATTCAAGGTTTTCAAGGAGACTTTTCATGGACCTCTCCGGTTTTAAAGTATGAAGATCCAGGTCTAGCAGTTATGATTTGGGCCCTGTTAACAGATGGCCGCATCATTTAAAGTGTAAAAAATAGAGAAAAAATCCTAAAAAATCGAAAAAATACAGGTGGCACCACCAGTCTGCAAAAACTGATGAAACACTCCATGATCAATAACCATGCAAAGAATCATGGTGCTCAATGTATAAGTTGTTCAGATACTTGAGCTTATGAATGGAATTTTTCATTATTCTGGAGGGTACTTCAGAGCCTCATAGCTTGAAGAATATGGGCAACAGAGGCCTAATTCAAAGTTTCCAAGGAGACTTTTTATGGACCTCTGTTTGTAAAGTTAGAAGATTCCAGGTCGGGCAGTTACGATTTGTGCCCTGTTAACAGATGACCGCATCTTTTAAGGTCTCAAAAATAGAGAAAAAAATTGGTATAAATTGAAACAAGGCCTACAGGCCTAATGCGAACCTGTGCATTGGGAAATACACCAGGTATAATGCTTCAATGCTAGACCATTACTTCTCATGTATATGAACAATGCAGGTACTAAACATTTTGAATAAGAAAGAATCACACAAACATCACTGCTGAAATTCTGGCATGGGTGCACACAACACAACTTGGGACCCATTGGTCTCGACGCTTAGCTGAATTTGTCTATAAGGATATTTTTAAAGAAATTTTTTCAGAATGACAGTCCTGTGACCTTTACCAATGACCTTGTGACCAAAAAATCTTAGAACTTAATATCCTTGAACTTGCAGCATTAGGATTATTGTAACAATCTTGTGATCAATAAACACACCAGGTTTTTGGATCACAGCTGATGTAATCACAGCTGAGAAAATGACATGACTGTTTTAATTTTATAGTAAATAAATAGAAAAATATTCGTTAAAATAGGAAAAAATACAGGTGGCACCACCACGTTTCAGAAACTGACAAAACTAGTCATGGTCAATATTCAAGGCAGGATTCATGACAAACCATGCATTCATTATCAAGATATTGGAGGTTTTGTATCGAAGTTTTACAATACCAGGGGGTACTTTCAAGCCCCATAGCTCGAAGGATATCAGTCGCAGTGACCTAATTTCAGGTTTCCAAGGAGATATTTTACTGACCTCCCTGGATCTTTACTTAGAAGTTTTCTGCTAAAAATCATTCAAGTAAACTTGAACAAAAGCCACCTAAGAATAATTTTTGTGCCATGTTACAGAAGTTATAATTGAAACAATAATTTTGTAGAAGAACAGTTTTGCAGTCCTCAGTTTGAGTTAGACATAATAATGGCCATAAGACCAACTTAAGCTTTTCTGTGTGATTGAAAGAACCATGTCCTAGGATAATTCTTTTGAAAAATTAAATGATTCAACTTGACAGTTTCATCATAAACATTTTAAGCTGAAAGAGGCTAAAATTATTAAGTTTTTGCCCATAAAAAACAGGTCAATGTAGGTGGCACCACAAAATCTGCAACTTCAAATATGGGTCATGTTACCAACATTTGCACAATACTTGGTAATGCTAGCTTCTGTCATATCTGAGATAACTATGTCAGTATGCTTACTTGGCCAAATGACTGTTCAGATTCGTTTAACTCCACTAAAATTCATCAAATGCAAACCATTTGAACAAACTTGAGAGGGCTTGCCTCTGGGATCATTTCTGTAAAATACTGAACAATATGGCTGGACCTTTTACAAGAACACTTTTAAAGGTTTTTGAGCTTTCCCCCTATAAAATTTGGGTAAATGAAGATAGCAAAAAATAAGCTGAATCCCACAATGTTTGATATGTGACAGATGTTTGCATAAAATCTGGGGATGGTAGCTCCTGCTATTCCTGAGAAATTATGGGTTAATATACAGATGACCAATGACCCCCGTACAAAAAAAGGTCAATGCAGGTGGCGCCACCAATACCTGAATTTCATATATGACTCATGTGACCAACATTGGCATAAAATTTGATGATAATAGCTCTGGTCGTTTCTGAGATTGTCATTTTAGTATGCTTTTTTGGACAGATGACAAGGTTCAACTTCCTGTAATTCGGCCAAAATTCACTGAAATTGAACCATTTGATCAAACTTGAGAAAGATGGTATTAAAGATTATTTCTGTGAAATATTGAACAAATTGGCTGGACCGTTTTGGAGGAGAAGATTTTTAAATGTTTTTTTTTGCTTTTTCTCTATAAAATCTGAAAAAATGCAGATTTTTTTAGATGGGTAATTTTTTGCATTAAATTTCATGATGCTCGCTCCAGTCGTTTTCAAAATAATATGGGTTAACATATACCTGTGATTGTGAACATTGCCTGGCATGAGGAATATCTAAAATCATAAATCTACATTTTTTTTTAAATTTTTTAAAAAACATTCTGGTCAATATTAACCATATAGATAACCTGAAATCTAAATGCCTGGAGGCATGATGTAACGGATGCTGATAAACTGGTTCCAGGCTAGATGTATCTGCCACACACAGCTAACATATATGGTAAAATTACTCAGTTCAATCTTTATAATTCAGCCAAAATTCATTCTTTGGAACCATAAAAGACAATTATTATAAGAATTATTCAGGGGATTATTCTTGTAAAATATTAAACAAATTGGCCTCAGTGGCATCAGTCAAAAAACTTTTAACAGGTTTAAAACTCATATGGGAAAATACAGCAAAATGGCTAAGTAAAGGTTCCCATAACTCAGCCAAAAATCAATGAACCAAAACCATTTGAACAAACTTGAATTATCAACGTCTAAGGATCATTAATGTGTGAGATTTAAGAATTTGGCCCAGTGGTTTTTGAGAAGAAGATTTTTGTAGCCACTGAGCTAAAATGGGCTGTTATGGCATATGACTAAATTCAGCTTCCCATAACTCAGCCAAAAGTCACTGAACTGAGACCATTTGAACAAACTTCAGAAAGCACTACCCTAGGATCATTTCTGTGTGATATTAAACAATTTGGCCATATGGTTTCAGAGACGAAGTTTTTTGTAGCAGTCAGTATGATACGGGCACTGATGACCCCTGTACAAAAAAGGCCGATGCAAGTGGCGCCACCAAAACCTGAATTTCAAATATGACTCATGTGACCAACATTGGCATAAAATTTGATGATGATGGCTCCAGTCGTTTCTAAGATTGTAAGTTTAGTATGCTTTTTTGGACAGATGACTAAGTTCAACTAGCTGTAACTCGGCCAAAAATCATTGAACTTAAACCATACGAACAAACTTGAGAGAGATTGTTCCAGGGATCATTCCTGTGAAACATTGAACAAGTTGGCCAAATAATTTCGGAGAAGAAGATTTTTAAAGCTTTTTCAGCTTTTTCCCTTTAAAATCTAAGAAAATGCAGTTAGCCAAAAAATAAGCAAAATCCGATAGAGTTTTTAGATGACTAAATTTTTGCATAAAATTTCATGATGCTAACTCTTGCCGTTTTCAAGATAGTATGGGTTAATGTATAGACAACGGACGACGCCACACCATCGCATAAGCTCACAGGTTCGCTAAAAATACAGGTGCTGCCACCAGTCTGCAGAAAGTGATGAAACATTCCATGAACAATATTCATGCAAAAAATCATGGTTATCAATACATTAGTTGTTCAGATACTGGAGCTTTTGTATCAAATTTTCCATTATTCTTGGGGGTGCTTAGGAGCCTCATAGCTTTAAGAATATGGGTAACAGAGACCTAATTCAAGGTTCCAAGGAGACTTTCCACAGACCTCTCTGTATGTAAAGTAAGAAGATTCAAGGTACAGCAGTTATGATTTGTGCCTGTTCACAGATGACCGCATGTTTAGAGGTCTCAAAAATGGGGGGAAAATCGTAAAAATAAAAAAAAATACAGGTGGCGCCACCAGTCTGCAGAAATTGATGAAACACTCCATGATCAATATCCATGCAAAGAATCATGGTGATCAATGCATTAGTTGTTCAGATATTTGAGCTTTTTTATCAAATTTTCTTTTATTCTTGGGAGGTACTTGGACGCCCCATAACTCACAGGTTTTGGGTAACAGAGACCTAATTCCAGGTTTCCAAGGAGACTTTTCATGGGCCTCCCAGGTTGTCAAGACATAAGATTCTAGGTGCAGTCTTTACGATTTGTGCCCTGTTCACAGATTACTGCATCCTTTAAGGTCTCAAAAATGGGGGAAAAAATCAATATCCATACATAAAATCATGGTGATCAATGCATTAGTTGTTCTGATACTTGAGCTTTTGTATCAAATTTTTCATTATTCTGGGGGGCACTTTGGAGCCCCATAGCTTGAAGAATATGGGTAACAGAGACCTAATTCCAAGTTTCCAAGGAGATTTTTCATGAACCTCTCAGGATGTTAAGTTAGAAGATTCCAAGTCCAGTGGTTACGATTTGTGCCTTGTTAACGGACAGACGGCCAGATTGCCGGATGGATGACGGACAAAGAGTGATCGCTTTAGCTCAGATGACTTACAGTCAGCTGAGCTAAAAAAAATTTCCTGGATCCAGATGATGATCCAGATCACCCCCACAATTTAATCAACTGTTCCTTGTATCACTGCCAAGCTATCCTGAAATTTCATCAAATTCTGTTTATTACTTAAGTTATGTTACTAACAGACAAAAAGCAGACAAACAAACCAACATCTGCAAAAACGTAACCTCTTTGGCAGTGGTAATAGACTTTGTAAATATATATCTCCAAAAACCAATGTGCGCCACATGGTTGGACAAACTGTAGATCTTACATATATCACATGACAGAGTCACTACAGCATCAATGATATGATTTAACCGATAATGCCAAAGTATCGAGAACACAGAGCTGAATGTTCAGGAGCCTGTCCCAACACATGGATAAGCTAAATAAACAAACAAGCTGAGAACAAGTGGTATTCTGACTAGGATGGTTAGGTAAAGGTCTTACTGACTTTGGTTCCGGATTTGTTGGTACTGTTACCCAAATTCTTTGCTGCTTCAGTCCTGCAAATACACAAATATAACTCAATCAAACACAGCAGTCAAAAAGCTCTGCAACAGAGCATGTCCCCCACTTCCGCCTCTTGTTATTTTTGGTTCCTTTGATCTTCATGCTTGCCTTCTGAATGTTTAAGTTTTTTTATTTTCCACTGAAGCTGTCTCCACATGTCAAAGTGCCTGTGTATTAGTTTTCATTGTCCCCTGAAGATGTCTCCATGTCTTATTTTTTTTAGTTCTGAATTGGGAACAAAAGGGAAAATTTTTTGTTTTGTTTTGGAGCTGGTGACAATATATTTCAGACTGATACCAAAAAACCAATCCCAACCAAGGTATGCTTAAGAACAATCACTGACCAAAATTTGAAAGAAAATTATATTATATTTAGGAATTTTATCTCAAGGAAACGAAAACCTGACAGATGGACAGACAGACGGACAGTCAGACAAACCCAAATCAATGTCCCCCGTTCCGTGAAAGCAGGGGACAATACACAGCAAAAATAATCAAGACTGTGAACAAATGTTCACTAAACCGAGACTGGTCGTTAGGCGAGGTTTAATATATAACCAACACAGAGAATATACAAGGTACCGCCCACAAGAGACTACCTGTGGAACATTACATCACTTACTTAACATTTTTCCTGCTGTCTGCTGTATCATTATCTGATGAAGATGAGCTGGACGAGCTGGATTGTCTGTAACGGATCAGGGTCGGTGCTGGCAGTACTGGTCGTGGGGGCGGGGTCTTGGAATGCGACCGTGACCTTGACCTATAATAAACAATATTTAGAGGTATAATCCTTGGCAAACTTTTTCTCAGCTCTAAAATGTATTGTGTCAGGGGATACCTGCATCAAACTGATAATAAGAAACTGATTTTATATTAATATATGTGAGAACTCATCTTAAATTTTTAAGGCTCCAGATACATGTATAACTAGAATACGGGTAGTCGACAAGTGACTACATGTATCCGCCAAAATCAGAGAAGGACAGGTGAGGTGAGGCATGGATTGAGTGGCAAGGGGAAATAGAGTTACATGTGTTACATATTAAAATTGATCTCTGCCACATAAACATGATTGTAGGTGGCGCCACCTGTTATCTGAACAAGAAACTA
The DNA here is from genome assembly GCA_026874595.1 of Sipunculus nudus. Lineage (NCBI taxonomy): Eukaryota > Metazoa > Annelida > Sipuncula > Golfingiida > Sipunculidae > Sipunculus > Sipunculus nudus. Next base: position 22,718,805 of record CM049308.1, on the reverse strand, counting down.
TTCAAGATGTATACACATGCAAAATTTCATGTGGAAAAGTCAAACCACTGAAGAGATATGAGTGATTTTATCCCACAGCATATAAACAGATGGACGTTGTGAAAAATGGCTGCAGGTGGCACCACCATTTTTGTGTATGTTATAAAGTTATCCAAGGGCTACATTTGTGTAAATTTTTTTCCTGATTGGTCAAAAGGTTCCAGAGATATAAGCATTAATGTCTGCAGCGTGAACGTGAATGTAGGTGACGCCACCTGTCATAAAATCAAGAAAGCTCTCCAGGATGTATACTCATGCCGAATTACAGGTAATTTGGTCAAACCACTGCAGAGATATGAGTGATTTTAACCCAAGGCAGACAAACAGATGGACGCTGTGCAAAAATGGCTGCAGGTGGCGCCATCATTTTTGTGTATGTTATACAGCTATCCAAGGGCTACATTTGTGTAAAATTTTTTTCCTGATTGGTTGAACGAGTCTGGAGATATAAGCATGGATGTCTACTGCGTGAACGTGAATGTAGGTGGTGCCACCTGTCATAAAATCAAGAAAGCTATGCAGGATGTATACCCATGCCGAATTTCAGGTAATTTGGTCAAACCACTGCAGAAATAAGAGTGATTTTAACCTAAGCCAGACAAACAGATGGATGCTGTGCAAAAATGGCTGCAGGTGGCGCCACCATTTTTGTGTATGTTATAAAGCTATCCAAGGGCTACATTTGTGTAATTTTTTTATCCTGATTGGTCAAACGGTTCCCGAGATATGAGCTTGGATGTCTGCCGCGTTAACGTGAATGTAGGTGGCACCACCTGTCATAAAATCAAGAAAGCTATCTAGGATGTATACGCATGCCGAATTTTAGGTGAATTAGTCAAACCACTGCAGAGATATCAGTGATTTTAACCCAAGGCAGATGAACAGATGGCCACTGACACATGGTTGCAGGTGGCCCCACCTTTTTTTGTGTATGTTATAAAGCTATCCCAGGGCTACATTTGTGTAAAAAATTTTTTCTTGATCGGTCAAACGGTTCCCGAGATATGTGGGTTTATATGTGGAAACAGACGCACAAATGGACGCTGGGCAGAGAGGAAAGGTCAGAGGTCAAGGTCACTTGGTTAGGCACCAGTTCACATGTGACCCGATAATTTGTGTAAGTTTCGGAAAAATCCGTCCAGTAGTCTCAGAGGAGTTCTCCGGAAATGAACGCCGCGGCGGCGGCGCCAGCGGCAGAACCCGGTCAAAAACATAGTATCCGCAAAACTTCGTTTTGGCGGATACAAATATTAAGTTCATGGATACATGTGGTAAAGACTAGTTCATTTGGGTTTCAAAATAAGATATTCAGCTTTTTTTATTCAATCATAATGTTTTAAATATCTGTTCTCCCTAGGGAAAACAACACTTACCTTGATCTGGACACATTTGACCTTTTCCGTGATCTTGACCTAGATCTGGAGTGGCTTCGAGATCTACTTCTCCTCCTACCACGAGAACGAGATCTTGATCTTGAGTATGACCTACGATTTCTGCCTCCAGTGAATCTCCTCGACCTTGAGTTGGATCGAGTGCGACGTCGGTACCCTCGGTCTCTGGATTTTGACCTTGTTCTCTGACGTCTGTGTGAACGCGACCTTGACCTTGATCTTGATGAACTTGACCTCCTCCTGTTACCATGGCGATCCCACCTTGAGTTTCTTCTGCTTCTGTCTTGAGAATGCTTTGACCGAGACCTGAAAACAGAAAATACCCTTGGATTTCAATGGAAAACATTACCAGACTAATGATATCTTTTCATAAAATAAATTCTATATAATTATATCATCATTCTATCTAATCAGCCACTTAGAACATGTGACTGAAAATCTAGTTATCACACAGCATGCAACATACTGTGGTTGTTTTTTGTTCGTAAGGGTTTCAGATTTGCAAAAGGGAATTATCACAAAAATAAAACCTTAGTAAATAAGATGTACCATTGTCGAAGGCAAAAATGAAAAGTAAAAGGGTGACATCATGAATTAACACAGATCATGTATGTTCAAAGACTGTTCTTTTCAATGATATTAAACCTTGTCTACCATTTATGAACAATATTTTTTTTTATAATAAGGTTTTGTGCACATATTTGACATAACTGATTCAAATAATAATATCATACTCAATGTAAAGGTCTTTTGAATTGTGAGATCCTACAAATGGAAAACTCCCAAAACAATGAAAAGTGAAAATCTCACAATTTTAACCCCACAAATATGCAGCCAACCACAGTTGATTCTTTGTACATTTCACATAAACCCATACCTATTAAGAATCAGTATTTCCATTTGTTGGACTCAACTGGAGCAAACCTACCCTGCTGCAACTGGTTTTCTCAGAACATACACATCACCTTTCACTTAATTATGTAATGTTTATTTATGACATAAAGGTTATTCTCTCAGCTGGGAGAAGTTTATTTTAGGACATCACTACACTAGTAATGTAGAACACCAACACATTAGTGTATAACATTGACCTGTGACCTTTGACCTTTTAACCATAAAAACAATAGTGCTCTATTTTTAGTGATGAGTCACATAAATGTGAAGTTTGTTTTAGTTATTAAATAATCATTAATTTATTAAACTGGACCCATAAAACTGATTGTGTTCTTCCTTTATAAATGTGTCATTATTGTTGCTATTTATAATGTGATTTCAGTGTCCCCCTGAATAAAACTAGTGTTCTTTAAAACATTCCACCACAAAGATACACAGACAACAGTTCAGGAAAATGATAATTTATGTTAGAAATGTCAATATAACAAGAAAACTACAACCCTCCCAAGGACCAATGCCTAGTTGAATCATTATATCTGACTGTAGTTCCTCTCACCTTGATGATGGTCATGATGTTCAAATGAACCAGGTCTTGACCTAAACTTACCGTATTAAAAACACAAATCCAGGATGGAACACCCATATCAGGTTCTGAACTGGGACCAAAGTCAGTCAGTTACAAGATAACCCCATGAGTGTATATTTAAGTGTCAGTGTATTACATGGCTGTACCACAAAGGTGAGTCCGCTGTGCAGTTTATATACAATTTTCCTACTAAGCCTCCTACATAGCCACCAGAGAAGTCAGGAAAAACAAAGAGATGTACCGACCGGGACGGCTTGTGAGAGCTAGCAGAATCTTGTAAAGACCGAGGCAACATGTGCTGAGGGAGACTCGGTCCGTGGATCACTTGAACTTTCCCTTCCTCTCCTGAACTGTCTCCACCAAAGCTTGTGATCAGCTGAATTCCCCCTGTCTCAGGACTACGTGACCTTGACCTCGATGATGATGACCTTGAAGGAAATAAATAGTGAAACTTAACTTATGATAATACCATATTCAACAAATAACTGATTTCAGACATTTTTTTTAATATTTCAAGGCTCTATACATTAGTTTGACCTTTAATTGATGACCTTTGCCCTTTGGAAAATAACTGGTCTTTGTCAAAACACTGACTTTTACTACAATACAGTATGAACTTATATTTTAAGGCTTTCAAATGACTGACTGATAGTATCAGTCTGATACAGATGCTTATAAAGAAATCTCTGCCACCAAACTATATTTTTTTTAAATGTATGGAGGGAATGTAATGATAAAACACAATCTTGTTGGCAGTACAGGAATTAGTTCTGGGTTAAAATGATCAATGATGATGTAATATGATCTTTGTAAAATGGATATATATTCAAAAACTTAACTTATACTAAAAAGTACAAACTTAAGATAATTAGGCAATGCCTTATTTGGATTTTAAATATCTTACCTCCTTGATTTTCTGCCTCCACTGCCAAAGCTGTTAGAAAAGTAAAAGAATTCTTTATAAAGGGTCAGAGTTTAAAGTACAGTAATATCAAATTTCAGAAAAAAGCTTTGCCATGTGATACCAGTTATTACAGCTGTAACTATGATATTATATACTGTAAGCCTGTGCCCCTGTGTATTTATCACAGAGTCTGACTGGCTTACATTTTTTACGTTTCACTCAATCTCTCTGCTAATGCAAATTTCCATAGTTCAAAACGTCAGTCAGACAATTCTCTTATAAAGGTGACTATTCACAAAACTTGGAGAGAGTGACATATACAATTATATGGAGACCTAAAATTGTTACAACCTCTCTCTAATGCAGTTATAATTTTCACCATGTAGCATTCTTGCATATTTAACAAGTATGCACAGCAGACAGGCATTAACATAACTAAATGTTCACCTGACAAACTTCCTGTCAAAATTTTCTTGTTTTTTTAAGAGTGTTTATATTCAACAATACTTTTTAAATTTTTAAAGTGACCTTGTGGCATAGTGACTAGATCTAAGTAATCTGCACACTGATTGACACTAGTCCCAAAACAAGAACAAAGAAACAACAATGCAGGAAATATATAAATCTATCAATGGGCAAAAAAGTTTATTTCCCCATTACATACCCTGTCTGCATGCTAAGTGGCACAAAAAATACATAATTTACATCGTTCCTTGTAATATGCAATACTGTATCATTCACAATGTACACATAGCTAATTTGTTTTAAGCTTGATGATACTAATACACATAGGTAAAGAAACTTCCGTAATGAAAGCACGCCTTGTTTTCCCTGGTCTGTCATAACCAGCTTTTAGAGTAAAATTCAAGGTCTTTTGATATTAGCTTAATTCAAGCAATTTCAAGGCTGTAAAATTACACAGATGATTTCTATCATTTTAAACAAGTTTCAAGCTTGTGGGAAGCCCAGTTAAGCATAACCAAAATTAAGTTAAGGAATTCATAATTGAGGCAATTTATGTATTATCATGGTTCTCTTAAATAACACAAGATCTTAAACAAGAGGAACGTGAAAGTATTTCTGTGATTTTTAAAAATTTTGGGTGATGGGCGTCATCTCTGTTCAAGTACATTACAAACACTCCATCTGAAAACATGCAAACTTTTGGGTAATAAAAAGATATATGGTTTGATAAAAATCAATTCACACAAAGTCATTATAAATGTCAATGTTATATTCTCTAGTCTAAAGGTAGACAATACATTGATCACAAACTGAGACCTTTTTTACACTTTATATATGAAGAAACTTAATAGTACATATATCTGTAATAAGAAAAAAAAGAACTGCTCATACGTTTCCTCCAAACAGAATAAAATCTGTTCAATTTTTCTAGTGAAGAAACTATTATTATGAACGTCACTAAGGTTGGTAAAAATCTTAATCTAAGTTTGTATTCAAGCATTTTATTGCAAGTGTAAACAAATAAAAAAAAATACTCACTTTTTAGACATAGGCTCGTACGTTGGACTACTTCTTGCTGCATAGCTGTTCAAAATAAAAGTTAATTTTAAAATTATATCAAATCATAAATAAATTAAGAAACACCAGTTATGGCCGTTATTTATTATTTAAAGGAGGGTTGTATTTAGAACACACATAAATATAAGTTACAATGTATAAGTTACAATTTAGGATCTCTTACAGCCTATAATTTGGTACTAGGTCCAATTCTTTAAAATTTCATGTTGGCCTAACACTTATCAAAGAAAAGCTTGTCACCAATCTATAACAATAACCAGATAAGTTAAACCTGGGACTAGTTCTGCTTATAACCACAGATATAGATGTTTATCTCAATGCCATATAAAATTAACATCATTTTTAACCTTAACAGTTTTGGAAATATATTGATGACTATTATTAACCTGTTAACATCCATTATAATTTTAATGTCGCTCTTACTACTCTATTATCATAAAATATAGTAATTTGAGAAAATAAATTTTTTTGTTGAAATGTTGGTATAAGATAATATAAAGGTTTCATTAAATGTGTCGAAAATAAACAATACAAAATTTTCTAAAAAGACACCAATGACTCTGTAAGGTAATAACAAAGCTTGCCAAACCTTGGTGGGCTTAAGTGTCTTTCTCTGAGTTTCTTTTCCTTGTAAGCTCGCCTTTCTCTTCGAGATTTCCGGCCCTACAACAAGGAAATTATCACTCAACTAGTCCGAGTCAGCAACCCAGCATGTTTAACTTCAGACATAATGAAAACATGATACTTCCACACCTCTCAGAGCAGCTACCGTAAAGTTCTCAATAGAATATGCGCATTATATAGGATGTCATCAACACACTGGGGAATTTTGTATGGAATCCACCTGTATCTTATATCTGCCGCAGGGCTGGGCGGGTAATACTCCTTATTACCCGGGCGGGAAAAAGTGTTAAAACTCACGTGTGTTTTATGGGCAATATGTTATGGACATTTCTGAAACTTATCGTGTAAATATTATTTCCAAAGTTAAAAGTAGTGTAATATTAGGAACTCCTGTCATATATTACACATTAGTATTACTGGTTACATGTGATTGAATTGTAAAATATCAAGTCAATAACTGTACATAAAAGTGAATTTAAATGAACAGTGTCATAATGTCTTCTTTTTAAGAGTTCCTTATCAGATAATCTGTGGCATCATCATGAATCACCAATAGTGACTGAGAGTGAGCAATAATTGGGGCAGGTATGGTAAGCTGTTTGTTCTAAAAAATTTACCATATTTTCTTATAAATACCGACCTAGTTTCTATATAAAAGGCTAAAATTTATTTTTAAACTAATTTCATAGTGTTTTTAAGTGGAAGGTTTGTAAAATTTAAGATTAAAGATATCCTCACATCATTCATCACAGCCAATCACATACGGCTTGGCGCATCATATGATTTCAGTTAGGACATCAGAATTAGTCTATTAAACAGACACAAGATGGTGCTACCCTAGAAGCTAATTCACTAATTTTGATTGCAAATATTTTTTTTTTTTGGGGGGGGGGGGGGGCATCTTAATACTGCACATTGTGAAAGAACACCTCCTATTAAATATTCATTTTAAGCTCCACTGAATGTCTTCCAGCTTGCACACATACACTTCAAATATATCAACAGCCAAGTGAGAGCACATCCCGGGCCATTGTAGCATTCATCAATACCCTGAATGTTTTGTAAAATGAATAAAACATTACAAGTATTTATTTGTTTGTTGTTTGTGAATACATGGAAATTAAGATTTTTGGATGAATCCTATCATATGAGGTAGGAGTTCGGGGCGGTTTTGAGCTAAACTTGGGTGTCTGTTCTGTCTGTGACTTTTGTGGAAGTAATTTGTGCATGAGTAAACATTCTAAGCAAAAACAGGGTGCATATTCTTATGTAGGAGCATATTCTGTTAAGAACTTTTCTGTATATTGGCTTAAGAAATGTATTTACAGAGTGATAAAGTAATTACATACTGCAAATTGTGCTTTTTCTTCCTCCAACAGCCGAGCCAGTCTTATCTGTTCTTGTTCTTCCTTATCATTACGCAAGGACCTGAAAAATCAAGACAGTTGGACAATAAAGCACACTACCACCCTGTAATAAACCAAAATGACACTCCCATATACTTTATTTGTCTGATCACAAACTGTTACCTGTAACTGCAAAGGTATTTCTATTGAATATTACAAATGACTATAGATATAAGTGGTCATCAAATGCAAAAAGAAAGTGTTCCACTTTATAAACCATTCATAAATTAGAGGTGCTTGTACTTCCTTCAAAATCTGAAGTTTCACAAAGAAATTCACTTTCTAGGAAAAAACAAGTTGATTCAGTAGATTACTTCAATATTGTACTTTAGATTGTCCAAAAGTACACTGATCAAATGAAACTTTTAAGTCCATAACTTCCTAGAAAGAAATACTTATTCAATAACATATATTCATCATAAAGTAAACAATATTTATATGTAAAACTGTAATATATCAGAACATGCTTAAACCTTAGTACTTACAATCTGAGTAATTATAATTCTAAACATTTTAAGAAGACCACTTACTGTACATAGTCCCCCATCTCCATGCCATAGAGTGTGGCACACAAGTTAAACTTCTTGACTTGCTCCTCAGTCAGCTCATCTACATCAACCACCATATCTGCAGGAAAATACGCAAAAAAAGAAAATTAGGAAAACAATACCTTGCATGACAGAATTCATACATAATTTTAACTACCATATCCATTTATCTCATTCTCATCATATATGCCATCCTTATCAACACAAATACTACAATGATTAAAACTGGTTTAAGTATGGCAGCCACAGAACAGAAGATAACTGTTACTGTTAGACATAATACATAGAGTACAGTAGAGCTTCTTTTACCTGAAAGCTCATTGGAAAGGGCTTTTGTCCAGATAAATGATCTATCGGGCAAACGATACCGCAAGACTCACCATGATTGCCTACCTGCCTCCGAGCTCCGGACTTTTCCAGTTAGTGACAGACACGAATTAATGAAGTTGGTCCAAAATGAACTGGGCAACAGTATTTTGGTTAGGTTTTCCATCAATTCAATCAACTTCTCAATTTAAATTCATTGGAATTATGGCTAATAGTCCTGGAGAATCAGCATTTTGGATAAAAAGTCAAAATTTTGGTTCTCAGTTTTCAATTTCAGAGAAACTATTTTTGGGATAAAAGGTGTTCAATAAATACAGTGCACCCTATATGTCTCACCTACCCAGATCTATTTCCTCATCACTCAGGTCACTCTCCTCCTCAGAGTCCTTCTCCTCGTCTGCCTCTTCCTGCTGCTCCTCCTCGGCTGGAGTGGAGTCCTCATATGTAAAACCAATGGCTGCTTTCTTGGCTGCAATCCTTAAACAAAATACAAATTGTTAAAATCACTATAAAACTCAAATCACTCCCTGTTCAAATATTCAAGTGTTATAAAATATCAGTTTAAGCATTTATTTTTGGTTTTCTTATTCACAAACAAATGTTAATGACCAAACCCCTTAATATATGTTAATAAAAACAAACTGGCAATTTTCATTATGTTTTGAAATAATCATATTCACAGGACGATATTAAAGATACTGCATAGTCCCAGCCTCTCCAGTAAACTTTACATGAAATGCATTCCATTAATATGAAAGAGAAGATTATTAAAATCTAATGAAAATCATACCATAGATATAAGAATATTTTACAAATTTTACAAATAACTTTTTAATAAAGATCAATCAGCCTCCATTGTTTCTTCAAGCATTTTTATTTAACAATAAAAATTTTGTTTAAAGAATTTACTTTCCAATACATAAAAGTTACACCATGGTTAAAATGGGTATGGCCAAAATCTAAAATATACGCTACAGGAACTATTCCCAGACATACTTTTTCTTCTCCATTTCTTGCTCTTTCTCCTTCTGTTTGTCCTCGATTGCACCATATTTTTCATCAAGGTAAATCTGTCTCAGGCACAATGTCTCACTCACTGAAAAATCAAATTACCTGTGGATAATCTGTCCTTACTATATTTCTGTCAGATGTAAATAATTTTATTCAATTAAATTTAGATTAGGCTAAAAAAAAATTAAATGTTGCTCAGGCACTTTTTTGGAAAATGATGCTGACTTTTTATTTATTTTTTTTTTACCCTGAGAATAGCATAAATTACTATTATTTCTCATGCACTGGCATAGAAATGACAAATTTTGGAAGGATAATTGATATATGTGACATTTTTATTTCTATTACATAAAATATTAACATAAAAATAGATTATACTACAGGTGTCAAAATCTCACAGTGACTGCCACAGTGCAAGCTCATCTAGTCATGCAGTGTTGAAACATGACACGTGATCTTCTAATAAATAAATCCAATAGAAATTATAGAAAACTGTTTTTTATCAATATTTAAATGGGAATAGACCAAAGAACACAGACATGGACACGTGACATGTTATTCATGGCTCTACATTAGCTTTTGAAAGTACTTGCCCAGTTGGTTGAGTAACATCTAGCTTTTTTTCCCTCCATTAATTTTTTGTCATACAAAAACAGTGATTGTAGCCAACAAACAGAAATTGTGTTCCACATGATTATTTTGCAACAACAAAGAACAAAGGTCAGTTTGTCAACAATATTTCTCTTTAGTATTTTCACAGAAAAAACATACAGGTAATTTAAGAAAGAGTCACAACAATATGCTTCGATTTCTCCAAGAATAAAGATAAGTTACTGAAGATTAGTCAAGATTCAGGCCTTTTGGTAAAGGTTTATGTAGGAGCCCACTTTTGGTTGTCCTATCAGCATTTTCTGAACTTTTACTTGTCCTGGACAAGTAGTTAACCATTAATGTTGAACCTTGAAATTGGTAGATTGTAATCATGAGACTGCAACAATAATCAATGAAATAGGATCAATAAGATTGTGGAAAAATTAAAGGCATTCTTCACAATTCCTTGCCCTGTTTCCCCAAGGGTTTCCCAGTTTCAGAGGACAACAGAGAACCCTGTTTGTCAGTGAATGATCATCTAGAGTCTGATCATGTTCCTCGTCTTTTTGTGATTTAAGGCATGTTCTAAATTACTTGCCTTTTTTCCAGCCTTTCCTGATTTTGAGGACAGTTGAGAACCCCCATATATCAGTGTCTGATTACATTTCTTGACTTTTCCATAATTAAAGACATTTTCTTAATTTCCTGCCCGTTTCTCAATGATCAGTTATCTGGAGTTTTATCACATTCCTAACTTCTCCCTGATATAAGGCAATTTCTCAATTTCTTGCCTCATTTTCCCGTTTGATGAGGCAAGGAACTGTCTGAACTCTGATACAGTTTTAGAGTACAAACCTCCTGTCATGTCATTCTGTACAAGGACCCTGTACCTCTCATAGTTGGATCTTCTCTCTTCATCAGCCTCCGTAGCACTCAGTCTAAGCAGAATACAAAGATAAAACCCACTTGTATTCATATTCAAGAGTTCATGAATGATTGTGGATATTGCTATAATTTATTTAAACCCTGATTTCCAAGGGCAACATGACCAAAATTTATTTTTTAAACCTTCAACTGACTTTGATAAAATGCAACTTCTACCAACATATGGAATATATGTACATCAAACATACTGAATTTTTTTATGATCGGGACTAATGGAAATAAAGACTGCAATATCATTGCATGAACCAAGTGCAAAAGTATGTCATCAATACTGAAAGGGTGGAAATGCTTGACAGATACAGCCTCAATGTATATTTTGACAACTTAAAAGTCAAGCTCTTGCTACGTACAAAAGATAATTGTATACAACTACTTGAAATAAAGTAGGAGAAGATATTACAAATACTAATCATTTTGATGAATCTATTACAGAAAGCCATTGTAATTATTAAGCAGAATTTAAACTAATGTGCAGTTACATTTTTGCATCACACTGTCTACACAGATATAACAAAGATTTACTTTAAGCCTACCACCCACTTAGGATTTTGCTGTGACACAAAATAATGCAACTAGAAAACCAAGGGATCTGCGACTGGTCGGCAAGTATAATAACTACATGTGAATCGTTTGTTAGCAGGTTTTGTGACACAACTTGCAACTGGAAGTCGCAGATGATCGCAAGGTTTCTGGCATGTTTGAAAACTTGAAATTCACTTGCGATCCTTGGCAACTGTTGCATGCATTTGCGATTGCTTGCAATGTGATTTGTGACTTGCAAACTGAATATCATCTAATTGGTTGCAGGAGTTTCGGTAAGGGGACTGAGTCTGCCATTTATCCTACCTGTGTGGACATCATCTTGTCAACTCTGTCATCTCCGAATAAACAGGAAACTCTGTGATCTCGAGTCTAAGTTTGTGATCTCCTGCGACTGCTTGCAACTGGCAGCTAACAGGAGATCACACACCAGCTGTGAGTGGTCACAGATAAAAATCTCAGCAAAATTGCCCATGTGTGGCAGACTATACAGACTTGGATATTAACCACTGCACTTAGACTTTAGTGAACCATTCCATATCCACTCTACAATCTGATCTACTCACTCCACAGGTGTTCCTGGTTTGTACTCAGGGATGAAATCAAGGTGAGCTCTCACATCGAACCTGTCAATCATGTTGTTAGAGTCACCCTGCCATGGCATCCTAAAATGATAAAGTATTTCTAATGATAAAAAGACAGGTGTTGCTAAACATGGCTATAATCAGTGGTAACACGTGGTTTCTTAAGTTACCTTCAATGTTTATGGCCAAAAATAAGAAAAAATTAAATGTTTCTTTGACTGATGTGGAAGGCTGGAAGCTACTGAAATGTACTAGGGAATTTAATACTAATTATATAATGTCACTTATAACCATTAAAATCTATACATTTTATGTAGTCAATCCTTCACTAAACATAAGTAAATACTCCCAACATTCCTGGCAATATTGCACCATCTTGAATCTTGATGATGTGATTTTTAAAAAAATCTAAATGTACTTTTTGTAAGCACAACTGTTTTTAATACATCAGTCAACAAAATTGTCACTACCTTACTTCGGATGATCTTTGTTCTTTGACCCTTCAAGTATGGCCCATTTTACTGCATATTAGTCATATACAATATTCCCATCACTGCTTGCCATTAATTTATACATGAGTCTACATACATGCTTTGTGGTCCCTCTGCAGCATTTGCTATTTGCGGGTCCAAGTGGATCTTGATTGGTCTCCCATGTAGCTGCAAAAACTGGGTCGGATCCAACTTCTACAAATCAATCAAACAGTATGTAAAATTAGGTACTTGTATCTCTTCTAACAGTACTAGAACTATCTAATCACATCACTAATGAAAGAGAAACTGATTTCATTACACATGTTATGTGTTCAGACATGTCTCAATATAGTAAATTTCTGGAAAAGCTAATGTGTGGTTTTCAGACAGGTTGCACAGCAAGATGTGTTAACTGAAAATCAGGGATTTTTACGGTGATTTTGGTCTAGAAGCTTTAATTTTATAATCTGAGGTATCTTTAAGAAGCTTAACCCTCTCATTTTGATGGACTCAGTAAGACTGTGATGTAAGCCTACAATTCTCTCATAGTATTCTCGCCTCCGTTCAGCCCGCTTCCGGAAGTCAACCATCATGCCCCGGATCTTCTTCTCCTGTCGACGGGCTTCATGCCAGATTTTACCAGACATGTTGGTCTTGTGAACTTTCACCTCCCTGGTAGAATAAAAGGATAACTGAAGTCATGTTTGCACTTTGTTGCAGAAACCACAACATACCCCCCAAGAATCCTACCACAACTTATTTAAATTAAATATGGTGTAAATACTACATGACTCTGATCACATGATTTCTTTAACTTTGAAGTGGCAGGTGATCCCTGCTCCATTTATATGGCATTAAAGCGGTATTTAAACCGGCTATGTCAGTATTACACAGCAATAATGGTCGTCAATAGTCCAGGGTATAATATAATTACTAAGCAACCTTTCACAAAGCATTGTGGGCAATTTCACAGATCATGACAAAATCTTCAATGTGTAAAGTTCCTACTCCTAGAATAATCTGCAATGTGTTGGACAGATGTACATCACATTGGTACTACCACCTTCACAAAGTTTCACAAAATGGCAAAAGACATCTACAAGGTAATAATTCTTGTGCTGACATAGGCACTTTTATGAATCCAAAGGGTTCTCCCATTTGGAATCTTACACAGTATTTTCAAAGGGTCAATTTTAAACCATCTGCAGTGACGAAATAACTTAAACCTTCAATGGACAAATGTTTCGTCACCTCCCCATATATGATATAGCTAAGTGGTGTTTTTGCACAACACAATTATATTTTCTGGAAAAGGGAGCTACATCATCGTTACTGACATGGTGAGTTTGTGTCCCTTAACCTTTGCAAAATAAAAGTTTCTTGTTTAGATCCCAACTGCAGCATACTGGCAATAGGAGGTGCTTTTTACGAGTTATTGTGTATTTTAGTCAAGAATTGTCCAGTTAAAATAGTTTGCCTTTGCATAACTTTATAACTGCGCTGCCTATTTGGCTATTTCTAGACATTTGAACTGTGACCCAGATGCTTTGTCACTTTCTGTTGGCAAGTCAGCTTTTGGTCATTTATTGTGGCATGCGGTACAAAAAATACAGGAAATAAATTGTAAGGTGTGCAAAAATGTAATTTGATATGCTGTGTACAAAATAAATATTCTATTTATTGACATTTTTTATAAAAATTTCATTAACATTTAACGCTTCTTCTGTGACTCAGAAGGACATCAATGTTGAAGGCCACATAATATTACATACCAGTTGTTGTCATAATTTAAGCATGGACCAGCAGCATGACAATATGTAGGCCTGACTGTACTAACTTGACATACTTCTGGCAGAAGTTCTGCCACAAATGGATGGACACATTTTCCCTTATATAATTCTTATATGAAGTAAACCATGGCAAGTTTGTATAGTTTTTTTTTCTTAAATGTTATTCAATGCCTTGTCCCTGTGAATAAGGCAATCATCAAAATGACACACTGTTGATGCATACCAATCTGTTTTCAAGCCAAAATGAACCTATCAACACAATCTGTCCCCCTAAACACTCAAAAGTCAAAACACTGGTGTTTTGGGTACCTGTGACATAACATCCAATTAACTTCAAATTTGAAGCAAAAAAGTAACAGCATCTCAAAAATTTTCATCTGTGGAATTTATTCATGTATGCAATATTAACATTATTATTATATCATAAATTTATGACATAAATATAAATAAACTTATCAAGAGTGTTTCATGTTGCAGGCGGGTCACTGGCGGACAAGGCAGCCATTTATGCCGGCTATGACACTGTCCCCTAGTGACACAAGCAGACTTCCACCAAAGCACTTGTCAGGTGTATGAAACACTCCTGTTTTCTTTGTCTCATCCCAAGACGTGTGATTCCGATCACTCTGCTCCTCTCCATCAACAACGTCTTTGAATCGACCCTTAGGAAAACACCTCATCAGGTTCCAAATAGGAGACACCTTTGGAATCGTATAATTGACATTTCAAGTGGTGTCAACATAAAATAATTGCCTTTTTCTTGTCTTTGGATGTTTTATGAAACATCTGCAAAGTAGTGGCACCAAAATAATGCTCAATTGCCCTACTTATTGATAATTTTGCCAAGAGCTGATGTGTTTACATAGAGAACATGCTGCCATGATAACATGAAGTGACCCACAGTCCTTTGCAACAGGATTTAGACTGGGAACCCGCTATGATCTTATCGTTGTTTGAACTGGAAAAAGCAGGCGATAATAGATGTCGGTGCAGGGTACCAGTCGATCAATGTCCGCTCCTTACAAATTCTTGTATATTGTTATGTTTAAATCACCGCAGGCTTACAAGGATCGTTAGGGATAATGTTTCATTAATATATTAAGGTAAGAACGTAGTAAAATTGCCAGAAAGACCCATTTACTACAAAAGATACAAACGGATGCATTTTGATGTGTATATTTAGTAGTTTTAGGAGTTTTTTTGGTGCCTTCTACCAGTGTCTACCATTTCACCATTACGAGGCCTAACTGTACAGACTATTCCCACAACTGTGATCGTATCACAGTTGTGGTTCTGCAACAAATGTTTTCTTTTAGTTTACTTTACAAAATACTGTAATTAATATAGTCCATTCCAGTGCCCCTGTCCACCTGTTTTTTCCCAATAATCATTTGCGAATCAAAGAACGCCAACACTTTTTGACCTGAGGGCAGAAAGAGGAAAAAGCGTAATTAACTATTATAGAAATAATAGCCTACCTTATATCATTTTCCTGTAAACAATTTTAAACCATTTTATGAGTAACTAGTCGATTCTGTAGCGACATCTTGCCACTAATCTGTGAAATGGGCATTTCAGGAAATAGTGATGACGTCATAATAGATGTGACATACTAACGAAGCACCAACATTCACCGGGCCAATAATCAAGAGCTGCCTACCCCTGTTTACAGCGAGACTTGTATTCTCCGCGTGCACGTGCTTCACTGTTACGTCACATTACTCTGTATCCATATCCTAGGAAGACAGACAATGGCCACTTATCAGGGACGCCATGAACCACGGATATATATGAAACATGTCAACCAGGCCGTAAAGTATATAATATTTATATCGTGAGTAGGAAAGGTACCAAAAATTACGCTTTTGCCTCTTTATGCCATTGGTGCAAATTTTGTTTGGCAAGTATGACTTATGTAGAGATAATTGCGAAAAATCAAGTGGACAGGGGGTGTGGAACGGACTATAGCCTAGTATAGGATAGTCAATACTTCATTGACATATTCAACAGATGTTAATTTGTCAAGTTAAACTAGTTTTTTATCCAAATTCGAATTTAAAAAGTGTTTCGTCACATAAACTCAGAACATCGGTGTTTTGGCTATGTAGGGGAACCCAACGCAAACTGTCAAATATCAACAGATCAACACGGCATCAATGACACTCTGGCGGGCCGCTGGGAGCATCGACAAAACGCTCAAGCAGCTCACTTGGGATGTATCGAGAACAGGCTATCTACTTACGTAAACAGGAAAAAAATGAAGAAGCTATTCACTCTGCAACTGAATCATATGAAATCCCTGCTCAATATGACAAACTGACGATAGTCACAATGAAAAACAGGCTCTGAAGTTCGTCAAATGTAACCAGGACAGCACCGCTTGTCTTCACGCTGAGTCCGCCATGTTGTCGATGTCCGATAAGAATTATCCAAGAATGGTTTCCGACTTTAGTTTCGAATCAATCTGTCACGATCATTTACCGATTAAACTACAGTAAAATACCAAGGGCCTATCATTTATCGTAAACCAGCAGGTAAATACAATCGCATATCATTAATTTCATTATCTTTATATAAATAAATAGAATTTAAAAAATCGTCTTGCTTACCCATAGGTGGCGTGTCGTCGGCTAGCATCAAGACGCCGTCCCAAAGACGTGCAAATTAATTTTGTTATCAGAAATTTTAACGGTTTTTCTTTTCGTTCGTCTTGCACCAGAATGTTATAAATTATATTCAGGTGCAAATTTATATTGCACTTTATATATTTCGCATATGGTAAGTTGATATTTCAAACACTCAACAAATACTGAAATAGTTCTGGATTGAATGGTTGCCCTGCCACTATAGACATAGTACCAGTGTTGCGTTGAATTTGACTCGATGACTTTTTTACAGTGTACATATTGAAGCCATCTGATTTTTTAAAGTATAAGGAACGTGCTGATGGGGGGGGGGGGGGGGGGGTTATGGTATTATAATATTACAATTATAATCACTCGGTTTAATGTAAACGATAGACACAGTATCCACCCCTGGTCATACTTTTTAATAAATATGAGGGAATTGGAGGCGGATACAGGAAAATGCGGCGCTGCTTTTCGGTATTATGCGTAGGCCTTTATTATTTTGTTTCCCATGTTTTTACGGAAAAACTGTGCACCCCTTTGCCGTGAACACACTGATCAGGAGATATATATATTGTGCTGGTAAGCCTAACTTGAGTCGTTTACTATTAACCGTAATGGGGAACGTCCTTATAATATAAGGCCATCCGTCCAGTACGTAGCATTGACGTCGTGGTTAAAAGCCTATAATCTTAACAATAGGCTAAGAATGACGAATAAACACACAAGAATACATGCGTACTCATAAAGAAAACTGAAAATCCGTGTCTATGATAGTGAGTCATTTTCTGTATTGCGTACAAGTTGGCTATCGTCCAGTACCCATGGAACCATGCCTGCTTGTATTTATGATGTCTGACATTCAACAAACAGGTAGAGATATTTTCCAATATGCTGACTTATAAGAGAATTTTTCTCACACATGTTAGATCTTGTTAAAAGTATAGGCCCTACTAAAAAAATACCGATCGGGCTGGTTATGTCAAGTGACAGCGTCCTTGAAAGACGTTTTAAAAAGGCGTTGTAAACAATTACGAATAATTTTGCATCCTCATAGCGCCTAAATTAAGCCTCCCACTGGCGGTTTTCCTGCAGTTTTTATCTGCGACCAGTCGCGGGCAGTCGGCGATCGTCTGCGACTGCTTGCAACTGGCGTTCAGCCGCAGACTCCACGAAGATTCCCGCGTTGTTTATTTAATCTGGAGATGATAAAGTGGTGTAATTAAAAATATAATTTATAAAAACTCACAATATCAGCCACAACTCAATAGAACAATCCAATTTAACAGGTATTTTTTCTTATGCTCTTATTTTCTGATAACTGTTGCGCCACCGGACGAAGTCTGATTGTACGGACACGGTATTTGATTCCACAGCGCCAACAATTCATCTTCTTTTTCATCGGACATTAAGTCTGTCTTGGGGCGACTCCACATTACACTACTACAAGCTCCGTTTGTTTGCAGACTAAAGCCTGCTGCCCACTGGCGATTTTGCTGTGATGCGACTAAAATCGGAAGTGATCTGCGACGGGTCGCCGATTATTATCGCAAGTGAGCGGGCCTTGCGAGGTGACTTGCGACCATGAGTCGCAGATGATCGCAAGGTTTCTGACATTTCAGAAACCGTGCGATTCCTCGCGACTGTTGTGAACATCTGCGCTCTCTTGCGGTGCGACATGCGACTGAACATAATCCAGTTGGTTGCTGGAGTCGCAGACTGAGTTTGTTTGTGTGGAATTTGGCGTCGCCCCAAAATAGCTTTTTTTTGTCCTCTGAAAAGGAAGATGAAATGATGGCGATGTGGAAATAGCCTCTTACACAGCCTCACTCAAGTCTTGGGGTTGAGGAGCCCCACCGTTTGACTGTGTAAGAGATAACATACGCATAAGAAATGTAAACAGAAGGTGTTTTTTTTTTTAATTGTAACAAATTTTGATTTTGAAGTTTGGCAGTTTAGACAGGTATAGTTCCGGCCGTCCCACAGTGTCTTAATGAGGAAAAGGTTCGTTAGAGTAGAAACGATATCTGGTGGAAGGGTGTACTTTCTCTTCTTCCGCATCATCTTTCAGACAAAGAATATTCCAGACAAGTCTGGCAAGCCTGTTAGCTAGGACTAACATTTAAGGTGTATCCCCTCACCCTACTAAATCTCCTAATTCAGACTTGTTATGTTAGACGTAATAGTTCCGTCCCCTTCAACCCCCCCCCCCCCCCCCCCGGGTAGCACATAGATACAGCTGGCCAATATTGGCGAACTATCGTCCGACAGGTGAGCTGGTCTGATGAAACTACACAGTTTCTATGAGACAACCCTTCAATACATACGGTTTTTATTTTAATAATTTCAATTTAAGCAAGGTGGCGTTATTCCAACTGAGCAAACATGATATTATACATTGTCTCTTCTTCTATATTACAGATACATTGAAGACCTTCAGTGACCAGCAATGGATCGGACAGTCCCCGATATTGGCGTCGAATTGAGCGTGTATTTATACTGTGACGAGACACTGTCAGACTTGGAAGACGAAGGTTACGAGCCATCGAGGAAAATTAGAAAACGAAATGCTACAGGGAAGCCACCATGCCCCTCTTGTGCCTCCTTGGGGCTTTGTGATTACGGGTATTCCCCCAGAAGTGACGGGAAGTATGAAGAGGAGGATTGCAAAGATCAGGATAGGCCCTGCTGCAGTAAGAGTCTTACTTCTCCTTCGCAAACTTCCACAGGCGTTTCTGTAGACCATACATACGGTGGACGCATTTCCCCAGTGAACCCTGATGATTTTACACGAATCAACAACATAGAATGTCAAAAATGGAAACCCAGAAAGCTGGATGTTTGCGTTGATTCATTCCCCTGTGATCTCGATGATACCTCCCCTCTACCGGAGAGTAAAACACAACTGATCACACCTGAGACTGGAGACGGTGCCACAGAAACGCACAGCCAGCCGTATGATAACAGAGTGAGTGATGACGAAAACGGTCATTCGGATTCAGATACCACTAATCCATCCGAAACAATCGACCCTCCAATTGTGCCTCATCGGATTCAGGATGATCAAAAGAAGACTGAGGAACATGAGCAGGATTTCGAGGGTAATCGCCAAGACCAGGTTGTGCCACCTACGCCCACTGATGAACACGTTAACATTGTCTCAGCAAAAAGAGATGACGCACCTAGAGAACTGGTATATTGTGGTGGCGTCTTTTCACACATCAACGGAGAACAACCAGATGCCAAATCAGACATTGAATATTACGAAGAACATGAAACCGAGGACCAATCTGACCCAAATGCCCCACCAGAAGAAATACGCGAAGCACGGCCGGGTCACAGCTCGGACGACCAAAGGGGGGCACAAGTGATGTCACCCTATATCGACGACCAATCAGTACCCCAGGGCATTTGGCGGGACCGCAGACAACGAGTGACGTCATCTTGTTTCGATGACCAATCAGTCCCTGACATCTTCATTGAAGAATAATCAGACTTATCATGTACACCGTTTACACTGTTCCTTAACTTATTGTTGATGTTTTATCACTTGTTATGCGACTAACCTTGCCGTTTTAATAAATTATTGTTAGATTACCAAAATAACCGAATACGTTTGCTTGGATACTAAACCAGATGTATTTATTCAATCATTAAATTAATTTACTTATTAAAACGTGTGAAAAAGTTTCACTCAACCAGAGAGTATATCTTATTGTGTTCTTGCAGTACATCATTAGTTCTCCATGGGACGGTCACCCTGACACAGAAGGTGCTTTAAGTAATTAAAGATCCCGTTTACCGTACATGTAATGAATTTCCTCATTTAAATGTTTATGAGTACAAATATACAATACCTGTCTGAATGACCAAACTCTCTATGGTGCCGTCATGGAAATGAGTGAGCATCGTCTTAAATGTATGCCGGTTTATCTTCTTTTCATGATGTATTTGAAAATGCTTGATCCACCGTGGCGTTGATTCGTAACGGTGAATACCGCGATTGCTATGTACGCTCATGTCACACTCCCGAAGGAATGGGCACTCCAGGTTCTTTAAAACGATGCACTTAACCGGCTGAAACTCACACTTACTCTCAAAAAGATGAAAAAGACATGAGTATACAAAACAAAGTATATTAAATGTAAATTTACATTTCTCTGGATAGGCGTTCTACACAAATGTATCGATGATCTCAAGAGTCCATATAATCGCCCCAAAAAATCACCGAGACCTGTTAACTCCGGAATGTACATTATACATGAAAGTTCCTCTTGGTATCACGACTGCTGATTACTTGACCAACGCGCAAATGACATTGGAATGCAAGCTTCTAGTCCAGGCCTCTTGTCACTGTGTATACACAGGCAATCACTAGCGCTTGACGCCGCTAAATATATCTGGTTCGACAGTCTCGAAACAGTTCTCTACTGATGTACACGCTCACCATACAAGGCGATATCTTGAATCCCTGACACATAGGCTCACAGCCTTCTCTGTAAGAACACTTAGGAAATGTATGTCACAGCAGAAAAATCCTGGATGTATCCAGCACTATGTACCTGAATATGCCACTCACTGTGCACGACAATATTCAGGACCACTCACGATTTGCGTATAAATTGTCCTAGTCTGTTACTGGACTTCACCACGGTATACACAGCGACGTTTACAAGTCCTGTAAATACGATTCCACTCTCGTGTCCGTTAGAGAGGTCAATGTGGCAGCCCGAAAACACTGACGTTCTTAGCTCAGGAACATCGTACCTCAGCTGATCAGACAATACCGGACCCTCCTCTAGACCGGTGACAAACGGTCAGACTCCCATCTCTGGCGCGCTGACCTAGGAGATTGTAAAGTCCTTAAATGATTGTGTTTCCCGCTCAGGCAACAACTGTAGGTTCTTACGCCGTAGTTTTGCCGTAAAGTCCTTCCAGCATCCACAGCTTATATACGCCTGTGTAACCACATCCAGACCTCCTTTTAGCCTATCGTCTCACACTATTATGCGGCCTGTCATTAATTGCATGAATACTAAAATGGACAGGCTTCTAGAAAGCAAACCATGGGGGGGGGGGGGGGGGGGGGGGATCAAGTATGCAGGTGCGTTGCCTTTGAAGTCTACAACCAACCGGCATGAACCGATCCCCAAGGAATTATAACTGTACTGAAACTAACATCAAAACACCTGGGTTCTCTCTACTAAGTTCTCACGCTAACACCTATACATGATATTCCATATAAATGTATAACAAATTATAGAAATAATCATCTGGTTTTACTCCTTACTTGCATATGCGATAAAATAACTAAGTCACAGTTCTCTGGTGACATGCACATCTTGCTTAACCCCCATTTCCCGATTTTAGACCAATCTAACGGACAAGCTACCATATGCTTCGTCAATCATGTATATCTCCTTTTAAACAATGTCGCCGAAGAAATCCTCCAAATATGTTCATATATAGCACACGTTTATGGTGGTGTGACGATAATTATCTGAAACGATGTTTAAATCTGATTCGTTCATATTTTTACACTTGGATTTAATAATTTGATAAATGATATAATATGTTCAGTGCAAATAAGTTTGACATTGGTGAATGACTCGATAAAGTATGTGCATTATGAATGTCCTCATGCATGCAAACATGTGCTTCAGGTCAATAATCATATATGAACACAAATCTCCCCTTGCAGGTCTCGCCAGGACAAGGGTCAACATGCACGGGAAGGCTCCCATATCTGCAGTGGCGGCACCAGGATTTTAAAATGGGGGGGGGGGGGGGAGGGTCAAATGGGGAACAAAAGAAAATTGGGTGGGGGGGGGGGGCAGAAAAAAAAATTACATTGTAAATTGAGCTTATTTCTATGGCGAATTCCTTTCGTATTATAACGTTAACAGAATAACAGGAAAATACACTATATTCAGAGAAAATAACCCAGCACTATATGTTACAGCATAACATAATTAAGATTTGTTATTATTTCACATATTGTGTCATATAGAATGACAAAAATGTCATGACATTTATATTTTTCAAAAGTATTTGCATGGACTTTCCTTTCATGATTTTTTAGAGAACCTGTGAGCTTATGCGATGGTGTGCCGTCGTCTTTCGTCCGTCGTCTGTACGGTTAACCCATGCTATCTCAAAATCAGCAGGAGCTATCATCACCAAGTTTACGCAAAAGATTAGTCATCTAAAAAAACTCTATCGGATTTTGCTTATTTTTTTGCTATATGCATTTAGATAAGGTTTTAGATTAGGGAAAAGCAAAAACAAACAAACAAACAAAAAAATCAAAAATCGTCTTCTCCGAAACTGTCCAGCCAAATTGTTAAATATATCACAGGAATAATCTCTGAAACAATCTCAAGTGTGTTCGAATGGTTCCAGTTCGATGAATTTTGACCGAGTTACAGGAAGCTGAACTTAGTCATTTGGCCAAAAACGGATACTAAAATTACAATATCAGAAAAGGCTGGGGCTATCTTTACCAAATTTGTGCAAATGTGGGTCACATGACTTTTATATGAATTTAAAGTATTGGTTGCGCCACCTGCATCAACCTTTTCTGTTCGAGGGTCATCGGTCATTAGTAAATTAACCCATAATTTTTCAGGAAATAGCAGGACCTAGCATCCCCAAAATTTATGCAAATATCTGTCATATATCAAATGTTTTGGGATTGAGCGTTTTGTGGTGCAACCTGCATTTACTTACATTTTAAGGAGAAAAAGCTAACAAAAACCTTTGAAAATCCTTTCTCTGAAATCATTCAGCCAAATGGTTCAAATTTTTCACAGAAATGACCCAAGAGATAAGCTCTCTAAAGTTTGTTCAGACCGTTTGGGTTTGATGAATTTTGGACGAGTTACAGAGTTTGAACTTAGTCATTTGGCCAATTAAGTATACTAACATAACAATCTCAGAATCGACATCACCAAGTTTTGTGCAAATGTTGGTCGCCACCTACATCTACATGCATGTTTTTTTACGGACAAAAACATCACAATTTTAGCCTCTTTCAGATAAAAAAAAAAAATTTTATGATGAAATTGTCAAGCTGGATCATTTATTTTTTTCACAAGGTTTTTTTTTCAATTATATAAGAATATATGTGATTTATTTATTTTTGGTAGAGTCATAGAAAGATGCATGAAGTTGTTCTTGTGGCCATGATAACGCCTGTTTTAATCAGGACTGCAATAGTCTTCTTCTGGCTTCTGCAAAAATTCTGTAACATTGCACAAAAAAAAATGATTCTTAGGAGGCCTTTGCTAAAGTTTACTTAAAGATTGTTGGAAGAATTATTGGACCTTTAACAATGAAAGAACTACATCTTTTATTTTTCTAAACATTTTGATGAAAACATCCGTCAGCTTGAAAAAAGCATAGTAGCCAAAGTCTTTTAGTATGTGTAAACAGATTTTCCAACAGGCCAAGATTATGTCTCTATCTATAAATAGCTTGGCAGACTGCCAACTATTTCAGTTTAGCAACAGGCCAAAGGTCCGTCTGAATCTATTTAAAGCTTTGGCAGACTGTTTACTGTGACAGATTATGGAACAGGTCAAGAGTTCATTCAGTGCAGCCAGGTACTGGTCAAGAGTTCACCCAGTGCAGCCAGATGCAGGTCAAGAGTTCACTCAGTACAGTAGCTGCAGAGGGCAATTCGTTCCGCTTCACTCGGGGCAACTGCCTTCCTCACATAACCCTGGTAAACCCAATGCACCTAACTCAAGACAAGTTTGATATATTGGCCTGATATTTTGACCTATCTATGCATCTTTGACGGCTTTCTCTATCACAAGACTGGTGGCGCTACCTACAATGACTTTTGCACAGTGAACGTGCATGCCGGCTTTTTTCTCGGGAGGGATTTGTGACTCAATACCTGAGCTGGTATATACGATTCAGCTGTAGACAAGGCACATTGTAAGCCTGTTTATTGTGGGCTGTCATCACAAAAATGATAAACGGCACCCACAGGTCACATTCTGATTCCTGAGCATACACTGAGCAGCAGAGCTTGCAGCAGAGGGTATACATGGGTGCAGGCAGGTATTGCCTGCCTGGTTGTATTATAAGTGTATCGTACGCTTTACTTGTCGGTTTTTTCATCTTACGAATTTTCCCAAAGTTTGCCCAAATCGAGAGGGCGGGGAGGAGGCAAAGGGCCTGACTGAGGGAAATGCATGGTGGTATATATGTATATAAATTAAATGTATATGCATACCATCAGATTTGGCGGTGTTGATAGTGATAAACTAACATACGTGCAGAGAATTATAGCGTTTTTCCTTGTAGAATGATCATTGTGTCAGAATATCAGTCCCTATTCTTCAGTCATTTAGACGTAAAGTTGTAAGCGGCACAGGGTCTGTAAATAGTATTTCTTCATGCACAGTCAGCGACCTCTCAGCCACAACGTTCATCAGTTACATTGTGTCACTTAGAACACTACTATAAAAATGTCTTATTGATCTAACACACTTCACCAATGTTTTTAAGGCTGTGTCTTTACTTGGGTAAATGAATATTTTGCCTATAATTCAGTCAAAGTTGTTAAATTACCAGTGTCTGTTTTAGCGCATATAAGCTTCATGTACAGTGCTGGGATCTTTTTGAAAGTTGTCCCTTTGCCCCCTTCCCCCTTTTTTCAAAAACAATATATATATATATATATATATATATATATATATATATATATATATATATATATAAATCTGCCGTATATGTGTATATATATACTATATAAATCACTGTATAGCACCTGGAAACAGTGCTGGGATCTTTTTGTAAGTTGTCCCTTTGCCCGCTTCCCCCTTTTTACAAAAACAATATATATATATATATATATATATATTATATATATATATATATATATATATAAATCTGCCGTATATGTGTATATATATACTATATAAATCACTGTATAGCACCTGGAAAGCCTGCAAAGTATTACCACCCATGTAGCGCCATCTAGTGGCCCCGTGCCCAATAAAATATTCTCACTACACCAAACAGAGGTAAAATAAATATTGAGAAAAGAATAAATCGCAATGGAAAATACTGTATTTCCTTACAACAAGAACGGAAACGAAATATCACATCAATTGATCCGACTATAATCCCGCCTAGATGAGACGCTAATGCCACCTGTAGGACATCTTATTAACTAAACTTTGCCGTGGACCGTGCCCCGCCAGTGTCCTTGAGATAGTATTCTCTTTTTTCATTCATTGGTGCATAATTCCAGATTATTGAATAAAAAGGAATCTGAAGCCAAGGAAATATTTCCAAGGGCATCATGATCAGTACGCTGCTTATGCAGCGGTTATTCACTGCAGATGTCCCAGATCTCCCTGGCTGTAACCGCTGCTTTGTATGGCAAGGTTCTCTGGGTCTAACCACCAGTGTTGGCACTGAACAAGGAATTTTAGTCAGACCAATGAGAGCGTGGTATCGCATTGTGCAGGTTTAAACAAGCGACGCCCGCTGTCGTTGGCCTAATTCCTGGCTCTTTGCCAGAACCGGACGTACATGAAGACCCACTTTATACGATACATTTTTTGTTCAACATGTAGATGTATCTTATGTTAGTATCGTAAGTTTATCTCCGATACCAACTAATGACGAATGAAAGTTATTACATACAGTATATGCTGACCAACGGCCAAGCCTCTCTAGCCTAAATTACAAAGATATATTTCAAGAAAAGTAAGGGCGACTTTTCATATCTGTGGGGTCACCCGGAAGGAAAACTCCATCGTCATTATAATCACTCACATGTCCATATTATATTCGCGTGCGATCCGCATGTGCAAAGTTTAATTCTAACTTTTGGCCCAGCATCCTCATACGGACCCCTGAACGAAAAAAACCCAGGCTTTGTCATACGGGACCCGTAGGGGCGGATCAGAATTTTGGAGGGGGGGGGGGGGGTCCAAACCATGCAGGAAGACTGATGAGAAAATCTCAGAAAGTCCCCAGGTGCGAAAAGAAGTATGGGGGAGAGAGAGGTCCCTTTCTATACAAGTGGATACTGGTATTTTTCTGTCCCACAAGGAACCCCTCGGAGACTGAATGCGGTGAGTCCCTTTCCATATTTGTGGGTCCCTGCATGCAGATGGTCCATTTATTGCGGTAAACCTATCCACTGATAATCATAATTTCTTAAATTTGGGGGTAATGTTTTAATTTAATATTCAGTTTAAATATTTATATTGGCGAGGCAAGGTTTGATGCGGATCGATATCGCATCTCACTAGCCATGCTTAAATGATGGCTATATCCAATTTAAGCTTCTACAGCATTTTAGCTGGAGTCTTCCGGCTGGCCGATTTCTTTATAATGGCTCTTGTACTTCATCGAAAACCTATTGAAATGTCTCAGTGTTTGTCCACTGTACTTAAGAAAACAGAAAATTATATTTCCTTCTGATAGTACAGAAATAAACACCATATAGAAAATATATAAACTAAATATAGTCAAGTAGCATAGGAAATCACACTTTTTTAGAAAAACTGCAGGTGAAATCAGAATATATTGAACGGTTTTCCTTTCTGTGCATGGAAAACATGCAGTGCTAAAAATTTTTAATTTTGTTCTAGAGACAGAGTGCAGTAAACCTCCGTTCTATGCCAGTGAGTAATTAATTGAATACTATTGATCACTCATATCCATTTTATATACCAAATTTAATATCCTATATGCGTAGTATATGAATTTTGCAAATGATATCATGAGATATATGTTTGTTTTGCTACAATATAAATGCACGGATGGACTCAACACAAAATGATTATAGGTGGCGCAAGCACTCGTGTGAACGAAATAAAGCTGTCCAAGTTCTATGGCACTTAACATTTCAAGACAATGTCTCAAAGCATTCCTGAAATATGGGCATAAATAGAGTCTATATTAGAAAACGGTTGAGAGAGGCGCCACCAGGATTGTGAATAAGATGAAGCTACCCCAGGTCAATGGAAATGCAGAGATCAGGCAACATTTCAGGTAAATAAATCGAACCAGTAATGAGATATGTGTAATTTTTAGTGGCATCAATTTATCTTCAGGGGAGGTTGAATCGCAGCTTGGGAGGGTATCCAAAATTGGCACCTTTTTTTAATAAAAAAAAAAAGACACAGACACCTTTCAATAAATATATTTAAATATATATATATACACACACCTTTTATTGTATTGTGCGACATATTTCAAATATATTACAATTAATATAAATTTTCGAGTATATGTGTGGTCTTACATACCCCCATCCCCCCTTATTGACGCTCCTGGTGATTTTAACCAAAAAATAGATGTAAGATGGATGCTGCGCTAAAATGATTCTTGGTAGCTCCGTCAGCGTTGTGTTTCAGAAATCTATCCAAGGTTAACGAACATGCATGCAAAGTTTTTTTCCTGCATGAGATATTCTCATAAATAGATATTTTGCAAAACCTGTTGTACATAAAACCACTCTTTACATGTATTTTCACCTAAATTGGAAACAATTTGATGGACGCCACTCAAAGACGGAAGGTCAGAGGTCACATCAAATGATATGTCATCAATTCACATGTGCACATGACCCTATCATTATACCAAGTTTCGGAATTCCTTTGAGCGGTTCTCATATAGGCCTATAGTATATATATATATATATATAAAAGTGCATTATATTCAGCACACTATATGTTTTTTTTTTTTAAACATATTTAGTTTACTTGGATTTGCAAATAGTCATTATAACTAATCAAGGCATTCTCCATGGTTCGGATGGTGGTGTTCGCTTGTGTCAAGAGGTGAAGGAAACCGGAGAAAACCGCCAGCCTTGGACGAGCCACAACAACCCACTCTCATAGCCACGCTTGTTTCTGGAATATAGTTATGATATTATCACACCTATATATATTATATGTACGTTTTTCCCATCCGTACCCCAATGTGCTTTTATTGTTGTAAGCTCTCGAGGTCAATATTGTTAACATTATTATTATGCGTGGTTTTACACAAACCCTACTGGATTAAGTTGTAGTTGCTTATTAATTTTAGAAGGAAATTGGGCTTGGGCAACATGCACTCGCACAATTTAAAGAGATAAAACAGCACTGATTTACTAGAATAAAATTTAGTCTAAACTTTCAAATTATCAGGACTGCAGTTATTATTTAAACTAGAGATGAAACAGAAAGATACTTATTAGGTTAGGAAAGATGACTGCAGTTCTTAATGCAGACATGGTCTAAGCCGACTCAGGTGAAATAAATCCACACTCATGCATGCAAAAGAGGGCAGGCATAGAAGGGTACACTGCTCGATGCATGGAAAGAGAGGGGGATCACCAGGGCAAGAGAGTTACCCCAGAGGGGCAGAGTCCTTCGCTGCCTGTGATTGGCCAGTGGCGTCAATTTATCTTCCAGGGTAGGGGGGTGGGGGATGGCAGGGACATACACACTCTCTCATATATATAATATTATATATATATATATATATATATTGTTACGGAACCTAATATAAACAGATCACGTATGCGTGATGAACACAAATAAGTCCTTTAAATGTAAACTCTCGGAGAATGACAGTCCAGTGGAAAGTTCTTGCAACAACCAAGAAAGTAAACTGAAGTCCAAATGCATAAAATCCAGGAGAAAGTCCTTGAAAATCTATGTTTGCCGCATTCAACGGATAAGGTCCTGACACACGCCTCTGCGTCCGCTGGAACCTGCTCTAATGTTCTCTCTCTGCCCTTCCGTTCTAAAACACAGTCCCTTTATATACCTTCACACCCCAAGCCGAGAATTTTCCACTTCTCGAACAGTCTATAAGATCTTGCGCAATCAAAGAAAACACGCGTTTCAGGAATTCTCTAGAAAGACATCGCCGAGCCCCAACACACCATGGTGTACACATGATCTCGCCCCAAGCCAGCATAACAACAAGAGTTCAACCAGTACGGATTAAACAAAGAATGCAATACGCGGCCAGACACGAGCGCCACAACAGGAGTTACGCCCAAGCCACATAATAAAAAGAGCACCTGTAACAATATATATATATATATATATATATATATATATATATATATATATATATATATATATATACTTTGCGTCTGCATGACACATTTCAAATATATATTCTTAATCACATTTCACATATATTACAATTAAGTATAAGATTTAAGAAAATAAGGCATTTTGTTTCCAGTATAAGTTAATTCAAAACCAGGTTTACATTTCATAGCAAACTCATAAATGGAACCAAAGACTATAATTTCTATTTATTAATATATTTCATTTGCAATATATAACTATTATTCTCTGAACAGTGGGGGGTGGGGGGATTACATTGACCATTCCCCCCCTTACCCCCCACCCCCACCCCCCATATTGACGCCCCTGTGATTGGCCGATAGCCGTTGTCCAGCTGATAAGCAACTGTCATGGGCTCATGTCAGGCTATCGGACAATAACAGACCACGGCATGAAAGTTAAAAAGTTGCATGTTTGTTGCAATACTTTTTTACATAAGCTGCTGTCGATATATAATCCTATATTGTTATACTCATCATTATATATGAAGAGTACAAATTACAAAGCTTTTGTTTTTAGTGCTGACCCTTAAACAGAACAACTGATGACTGTATTTGACTTTTATTTTGTTCACATGGGATATATAAAGTAACATCAGTTATACATGATGTGTAAAACACAACATAACAAAGGGAAATTTTAAGTTTATTCATTGTTTAATTATATGCTAAAGAGGCTGCAGCCTATATATATATTTATTTATTTTTATTCATGTACACTTATATATAAATATATATATATATATATATATATATATATATATATATATATATATATATACGTGTAGGCTTATATACACATGCATACACGGTATATGTATATATACATGTATATATATATATATATATCTATATATATATATACACACACACTTATCCGTTTTAAATCGGCAACCTGTTCAGTTAAAGAATTAGTTTTTCATTCCTTCAAATTATTTCCCAGAACAACTCCTTCTTGGAAATATTTTGATGAGATGAAAGACACATCCTGAATGTGAAACCTCACAGGTCAGGTACATTTAATAGTAACACTCACAGATTTGATATATCATCACACAGACGTAGATATAGCTGATTCTGCTGCGGAACTATAGAGCTTATTTATTTATTTATTTTGTATTTTGCTGATCACGTGACCGAAATTTCCTTCAAAAAGTTCCATTGTGATAGATGTGTATGCGTTTACTGGTTATTCGTTATTTATTAAGTAATGGTGGGCATGGGCTCGCGCCCCCGAATTTTGAAGAAATTCGTCGGCCTGAAGACAGCGTGCCTTTAACATATAGTATTGCGCACTAAACATATAGTATTTGACTTACCATAGACCATTGTCTATACTTTATGAATCCTTATATATACAGTGCTTTTACGCATGCATATTGAATCAAATGTGTTCATATGAATAGATGAACTAAATTATTCAATATCTGTCGCCGCGCCCGTTTTCATTTGTGTGTATTACTTCAATGCTAGTTATCAATATTGAATCAGCAGTCAGTGTTAGCTGTCTTCCAACCAGTCTTCCAACCAGGATCGACGACTTCGGCATTTATCAATTCAAAGAAGTTTGTCACGGTACTTACGTATCTATACGTTATACTCTAAAATAACAAGCAAACGAGAAGAATTACATATTAGTAAAGACGATCAAATATTTGTTTCCTTGAAATATTATTTATAACGAACAGATATATTGATTCATCAGGGACACAGACAATCGCGCGCCCACTGCGATGCTTATCCCATAAGGCCATGCTTCATCGTCTGCTCTGGACCAGATTTGGACGGTCTGCCTCTGGCTTTGGTATCCATGGTGCCGTTTCTTCAGTCCAGCTGTTCGTCTTTTCATTGTTCTCACCAGTCCCGTGTTATATCAGGTTACTTAAGCCTATTCTTTGTTTCTTCATTACTTTTTTGCACCCACCTTCGCGCCGGGCTTGACAAATGTATTAATAATATCGTTATGTTATCA
The DNA here is from genome assembly GCA_026874595.1 of Sipunculus nudus. NCBI lineage: Eukaryota > Metazoa > Annelida > Sipuncula > Golfingiida > Sipunculidae > Sipunculus > Sipunculus nudus. Next base: position 22,686,906 of record CM049308.1, on the reverse strand, counting down.
TATGATGTTACGGAACCTAATATACACGGATCACGTATGCGTGATGAAAACAAATTTTGTAATGGAGATAAAAAAAATCAGATTCTGTAACACTAGGCAGCGTGAAATGTCTAGGAGAATGAATAAAGAAGTCAGTGGTTTTTGTTAACAAATAACTATAATTTATTCTTAAAACAACCCTAACATTAGAATAAATTAAATCAATACAATTATACAGTAAAACAGCGGTATAACAACAAATCAATACAATCACACAATAAAATAAACAATGCGCACAGGACCTGGATACCACCACCGTCACAACGACAAGCTCTTTAAAATGCCTATGCCGGATGAAAAGTCCACACCAATCCTTTCGGAGAATAACAGTCCAATGTAAAGCCCTTGAGTAAACTTGAGGCAGGCAGCATTAAATTGTATAGAATTAGTGAAAGCAGAATCTCTGAAATTACTGGATAATCGGACAGGTCCCACAAACTGACATACACACGTCTGTGTCCCCTGGAATCTTCACCCTCTCTCTCGGCTCTAAAACACAGCCCCCTTTTATAACTTCCTGTCCCAAGCCGAGAATTTTCCACTTCTCGATCAGTCTAAGGATCTAACATAATAAACAGTAAACACGCGTTACAGGAATCATCTAGTAGAACATCGCTATGCCTCCACATACCAGGATCCACACGTGACCTCGGCCAGGCGAGAAAGCCCCAAGCTAGCATGACAACGAGAGTTCAACCAGTACGGATTAAACATAGAGTCCAACAAGCGGCCCGGCGGGGGCGCCACAACACGAGTTACGCCCCTGTCACACAATAAAAAGAGCACCTGTAACAATGATTATATTATATGTAAAATATCATGTACTATATCATAGAATTACTCTTTTATCAACATTATATAAATTTTAACATTTAATACAGTAGGCAATTAATTAATTATTCTCTTATTTTTATCCAGATTAAAACAAATCGATTTTCAGGTGTGGAACGATTATTTAATTCTCTAACTCCATGTGTAACTAGAGACCGTGTGATCTTTTCCCTTTTTACTTGTTGGTATCTTGTATAACTAAAGCACGGAAAACTGATCTAGTTATATCCAGTTTATCTTCACTGAACCAGTCTTAGGGTTACAGTGAGTCAGACATAATAGGTGTACTCAAACATATGATACGTATATCAGTGACTCTGGAGGATTTATTTCATACCATTATCACTAGAGAGGTAGTGTATCTATATTAATAGTATCATCTAGATATAGTATAGATGTTTAGATTGATACCTAAATACCAGGGGCCTCAATGCAGGGGTGGGGGATGGGGGTTAAATATCCTCCAACTTTTTAGCAAGGGGTGGTCATTGTAAATCCCCCCCCCCTATTATTGAGAGAATAATATCTATATATTGGAAATGAAATATATTTATAAGAAGAATAATAGACTTTGGTTCCATTTCTAGGTTTACTATGAAATATTTTATATCTAAAATGGTTTCGAATTAATATATACCTTATTTTTTTAAACCTTATACGTTATTGGTATATATGTGAAATGTGTCGCACAGACAATAAAAGGATATGTATATATGTCTGTTTTTTCCCAACCTTGATTACCCTCAAACGCGTGTCCACCCCCCACCCCCCCGAAGGTTAATTGACGTCACTGCTAAATACAAATGGCTGACGAACCGAGGATCAGTCTGGTTACAGTTAGCTTGTAATTGATAGCAAATAATTTTTAACTCAAATTTCACAAGTACACTGTGAGAATCTGCATGCATGAGAGGTACCAAAAACGCATCCACCTTTAAACACATAAAATAATAATAATATAATAATATATTACTTTTTAAAGAGTAAAATCCACGTTGATTTGCTCAAAAACGTTATATAACAAGCAAGGAATTGCAAAGAAAATGACTGTGAATATAATATTCGTTAAAATAAAGATGCATGACTAAAATTTAGATGTTACTTAGGCTATAGATAGAAAATGCACATAATCCAGTATTATACAATATGATGTGACATTAAACCTATATGAAATGATTAAAATCACGGTATAGAAGTAAAACTCTGCACAATCTGCAAAATCACAGGTCATCAAAATATTGCAGACATAAGTATGTCTTGAGCTTCTTAAAAAGTGGCTATAAGATCTCAGTTTGTCTAAATTCCATAGGTAATGAATTCAACAAAGCAGGACCTGTCCCACAAAATGCTCTCTGAGCAACCATGGTAGACTTTGTACGTGTTACAAAGAGAGCACATACCGGATGTGTATATATATGTATACGAATGAATTATAGATCTTGTAAGTAGACCGGAGCTGTGAAATGTTTGGTCTTGAAAAGTAGTATGCATGACCTATATATTCATAAAGTATACATATAGTATACCTTTACACAATATTTATTGTCAGGTCTAGCTGCTGGTGAGGTTGATTAATAAATATGATATTCTTTTGACACAGTAACTGCATGTGCGCTACATTCATCTTGTACAAGTCTTAAGCTAGCATTCCATATGTGTATGAGGTACGTATGCGTATATGCAGAAAGTATATGTAACTATAAAACGGACGCCTGTGATTCCATTCATATGTATGCGTATACGGTACGTATGTAGCAAAATCGGGCCCAAAGTATAGAGCTGTATGAGCAGAGTAGCAATCTGTCAGAGGAATACCTATCAGTGACGTCAAAGTGTGGAACTTCCACGTCCGTTAGCATGCGTTTGCGTCTTCACTCGCTATCCTGATCGAAACGTGCTACATACGCATACATATATACGCATACGTACTGCATACACATGCATGTATGGAATCATTCCAAAAGGATATAATGTGTCCAATTCCCAGCTGCTTTTGCATACATACTGCATATACATACGCATGTATGAAATGCCATACACCTTTAAGCTGGTATTCCGTACATGCGTATGCGGTACGTATGCAGCACGCATGCGTATGCAGCTAAAAAAACGGACGTCTGTGATTCCATTCATACGTATGCGTATACGGTATACATATGAAGCAAAATCGGGCCTTAAAGTATAGAGCTGTATGAGTAGAGACGTCATCTGCCAGGGGAATACCCTATCACTGACGTCAAAACTTGAAATTTCCCCTTCCGTTAGCAGGCGTATATAAATGCGTTTTCAATCGCTACCCTGAGCGATCGAAATAAGCTGCAAAAGCATATACGTCTATACGCATACGTTTGCATGGAATCACTCTGAGAAAATGTGATGGCCATGATTCCCAGCTGCAGTATGCACATGCGTCACGCATACATACTGCATATGCATGTATGGAATGCCACCTTTAGTCGGCCGGTTGAGGGCTATTCTTGTTCAGAGTTCATTAATGGGAGCGGGATATCGCAGGTCTTACACTTGGTTGCACAGTTCGATACGCCCTTTTTGTCTGAACATAATTGGCTCAGTGCCAAACGTCTGGTGGTGAAACCCAGCAAACTCTTCAACAGTAAGCGGTGGTTAACTGAAAGGAGCTACAGTGGAATTTATCGCACAACCACTGCTTATATATGGAGTGCCACTGAGTGAGGAAATATTATAGCTTGACAACATACCTTCAATTAAGCTTCATTAATGAGAGCGGGATATCGCAGGTCTTACACTTGGATGCACAGTTCGATACGCCCTCCCCATTGGTCTGAACATAATTGGTTCAGTGAAAAACGTCTGGTGGTGAAACCAAGCAAATTCTTCAACAGTAAGCAGTAAAGTGAAAGGTGCTATAGAACAAATGCAGCGTACAACCACTGCTTTTATGGAGTGTCACTGAGTGAGGAAACATTATAGCTTAACAACGTATACCTTCAATTAAGCTAGGAAACCGCATCTGGTATGGAATAGGAAAAACGCAAGCAGCGCCACCTGTCTGTACTTAGCAACTGCTCCTCGGTGAATCGCTGAATCTTAGAACACATGCATCGGGTTCAGCAATAATGCATCGTATCCAACATACGCCTCCTTGAACTGTCGCATAAGAACGTGTACTTCAGTCACATATGTAAAACCTTCAAGGACTCCTCCTCCTTTGTTACATGGTGTATTAATTAATATGCAAATGTCAAGAGATATACCTTCCCATTTATCTGAAAGGTCGTTGAAGCTACAGCCTCTGACCCTGATTCACTTACGCATTGTGAGAAATTGTAATAATGAGTTACAATTTATTTGCCTTTTGCGGATAAAAGGAGTAACGTAATCCCAAGCTGGCATGTCTCAGCGATATGTATATAATATGCGACGCTTTGCAGAACCGAACGCTATACGGTTTGTAGAAGAGATGATAGATTATCAAAAACCAGTGCCGCCTTGGTTATGGGCAAGGCGAGATGCGGCAAATGACGGGTTATAAGGGCGCCTTGCCCTCCTAAAAAATAGAAATTATTTTTGAACATTATCGTTATTTGATTATTTTATATAAAATTCAGGGCGTATCTAAGCTGATACATTGTGCAAGCATGAATAAAAAATCTGCAGTTATACACACACACACATATATTTATATATATATATGGAAATAACCACTCGCCCTGAATTTTACCATCTAGGCAAAATTTGCTTATAGTATAATATTTCACATGTTCAGCCATTAATTTACAATGGGCCCTGTCTCCATTATATATGGGGCAGAGTTTACTTAGTAAATGATCCGAGAAATGTTTCGGGTGAAGAGCACCATATATGTTTGTTCACTCATTATCATATAATTATTTTTAAGAATGGGCCTCTAGTTATAATAATGTGTCCTAGCCCTGCAGGGCCACCATTTACAGTTACTCGATACTGGTAAAGGGAGTGTATCGATATATCAGAGTGCCATGCTTAGTCATGACGAGAATCGCACTGCCAGGGTCGATGAGGATACAAATATTTTCGTCATTTTTAAAATGCTTAATGGCTGTATACAGGTTTGCTGTCGACAAGAGTAAACCAGACAAATTATTAGACATGTTTATTTAATTTCTAGCAACGACTACCATGTGCGAGAAAAATTCATTAGTAACTCAGCATATTGGTATATGCACCTGCATGCTGTTGATTTCTAACCGCATGACCACAAGCATGCCTCGCACGGGTTTTTAGGTGATCGACAACTTATATGTGACACAGAGAATAAATTTTACTACAGAGATGGATATCCACGTTTGTTTGTGAGCTATAATGTTAAGATTAGCAACATGTTTACCACGAAATCGATAAAACCGGATGAATGGCCATTGCAGTGCGTTTACCCTGGGCCGTACTCAGGTAGGCTTACCGGTCATATATTAATGCCTATTGAGTGAAGGAAACAATTAATCAGGGGAGGATCCAATATTTAGGAAAAGGAGGGGTCCAACCCTTGCTGGTGACGATATTGGCGATGCAAACCTCGGAGTGTCCTACAGCGGTTGGTTCATGGGGGCATTGTCTCTGCTGTTGTGCCTGCTTACGGATGTTCCGACTTCTGCGTTGTACCTGTGGGTGCTGTTGCCCCCCCCCCCCACCCCCACCCCCCTTCTCCTCCTACTGTAAATTGCCCCCTGGGCAAGCTGGCGGCTGAAAAGGATCTCTGCTTTGCTTGGTGGCATCTGCGTCTACGGCTCCAATCACCATTCTTTGCATAGGGACACTCAAGGAACGGGTCTAAGACCCTACCAACCGGAACGCTCGTAGGTGCATCTTCAGTCAGTCAGGGGTCCAACCAAGGAGGACTAATGACAATAAAAAGGTCCCTAGGTCAAGAAAAAAAGGGGGGGGGGGGGGTCCAGGCCGCTAAAATTAGTCTGAAACCCTTAAAAAAGGTTGCGGCAGCTGAAATTAGGGGGGGGGGGGTCTAAACCCTCTTGGCCCTACCCATGGATCCGCTTCTGAATTTCTACCAATAACTTCTCTGGACATCTGCGTTCGATAAACCAAAAACGCTCCAACCACATGCAAACTGCAGAAAAATGCCCAGAGAGAAGCTGCCGGATGGAGATGGGTTTTTACTCTGCATAACATAACACGCCCTCTAATATGCGGTAAACCGCAGAAAAGTACACACGGCAAGGAGGTTCCCTTCTGTCCCTGTTGACCGAGTAAATTATTCCGCGAGTCTATAATTGGAAATATGAGGTGCGGGATTGAATATTTGGAATAGGTTGTATTCCAATTATTATAATTATCCAATTATTATTATCCATTAATAATAATCCAATTATTATCTATATAATTAATACGCAATTGTTTGTTTCTAGTCGGTGTCTTCTTCTAGGACAAATTTGTTTTCTTTTGCGGAGTTTTTTTCTATTAAGTTGCATAATTAATAATTTTAATATTGCCCCAGTAGGTGCCCCTATTTCTTTTGTGCTTTAAGGTCCTCCATGCACGCATGTCACGCTTTTTCAGGAGGCGCCCAGGAATTTTCCTGCATTTCGAGGTCACTGGCCCGTAAAGACCATGGCCAGAAAGCATGCTCTGCCCGAGCCAAGGATTTTCGTGCAATTCGCGGTCTTGCGGGTCCACTCTTATCCTATTGACCATCGATATCCATCATAACACCTTCAAAGGAATTTTACTCTCTCAAAAGGAAGATTTTTTTTTTAAATTCAAAGCAAAACAAAGATCAAATGACTGTTTGATCAACACTGGGAATCGAGACCTGTTGCACGGCCACCATTTTACATAATTTTAATGGGTTTACAGGTATCTTGATATATACATTATAAGTATCTTTTTCATGATAACCATGGTCTCAATTGTTCGGCAAATTTATGGGGTTTTTTTTACAAAAAAGGTTGTTCAAAATGAAGTCCCACCAACACACATAATACATATTTTCTTTTAGGATCCGCAAACTCCAGGGAATTTGAAAATATAATACCAGTGCATCTTTAAACTGATATGGGTTCTATTAACACACAGGTTCTGCAGTAAGAGCCTACAAACCTCCGCCAGAATCTTTCTATAAATCATGTGACATGTGTTCATGTGTACACTTTTCATGTATAAACACTGCCACGCTTAAGTAACCGGTTTCACCTGGCGAGTGGCAGAAAAATTACATACGAATAGGCGGCTTCTACACGGGGACAAAGAAATCGTCCTTTGTCATAATTGTATTAAGAAAAAAGTTTATTATGGTGATTCTGAATACCTCCAAAATGTAATGAATTGTTCATATGGTTTTACCCTACCCCTCTACATATATTCAGCAAAATCCGAACATAACTTTTTGTGTCAATTGGCTAAGAGGCAAAGTAGATAACCACTGATTTCTTTGCCAATGACTCTTGCACCGAAATCATTAAATTGCTTTTATATCTAGTAGCATTGTCAGTGTTCGACCCGACCTGCTTATTGCAGGTCAATCATAAAGATAAGGACAAATATTAAATCCTAAAGGAATCTATTCACCTGTATCTATACGTCGTATGTTCGCGTGCAAGAGCCTTCGCTGACACAATAATGAGTCTGTTTTCAGTCTTAAGTTTACCCTAAACTGACAACTAAAAACTTTTTCTGTGATATCCTCTGAGCTTCAATTTATACCAAGCAACCTTTTTAATCTTTTACTTTGCTATAGTCATACAATTTCTTCATATTAGTTTCACGGTAGATGGCTTCTATATGAATGCAGTCTTTATGTATATTATATTGTCATTATTCCAGCAATGATGATGTCGTACTCATGTTGTTTATCATACAACAAAAACTCACTAATTATTCCTAGACCCTATATGTGCCTCACGTCTTTTTCCAAAACGTAATATATTTCTTTCTGTGATTTGTTGAATAGCCATTCTTTGCTGACTTTTTATAGGGGAAAGGGTTTCCTGGAGAATCCTAGCACAAAGAATCGTTATAGCATATAGTGAACCACATTAAAAACTAGAATTTGGGTAGTCGACAAGCGACTACGTGTATCCGCCAAAATCAGAGTGGAACGGGTGAAGTGAGGCATGGATTGAGTGGAAGGGGAAATAGAGTAAGGTGTGTTGCATATTAGCATGGATGTCTGCAGTCGCATGTGTATATAGGTTGCGCCACCTACCACTAAATCCCGAAAGCTGTCCAAGTTGTATATATATATATGCAAATTTTTAGGCAGAAAACGCAAACCACTACTTGTATATAAGTGATTTTATCCCACAGAAAACAATCAGAAGGACTTGTGCTAAAATGGTTACAGGTGGCGCCACCAATTTTGTGTATGTAACAGCTATGTGAGATCTATAGATATGCAAAATTTTGGCCCAATCGGTCAAACGGTTCCCGAGGTATGAGCTTAGATGTCTGCAGCGTAAACTAGAATGTAGGTGGCGCCAATTGTCATAAAATCAAGAAAGCTGTCCAGGATGTATAAACCTGCAAAATTTTAGGTAGATATGTCAAACCACTGCCGAGATATGAGTGATTTTATCCCACGGCAGACAAACAGATGGGCGCTCTGCAAAAATGGTTGCAGGTTGCGCCACCAGTTTTGCGTATCATAAAGAGGTATGTGAGATCTATACACATGCAAATTTTCAGAAGATACGTCAAACCAGTCATATAGATATGAGATATAAGCATGGATGTCTGCAGCGTGTACGTGAATGTGGGTTGCGCTACCTGTCATAAAATCAAGAAATCTATCCAGGATGTATACGCATGCCGAATTTCAGGTGAATTAGTCCAACCACTGCAGAGATATGAGTGATTTTAACCCAAGGCAGATGAACAGATGGACACTGTGCAAACATGGTTGCAGGTGGCGGCACCATTTTCTGTGTATGTTATAAAGCTATCCAAGGGTTACATTTGTACAAAAAAAAAATCCTGATCGATCAAACGGTTCCCGAGATATGTAGGTTTATGTGTGGAAACAGACGCACAAACGGACGCTGGGCAGAGAGGAAAGGTCAGAGGTCAACGCCAATTGGTTAGGCACCAGTTTACATGTGACCCGATAATTGGTGTAAGTTTCGGAAAAATCAGTCCATTAGTCTCAGAGGAGTTCTCAGGAAACGAACGCGGCGACGGCGGCGGCGGAACCCGGTCAAAAACATAGTATCCGCAAAACTTCGTTTTCGCGGATACAATAATCCTAGCTGGAATGCCCAGGTTTAAAATATACGACATTCAGTCCCTACCAGCTTATTACAGAACTATTTTTCTTATGTAACCGTGGATTTTCCACGGATACATCAAGTTATTATTATTAATGTGATTTGCATAAGCAAAATAGAGCACGGATTGACGCCACACAAAAACAATCAAAGGTGGTGTGTAAAAGACAAAGCTATCCAAAAGCTATGGACAGACTCAGACTGATACATTAAATCACTTTTCGGATATGTGCATAAATTAGGCCGATTGTAGGTGGCGCCACCAGCCTTGGGTACGAGAAAGCGTTCGAAGATGTTAGGACATGCAAACTTTCAGGAGAATTATTCAATACATCGAACCACACCTGAGATATGTGTGAATTTCACCCAAAACACACTCAGTGGATGGACGCCACGAAGGAATGCAGATGACGCCCCCAGTTTTGTGTACGAAATTACAAGCCATCCAAGATCTATGGGCAGACATATTTTCAGGCTGATACGCCAAACTACTCCTGAGATATGTGTTATTTTCGCAAAGAAATGGATGCACCGATGATCGCTACGCAGAGAGGAAAGATCACGAGTCAACGCAAAACACGTGGCCATAATGGTGCAAATGCCGTCCAGCGGTTTTGGAAGAGCTCTCTGGGAATGTAAGAGCTAATCATAAAAAAAGTTCATTAGGGCCTATTACCATCTATGCATACACAAAAAGAATTTAAACGCCCCCCCCCCCCCCCACACACACATGACGTTGTGTGTGTCCATGTATGTATATATATATATATATATATATATATATACATATATATGTACGGGAGACATGTTTTATTATATGGCCTGCATACTCTATCTGTCTTTAAACACAATTTAAGCCAAATTTAAATTAAACAGGAAATCAAATACCAGAGAAACTGAAATTTTCTCCCGCTGCATTCAGATATGTTCATCATGAAATGGGGTTGCTTTCATTTTGCCCTGTATTGTAGTACTATTAGTATTATTATTAGCATTAGTAGCAGAAGTAGAAGTAGTAGTAGTAGTAGCAGTAGTAGTAGTACTAGTATGTAGTAGAAGTAATAATAGTAGTAGAAGATGCCATTGTTATTGTTGTTGTATCAGAATTAGTATGGAAAACGGTTTATTATCTCACTCAGATTTACATGCACTTGCGGTTTCTGTCCCCTTTTCACCTCACCACCACTGAACGCCTTTTATGGTTTTAATTCATACACGGATTCCAGTTTGAATATTCACTGTAAGAACTTCACAGTTTTATTTACACTTGACACAGGGAGATAAAAAGTATACTTCGAACCCTGCCGTGAGCTCAGCAACCACAAGGGAACAATGACGTCAAACGCTACGCGGACAACCGAGGCACCATCACATTCCTACCAGGGTAGCGGAAATAAACATCCAGATTGGTTTTATATGGCCGAAGCACGTAATTTAATATTGGTTTTCATATGGGCTGCTTTCCCCGGCGGCGCGCCTGGAGTTAAATCTAGAATTTGAAATATGAAAAAGAGAACCATGATCAAATCGCTCAACCATGACACGTTCTGTTGTAAGCCACATGCCACAAAAGCCAACAGGCGTACAAACTAACAATTCAAAATAACGCCCAGGCTATTATTTATGAACTTGCAGCAACGGTGTCGCGAATAAGCATCAAGCTGCGCTGTTATTTCACAGTTAAAGGTGCCCCAACACCTTTCAGACCTATATAAACTAAAGGTAATCCATACGAGCTTTTATAAAATAGGCCAGAAAACGTGGATATCAACGCACCCAGGCTGCTTGTTTTGTTTATATCCACGTTTTTATAATATTTGGGGGCCCGCCAAAATAATCAAAACCAAGTAAAAAAGGGCGGCAAGTCAGATAAGCCAGAGCTTTGCAAATGGCGTTTTGCAACAAGTGACCTTTCTGCCTCTCAATGTATGCAACCTTCCACCTGAGGTTACATGTTTTTCCCTTTTGTCAACGTTGTGTTTACAAACATGTTTTTGGTAAACATGTTCATACTTCCTACCCGGAGGCCTTATAAGAACTTTTCATAACCGGAATAACCCTTAGATCATTAATATATACACAGAGGAAGCCAGAAAGCAAATAGATACTTTTTTTCAACAGGTAGATGACTGGCCACCTTTAAGTAAATAAGTACCTTATCTCGCCATACATAATCTCTGTAATGCATGGTTATGCATGGTTGTATTTTGTATGATACTATGTTTGAGGTTGTCTGAATTTGCGGTTTTGTCTTTGAACAATATGCATGTATGGCTTTAAAAAGACTAAATTTACCAGTTGACAATCAGTGGGCGAATGGGCATATTTATGAATACAAGCGGTATAACATTAATTAGTTACACCATGCGACTTGTGACAGGCGGGTTTTAAATTTTACGCAACGCGGCAGCCCAGTTTCAAATTTTTTTGCGAAGTCATGGTTTGATAAGGGAACTGAATGCGGAGAGTGTTTGGTGGCCATTAATCCAAAAATAACATCCTTGGCTGGGACAATAAATTGGGAGCCGAAATGATAGCTGTCAAAAAAAAATGTCTGAGTCTCTAAAAGAGAGAGAAAAAAAAACCAACTTGGGATATATTTGTATGATAATGCATAAAACAGGCAGGCTCTAAAAAAAGCACAAATGTGGATGGTGTTGTAAACCCTTTCACAGCCAACCCTTGTTTGGACACACTGGTATATGCCACTGGTTCCCCCTGTGAGACTAGCCTTGCCTATCACACAATGAGCCATCTACAGCCTACACAATATCACCCTGACGTAACCAGCAATGTCCCTGACTGAAACGGTAACCAATCCTGACACTGCATGGCCAGACGGTTTGGTTCTCCAACGATCTCCCCCCAAAAAATCAAAGACTCTTCAGGGATGAAAGGCCGGCCCGTCATGGCTCAATGCCCACATGCCGGTGATAAACAATCCCAGTAAGCTGGTTCAGAATATGCACGTTCACCTCTTGACCACTTGTATGACTGCGGAGTCAGAAATGTCATTGCTCTCGTGTTTACAATTATGGAGACCGCCCCCCCCCCCCTTAAAAAAAGGTTTAAGCTAAAACACTTTCAGACAGGCCGAATTGTATATTTTTACCTTATAATTACGTTGCAGAAAATTCGAGAGAACAACACACATTGTTCGACCATGTATATGCTGTATGTGTATTTATTTGTTTAAATAATGGTGCATGCATGGGCGCCAATTTACCTTCCAGCAAGCTTTATTTAGAAACAGATCTTTGCTAAAAAGAAAATGATATATTGTCATTGAATACCGATATTTTATGAATATGAATAAAATATCGCCTAACACATACGTTTGTTTTGATAGCAGCATATATGAAAACGCCATTAGCAAAGTATATGTGATTTTTGCACATGGCCAAAAAATAAAGATATAAATATAAATAAATATTTATATATATACATATATATAACTAGTCAGAATTGGTCACATACTGCCCGTGGAGAGAATATTTATTAGGAGCTGTATTTACATTTTCAGACATGCACAAACAGATCCTAAACATAGCAATAAACATAAAAAACATGGCAATAAATGGAAATAAATTACATAAATAACATGCACGTATGATGCCAGGGAAATTTATCGATTCCAACTGATGTTTAATGTCTCAGAATGTTTATTGGTTTACGCAGTCCATAATAAAATCGAAAATTCGGTTCCTGTTTAACCTCCGGCCCGTCCCTTAATTTCCAGTATTAACCAATCATGCTTAACCCCCTCCCCTCCCTTTTTCCTACTCCACCCGACTAATTTGCTGGACGACAATGTATTTATAGGCCTTATAAAGGTTCTGATTTAACCGGGAGCCTCGTTTTCGGAATGACGCTGCACCGAACAAAGGCGAAAAGAAAATCGATTTATGTCTTGGGTTTAGAAGGAAAGCAAAACAGTCGCAGAGGCCGTAGAATGCGTCTTAAATGCCGAGGAAAACCTGCAGAACTGAAAAAAAAATATGGGAAGATCCGTTAAATACGGGCAGAGACAGTTACTACAGCATGTTTTATGAGGATTACAGAGTTAAAGTATGTTTTAATGTAAGGAAAAATAAGATAACAAATTATCGCAAGATAATTCATTAAAGAAAATAGCATTTTATGTTTTGCGCGAATTGGAGTACGAAATTTGTTATAAGAAATATATGAAAGAATAAAATTCTTTGTCGTTATGATGCTTAGAAATTAATATCAGTACACTATAGTATACACATTTTTGTATATATATATATATATATATATATATATATATATATATATATATATATATATATATATATATATATATTAGTAGAAGTAGAAGAAGAAATTTGTTTTAAAGATATAATCGATGATTAAAAATTAAAAATCGACTGATGATCAATTATTAATACTTCCTATATAACCTTGAAACCTGCTCTTTACTATAGTATCTAAAATATTGACCCTAATTAATAGTCTGAAAAGTACATCGGTTTTAGTGTAATGAAACCATCAGTCCGCCCGCATCCAAGTTCGACTTCCCGTCGGACGATTGTTGGCTGCGCAAGTTAGGTTCCGTTTTGATGCGGTTTTATTTATTTTTTTTTTGTGTTCGTATATACCTGGCAGGATAAGATTCTTTGCATGCATGTGCATACATTATCGTCTGTAATCGAAAAATGCAAACAATTTAATCGATTCTGAATTAAAACGACAAACCATCGATTTAATAGATTAATCGGCACACCACTAAATTATATACATATATTGCAGTATGGACACCAGCAACGTTTTAGTGAATAATATACTGGTGTTGTTAACTTCTTATTCAGAGGAAAAACTGTGTTTATGTATACGTGCTTCTGACTTTATAAATGCTTAATTTTACTAATTTTTTATGCACAGCAAATGTAATTACCATCGTTTAAGTTGTCATAGGCCAAATATATATTGGCTCCAAAACCGTGTTTACATTCACTTTTTCGGTTCATGTTCAAAAGCTTATTCAATTGACTGTATATTTGTGAATATTCGTTGATGATGTTCCTCAATGCGGATCATGTTCCGGACCCACACCAAATTTAACGATTCTTCTTTGGCCCATTTCGGAAATGATCTGAACATTTCATGAGATTCCGTTCATGAATGCTTGAGTTACATTGTGAACACAAACACACACAAACATAGACGGGGTGAACGCATTTAAACCTTCTATCCTGGCTGAGGCATTAACTGTAAACATATACATTGTATAACTAAATATATAGGGTAATTCTGGAGCACTCGTTACAGTATATTCGAGGCTGGTCTGCTTCTAAGATGGTTTATGGCACCGCATGCTAGAGAGATATAATGAACTGTGTAGTGCATTCAGAATTATCATGAATTCTGTTTCTGCAGTGCTTTGCTAATATTTCCGAGACAGACTGTTGACGGAATCGATTGTCACACAAGAGGCCTTACATGTATAGGTGTAATAAATGTGGCACTGTAACTGATCATGATGACCAAAAAAAAATGCAAAAATAATAAAAAAAAAATAAGATGAATTTATCGATCAAATTAATAAAAATATAAGGTTGATATGTTCTCCAATAAGCTGTGTAAAATTTAAAATTCTGCACAAATTTACTTAGGATTAAAAATTGTAACACTTGCAAACCCTGTGTCAATGAAGAGCCAAACATCAGGGCCCTCGTTGGCCACAAGGAACATGCCATTAAGACCCTGCGGGCCCCATATGTGCATGTTATCGGGGTGAGTTCTTCCCGACATCTGAATGAGATGTTGGCAAGAATAATAAGGGCCCGCAGCTTTGAAAAGGCGATGTTCCCCTTCTCAAACATACATTTACACACACCCACACACACGCCCAGAAAATTAACCTCATTAGCTTTATATACACACACACACACGTTACATACACGCCTACATATTGCTCTGACCACATCAATATATATATATATATATATATATATATATATATATATATATATATATACTGCTCGAAGCTTAAAATTCACGACGTACGTCACGTGTGCTGGCTTGTGTTTATTGGTTTTTACATTATATGCGCAATACACATTGCTATTGGTTTCTGTGCACGTCAACGTGTATATTGGATTCAGACACACCTGAGTCTCAATTTATCTAATCAATTAAACAGAAACGGGTGGTTCTGTTTGATCTGTAAATGACGAATCACATATGCAGACCTATATGTACCTGTGCTATAACTAAATGCTACGTGAGGATACCCATGGCGCATGCAGGGAAATTGGATCAACACAGGCCTAAAATCCGGGTACCTTTCAGATATACAAATGCCGATCGGAAAAGGCCTATACGCATAAGCAGTCTGCATATATGGGGCTGTGTTCAGTTGCAAAATGGTGATAACAAGTCTTGCAACAAGTTTTAATAATAATAATAATAATAATAATAATAATAATAATAATAATAATAATAATAAGAAGAAGAAGAAGAAGAAGAAGAAGAAGAAGTATAATTATAGGCCTATTGGATTTAATTAAATATTAAAGCTTATAGCTGGGTTAAAACAAAAACAGAATATAATCATTCATACTTAGGCCTAATATTAAAACTGCACATTTAAGAAGAGGAAAAATACATGGCTATAGGGTATATATTTATTTATATAGGCTATATATATTTAATTATTTATAAAGCTGTCGTCACGGAAATCAGTGTTATCACAATACCACTGTTGCCAAGTGGGGACGGTCCCTCGGTCCAGTCCACACTGCATACGTGTCAAACATGCGTGTTGGCTTGGCGAAAATAGGCCTGCAGGAGGGCTATAGCAATGGGTGCACACGCACAAACGTACAGACGCGAGCGTGCCTTTTGTCCTGTAGTGGTTGTGGCTGCACTCGCGCCAGGCATATAGTCCTGGCCACAACGTGAACAATCAATAACTCCTAGCTCCCCCCCCCCCCCCCCGACTCCTGTTAGGATCTTTGGATTTCAGCTATTAGCTCATTATATGCGTGCTGGCACTGCGGGTATTTTATCTTGTAGGCCTACTATTTACTTCTGGGCGCTGAGAAATTAATTAACAGCTATCGCAGGTCTACGGAAAACTGACAATTAAGGAGATTTTATTAACAGACTATACATAAGTGTATAATTTTAAAATATACATCCATATATTATAAGTTAAAGATCGCTTCGTGATATTTTTAATTAGTATATTGAGTAGGGCCTTTGGATAAGGCCTATGTTTATGTCTGCAGACCCCTATTTGAAATTATATAGGCCTATAGGCCTCAACTCGAGTCCACGGGATACTCAAACACAATTTATAAATTAGGTCTACATTTAATATAGCACTGAGTTTTCTTTAAAAATTTACTAAGTTTATATGTTCATGTATAAAATAAAATTATGTGTAATAATAATATTGTTTATATGAAGGAAACGGTGCTTTCACACATGCACCAAGACACGTCTTTGTTGGAGTCAGACGATAGCGCATAAGCGTTCAAAATCTGGGTCCCAATTGATGCATGGTACGACCAAGGAGTAATCCATGATACGTAAATATATTATATTTTCGACCAGAAAACAAAGTTATTTCAATCAGAAGATACAGTTAACAACTTAAGGGTATATTTTATAAATATATAGTTTTTTACTTTTATGAGGTAGCAGTGGTACGATGGCGCACAACCCTCCTTGCATAAAAGTTTCTCGTCTCGGCTTCATACGCTTCTTTACAGCCATATTGCAGACACTACAGTCATAAAGAAAACAGCATGTATATTTCCTAATTATTTATTAAACTTAAACATGAAAATATTTACAAGAATATATTAATAAAGAATGAACTGGAAGCCGGGCTTGTGTGTTGACATCCTAGCAATATAACGTCGAAATTTTCATTTCGAGCTCTCGGAATTGAGCACTGGGACTATATTCCTACGCGGTGCTATTATTTAGGTTTGCCGAAAAGCGTGATAAGAAAAGTTTTGGGACTAAAAATAGAACGTTTCTTAAATCGACGTCTTTTTTCTTAATTTGCAGCGTTATATTTGCCAAGAAACCGCTTGATAAAGTCCAGTATAGGCACTATATTATTGGACGGATTATTACTGCGTTCGTCAGCCACAACGCAACCGTCTAATGAATGGTTTCACGGGGGGAGAGTGTCGTCTTGTAAAATTACACTTGGAAAAGTTTGCAAAGTGCATGCGAGTTTCTGAAATCGAAAGGACATTTAATTTGTAAAATTACAAAGACATTATGGTCATGGCAGACAGGAACGGAGACGAGGGGAAAGTTGGAAGGCGTTCTCGGGGCCCGAGCCCGAACGGGCATATGTCCGACAGCAGCGCCACCGATGATTCCGAGCACGGTGAGAACTAAAAATATCCTTCATTAAATATTTTTTTGTGCGCAATGTTTACGTCAGGTGAGGAGAAAATAATGTAAAATAATTATAAATAATCTCTTGCGTTCTTTTATTTATTCAGTTTAAATGTATAATTTAACTCAATCTCTTTTATTCATTTCAGAAAATGGAATGCGGGTAGGAGCGGATTATCAAGCGGTTGTTCCGGAGTATTGTCCTGGTGAGAATTTTATTGACATGTAAAATTTCATAAAACAGTTAATATGTCAGATCATTAGATGATGTATGTACTAATAGATCGAAATTATTTTGCATTTAAAATGCTCAGAAAGAAACATTGCAATCACAAGTTTAGACTGTTAAACTTTTTATAATCAAAAAGTTTTAAAAATTAAAAAAAAATGTATATTAATAAATGTCTGTATGCACTTCAAGTCTTTACCAATTACATAACCGTCTTGACTGTGTTTGCCATTGTTGTAAAATTACGTGAATATGCTAAGAGCCAGCAAAGTATATTCCATAGCTTAACACTGAAGAAACAAACACCGTATAGATAGAAATACTCAGTGTAAAAATAATTGTTTATGTGGAACTGGTACTTTTTAAATGTAATATTTAAAAAAAAATTTCAAATATTTGTTAATATTTGAATGTATAAAAGGTGAAAAAAAATGATTGTTACCCAAAGCGAAGATCCTCTCCTGTTATAATCTGAGCCTTAGGAATTTAAATGATATTTATATGGAAAGTAAGTTAATTGCATATTTCTTCATATCTTCAAAACAAATGAACTTCAGAGTCTTTGTTTTTATCCAACTCATTTTTAATCATGAGATATTTATACCACGTTTAACTGAAAGGATATTTCATATACAGATTTTTAACATCCAAGTGAGTCCATTAAAATAGGTCAAAGTGACCGTATTTATTCACAACCTCTAATAAAGAAAGAATGCTTTATGTACTTTTGTAATATAATGTATGTTCAGTGATTTAAGATGTATGCATGTTTATACGTGTCATGACCCTGGTAACTTGGTCACTGTGACCTTATTTCTTGTTAATACAGAAATTGCTATTATTTGCATCAAACCTCCTGGTACAGGTCACATGACTTTATAAACTCCTTTTTAGTTGAAGATTACATTTGCTTTGGCATATTTGATACTCGCACCATCTTTACAAAAAATAATCTAAGAAAAAAAAGACATGAGTAAAATTAAATATGGGGAAAAAGTTTATTTTGCGTACTGGGGACAAGTTGCAAAAGATGTTTTCAAGTCAGGTTTGCCCCAGACAAAACAGGAACTATTTGTTTATACATTCTGATAGATAGCTTGTGTCATTCATTGACCAGAGATGTCTTATTAAACAGGAAGTTGTCAGAATAATGTTTATAAATACTTGTGGTTGAATGATTGAAAAACACATCCTCATGCATACATCTGGGTACAAGTTACTTTCATTTCCTTTAACTAGTTTTAGTTGTGCACTTGTGCTGTTTTCTTTCTTTTTATACTGTTTATATAGATAAAGATAACACTACATAAAATTATAAAAACTGATCTATCTGATCCAGTTATCTGCTCAACTTGGTCTTAATAACCCAGTGGCAATTCACTTTAAGCAGGGTATTCTGAACAAACGCATGGAAGGTGTGGATAATGGATATACTGTCTGTAGGCTTGTAGTTGCTCTGTCAAATCATGGGGCAACATGTTAATCATGAACTTCATTCAGAAAGCAGTATCTCGCTATAATTTTAGGATATGGGCGTGGTAATAAAAAAGTGTTATTAATTCTAAATTTTGCCGATACACGTCCTCTTGCCACCAGTCTCCACAGATACCTTCTTGTTTCTTGAAACTTCTCATTGGTCGTGCCATTTGCATGTGATTTAAAACATGGATGTCTCAGGTCACATGTCGAAATTATGAGTATACTCCTAGTTAACATATTTCCACATTATAACATCATTTTACTTTTTGTGGTACAATTCTTAGCTATACTGGTAGTCAGACTGAGCTGTTACTATTTAGGATGTGCTTATACAGATGTTGATACAGTTAATTCAATAGTGCAGAATTATATAACAATAAATGTAAAGTTTGTAAATCTCATGGGCTCTATTGTATAACCATTGATGGTCTGTGTATAAGAGGAAATGCCATTAACTCTAACAGAATGAAGAACGTGATCTGGTTAAAAAAATGTCTTTGACAGATCTTGTCTGAAGTATGATTCTGTGACAATTATTTTTGCCACAGTTATCAGCTGCCTCTTGGTACCTCTGGGAATGTCGCCATTTTCTCAAGTGAGAAAGAAAAGCTGTGTTTACTTATTGTTTCATAAAGAAAATTACCCAAGGTAATTGCAAAGGATAATCTTTCTGGATTGTTCTGAAATTTATTGTGCCCATTGATCTTGTATAGCTCTTCCTCGAACAAGACTAGTTGTGCCACCTATAACATGATGCTTACATAATTTTCATTCTTCCCGTTTCTTCACATCATGGATTCAAATGAAAATTAATTTTCAGTTTTTAAAAACTTTATCCATTGAACAAGACCTGTTGGGCACATATTTCAAATGTTTGTAGGTATGGGTCTAAAGGAGAAAGCCTATTTTAGAACACGAGTTTCTCATGTTCTCAGGATCCTATGATACCACTGATGTCAGAAAGTTCTTGTAAGCATTATACTTCTCATTGAAACTATGTGCCTGTCATCATTTGAACAAAATTTCACAAACATTCGAGAAAATGCACCATTACCTGTCCACTTTATTTCATGAAATGTCAGAAAAAAAGCCGCATAAATTTCCTTGTTATTAACTGTTTTTTAAAGACCAGTTTCACAAGCTACAGTTTCAACTACAATAAGACCAAAGCATGTCAAATTACCTGATAAAAAATGTGTTTAAAAAATTTTCAATCCATGCCAGTCAATTCAACAAATCTTTGTTGCATATGCCATGGATTGAAACATTTCTTGCCTTTCCTTTAAATCTAAAGTGTTCCCTTTATTCCATTTTAGTTTATCAGGTTTTGGGTCATCAGCTCAGCTGCTGAGTGCCATAACCGCTGGGTCACTTGTTATGCACTACACTGACCTTACCTACCAAAATGCCAGATGTTTACGGTTTACTGTCAACCAAACAAGGATGCTTTAATTTCCTTGTAAGGTTCAATGAAAGGGACATTTTAGTTTGTAGCTTGAATGGCAGTGAATGTACTAATTTTTTGTTGCATTCTCAGTGAAACAAAATCTGCGTTTTCTCTTAGTGTATTTCAGTATAAACTGACACATTAGGCCAAAAAAAATAAGGTATGGTTCTCAGGCATTTTTTTTTCAGGAATCAGTGCGGGCGGGCTGTATTTTATTTTCGACCTTTTTTTGGATGTTTCGATAAAAATGTCATATGATCAGGAAAAAGCATGAAAATAACAAAGTTTTTGCTAAATACTACATAAATTGTATTATTTATCTTCATAAAAGATAAAAATCAAAATAAAAATTTTTGATGCCGGGGGTTAAAATTGATGCGGGCGGTGCCTGAGAACCATACCTTTTATTTTTTTGGCCTTATTTGTTAATGATAATCATCTGGATACTTTTACTGAAATTTGATGGGTAAAGAGGCTTCAGGTAGATGTGACTTGTGGGTACGCTCTCTTTGGTATTATGCCAGGGGATATCAGATCTGCTGATATAAAAACTTATATGCATCAAGTCATTCATATTAAAATGTTGGTTGAATAGTGGTTGAATTATGTGGTCTATATTGTCAAGGCTTTTTGAACACGGTGAACTCTTGCTTTTTTGTCAGTTTGTGCTTTTGCATGGACCCAAACTATGTTAAGATTTTTGTTGCCAAATTGACATAGATCTGTGAATTTGGCAACTAGCAGTTGCAAACCAATAAATGGTATATTGTTAAACCTTGCTGGTCTAACTTGTCTTAGACTCCTGGAAGTTTTTCTGTAAGCAGATGCTGCATAAGCCTGTTTTGTTGACTGACCATGTGCACAGTTACTGTGGTAGAAGATTCTCTCAGCCTATCAAGTGCTTTAATTTTGCATCAGCTGATCTCATTTAGCCTATCAATGTGTTGGGTGCTACAGCAGCTGTTTTCTTTCAGTCATTCAAGAGACCTTGAAGTTGATGCCACATCAACCGATTTCTCTCAGCTGATTTCTTTCAGCCTATCAGTATCAAGGCACTTTGACACTTCATCAGCTGATTTCTCTCAGCCTATCAAGGCACTTTGGCACTACATCAGCTGAATTCTTTCAGCCTATCAGTATCAAGGCACTTTAGCACTACATCACCTGATTTCTTTCAGCCTATCAGTATCAAGGTCCTTTAGCACTACATCAGCTAATTTCTTTCAGCCTGTCAAGGCACTTTGGCACTACATCAGCGAATTTCTTTCAGCCTATCAGTATCAAGGCATTTTGGCACTAAATCAGTTAATTTCTTTCAGCCTGTCAGGGTGCTTTGGCACTACATCAGCTGATTTCTTTCAGCCTATCAAGGCACTTTAGCACTACATGAGCTGATTTTTTTAAGCCTATCAAGGCACCTTAGCACTACATCAGCTGATTTCTTTCAGCCTATCAAGGCACCTTAGCACTACATCAGCTGATTTCTTTTAGAAAAGATGCTTGGCTGCTATATCAGATAATTTTTTTCAGCCAGTCTAGACACTTGGTTGCAACATCAGGCTTCAGCTGATTTCTGCTATACCAACCAGACATTTGTTGCAACATTAAGAACATTGATTGGATATTTAATGGAATGTTATTTCATTTGACACATGTCAGAAGCATGGCTGTATTATATCTAGTACATGTGAAACTGAGGTTATTTATATTAATCTGAATAAAGGGCTGAAGAAGGAATCTTGTTTATCCATATTTCATTCAGTCTACAATTAGCAACACCTTGCAGTGGTGTGTTTTGTAAGTTGTGCCGGTATTATTCCAGTTTGTGATTCAGCCTTCTTGAAATACTGTTGATATCAGTGAATGTTTTTTTTGGGGGGGGGGGGGGGAAATCAGTGGAGACATAGCCTTAAATTAATAACTGAAATTTATTGTCACTTTTTAAACATTATTTCCCTTATTCAACCCATTATTGAGTCAGACATTTTAATTTGCAAGATTACTGTGGAAGGGAAAAAAAATAATGATCATCTTTGTATGACTTGAAATATAATAATAATAACCTCAGCTGAGCTGAGTTTGATTGAAGCTGATTACTTGTTCACTAGTTATTTTATCAAATGAGGTGCAGTATAGATGTGATGCTTTAAAGAATAAAATGCCAGGTAGGCCCGGTTTGATATGTTGGCTGGTTGGGTTGTAAAATGCAGGGCCCTGAGGGGATGGCGTAATATCGGTAAATCTGATGTGCCCTGCACCAGTCAGGCTAGTATTGATCAATATAAGCAGCTAGCTCCTTCCATTCTATTGCTTTGTGCCTCATCTGTTTTAAATTAGGTCGTGTTGACCTGATTCCTAGAAAAGATCAGGATTGTGTTTATTGCAGATTTAATTTGATGTGTTTCTGGACAAGGCAGACAGCAGTAGCTTTGTTCTCATGCTGAGATTAGCACTGTAGTCAATGCTATAATCCATATTATTATCAGAACCACTGAGGTGTTATATTAACAGCATTGGCTATTGTCCTTTAGAGTCATATTAACAATTCCACTATTTTATCATATAAAAATCAGAGAAATGGGATAAAGAAGTCTCAAAGATTGTTCAGTGCTCCCAAAATTCTTACCAGTTACAACAGTAAGGAAATATTGTGCTTGAAGGTAAATTTTTTTTTTTCTTTTATTCAGAAATGTGTTATGCTTGTAAATGAAGGCTAAGTCAGAGGATTCAGAGGGTGTACCAGGTGTAATGATAGGTGAACCTTAAATAAATTTAAATTAAATTCAGCCCATATTCCCTGGTTCATTCCTGCATAAGTGACTGTATATTTGTGAATATTTCTTTGAGGACATTCCTGAATCCAGATCTTGTGCTGGATCCATGCCTGATCTTATTGATCCTGTCCCAAAATGGCCTTAAAAGTTCATGAGATTCTGTGCATGAACATTGATTGTGCAAGATGTGCTGTGGACAAACACATGAACATGCTCCAAAGATTACATATTATAAGACCGTTATTAAAAAGAGGTATCTGGAGTTGATTCCTGGAAGTTGTAATGGAACCAGCATTCCCCTCACTGGAATGTAAATTTTCTGGGATGTGTTTATGCCAGTTGTTGCAAACAGTTTTTTCTGCTGCCTGGCACAAAAATGGAAACATTGATTCAGTGGCAACCCAGCAGTGTTTTTTATCACTTAAAAAATGTTTTGTGTCATACTTGAATTATTTAATAAGTTATAGAGACACCAACCTATCAGAAACACATGGTAATTTATTAAAGCAGGGGAAAAAATTATTAATGGCAAGCTGGAAGACAACCAGTGGCACTTATAATGAATATTTAATATGGGCCACCTTTTCACAGTGTGCCATATTTACTTATAAAATAGTCATTTATGCAAATGTGAAGATGACTGTTATTAGTGTTAAAATCATATGATATGTCATACGAAATATGATTGGCTGTGACCTCATTAAATACATTCGGTATTGAATATATTATAAATGTCATGACTCATGATGGGGACCATGTTTGCTGAGCAGAGCTGTGGCATATTATATAATGATTATCCTTAGAATTTTCAAAGAATTACCTGGATATAACAGTGTCTTTCAACTATGAAGTCAATAAATTCAATAAATCGATCCCTGGTTTACCGTAACCTTTTTATTCAACACTGATTGACATTTGTCTGTAGGGACTGCAAAGTGCAATGGCTTTAAAAACACCTGCGTCTTTGCTGAACTGTCATGTTAAAGTTAAACCCTCAGACATTGTAGTTTCCTACCATGTTTCATGGATGCGTTTTGCCATAATCTGACGATTCTTTGCCTCTGCCAGGAAGGTATTCATTCATCCATCGCCATCAATGTTTGTGTGTTTTTTCACAACTTTACACTCCAAATCATGAGCTATGACTGTGCAGCTGCAAAGCCGTTGACACCAGCATGCTATGAGAATTTGACTGAGCTCATCCCTTTTGTTCCAGAATTTGGAACATATCATTTGAAAAATTTTTCAACATAAGCGATCCATGTCTTGCGTGGTGACTAAAACTGTGAACTGACAGACCTGAGTGTCTTAGGGTGTATCAGCTCTAGAAAATAATCTTGCATAAGGCCACTTATTTGCATCAGTTCCGTTTACTGTAGTCTGCTTGAAAGGCGGTCAACAGAAGTTCAGTTTACTGTAGTCCTGTTTAACACAATAAACCAGTTTATGGTGCATACAAGCAAATCCATTTGAATTTTCTAGTGTGGGTGAGGCTAATTTTGCTACCATTAGACCTAATACTTCCCATGAAATATCACATTTTACGGCAAGGTAAATCAGCATAGCAATTAAGTTAGGTTTAGTATAATTGAGTTTAGATATGAACCAGTTCATATCAGCTCAGGTCACAAATATAACCAGGCATAACATTTTCAGAGCCGTAAACAACATTTTCAGAGTTGTAAACAAAGTTCATTACACTGCTTGATGGGCAACCAGTGAAGCTGCATTAACACTGACGTTCTTAGTCATATATTGGTGTTTTGCATGGTAATGACATGTGCTTCAGAGTTCTGTTATCTGTAGCACTGAATTTGTTAGCTTTGTAACATGTCCAGAAATGTGAACATCTTTAATATTGAGATTCTGCTGTCAAATTTTGTCCGCTTGCCAGCTGCCTGTTTCATTGGTTGTGGGTATCTTAGAATGCTTCTATATTTATCCTCAAGACCATACAGGTTGTATCCTGCTAGGCTTCAATCCAAATTAAACTCAACAGTTTCACAGCACTTCATTTAGGCCATACTTATTTAATTTTTCGTTTCTCAGACCCGCCGACCCTAAGTTGTGACAATTTGGAAAATAAATATAACAGTGTCCCTGTCGTTATTTTTTTGCCGCCGTTATAAAATGTGTCCATGAGTCGTGATATAAATCCCCTTAAAAAAGTAAACTCGCAGTCACCTCCTACAAAATGCGACCCACACGACAGAGTGGATTGGTCATTTTTTAAGTCACAGCATTTGGCGTGCCCATGGTAAGTGAAACATTTCCCTTGTCTTTCTCATGATCATCTAAAATCCGAGAATCTGCGGAGATAAAAAGATTTTCGTCGGAGATCTCCCTCAAGTCAAACCGTTCAAATGTTCTCCTTCACACTTTCACGTTTCATCACGATCTCACCCGATTTCACTTTGTTCTTCTTGTAATGATGGACCTTACGTTCGAAAACTTTAAAGGTGCTGACTGTAATATATTATATCAGCAGGGATTGTAATATTTTCCATAAGGTGTCCGAAAAAGTCTGGCTTTTGAATGGCTCTGCCGAGCTCAGTTTCGGATGCCACCTCAAGGCAGGGTCACGATGGAACTTTGTGACTTTCTTGACATCGCGTGGAAAATCCTCTGTAGACAAGGAATCATTTGGCCGAAGGCTGAAAAAGTCGACTTATTTAAACCTTTTCGTTAAAATGGCTGCGAACATGTGACTACGAGGTTGTGATTAAGGAAATTCTGGATGAAATCGGCTACTTTCGATTATTTGGATAACCGATCGTTGTGTGTACGCTTGTACCATCGCATTTGAGAGCACAGGAATTGTTGCACACGGACAATTTTCCGCCATGAAATCACATGAATAAAACTTAACGCGCATGCGTGTAGTATACTATGAATCTCTGATTGGCTCTCTTTCTAGGGCTGCTGGGCGGGGTCTCTTTCCGCCAACCGCGTTGAAGCCCTGACAGGTCGTCATATGCAAATAAAATCTTAACTCTCAATCAAATACTCGCGCGAATGAAACGCTTAAAATAGCACTGGGCACCTGTGTGTTGTTTACAGAGTGACCAATACCGCGTTATATACCGCTACCACGTTATACCGCTATTTGAAGGGCTCCGAAGCGTTTATCAAGTGACAGATGTACGAACCTTGTTGCAAACATTCTGAAATGATGTTCATCAATATATACTTACGTCTGATATATTTTTTTTATATTAGCTTGATTTTTTCCCACCTTGCAATTGTTTACATTTCTGAGGGGTAAATTTTTCCCTCATTTGATATATTTGATTAAATTTCTGATGGGTATATTTTTAACAGATTTTTTTTTATTTTTTATTTTGTGTTGCTGAGGGGTTTTTTTTCAATGATTGACAACAGATAGATCATATCTTAAAGCTGATTTCAGTGATATTTTAAATAAAAAGGAGTTTGCTCATTTTCTGACCGGGTTGACCCTGATGAACCTTGATATTGCTTAAATGTGCGTTTGTGTTTGAATTACATATTTCATGGCTATTTTCATTTGCCTGAATTTTCCTTTATTTGTTGTAAGCTTCGTATTTCCACTGATCATATAATATACTTCAAAATTAACAGATAATTTTGCAACCAGTCTCTTGTACTGGTCATTTTAAACTTTCCAGCTGTTTTAGTAAGAAAGTGGACTGATTGGTTTTTCAAAAATGTTAATTTAGTGGAAATTATTAATTTATTAATTGTTAATTTAAATTGATAAAAGTTTATTTAAAAAAATAGAAAAATCATGATTTTTTTAGAAAAATTGATTTTTTACCAGCCCTTCCAGGAAGTATTGAGGATATCCTGCAGATACAGAAAATAATTTAGTTCACTTGACATTGTAGAAGGACAGGTATAGTTCCTATATATTCATTTCATCATTTGTAAAATTTAAATGGAAAAAATGGCGCTTTTCATTTTTAAAATTTTGAATTATATTTATTTTTATTTTCCCTCCTCCTCCCCACCACTTTTCATTTCTTTGTCCGAGAAACTTTTTATTAAATAAGTAAGGCCTTATATATTAATAATATTACAACCTTGACCTTTGCATGTTATATGACCATGCAGGCACTTACTGAGTCTGACTAAGTCTACAAGTGGTTGAAATGTTTCATATTTTGACCAGTAATTAGAGCTTGAAGTGCTAATCTTTTAATGTGTACATGAAGGTTAAAGGGCTAAAAACGTCATTACAGATCAATACATTACATTCATGACGTTGTGACAGGTACAGTTAGTTATTCAAACATATGATTGTCATTTATTTATACCTCATCATACATTAATGTGCAAACAGATGCATGTAATTTTGAGCACTGGTCGACCATTTGCTTTATGAAATGAAGTTTACTTTGAGGATGATTCTCTGTAATATCTCCTGGCTTGTTTGAATGGTATCAGTGGGTGACCCACGTAGTACTTACCAGTCTGTTCAGTCAGTAGATTTAACATGCCTGTCATTAATCAAAAGTCATTATTAATCAGGTGTTCTAGGATTTGCCCCTTAGATAAGGTAAATGTATATAGGTTTTTAATAAGTACCGGTCATATTTGTGTGTATAAGTGTGTGTAGTCATTCATCTCCAAATTGTTATGGTACAGTTGTCCTTTTCAACAAGTGAATAAATTTTTTTTGTGCAGTATAATTTGTAAGAATATTATTCTGTTAATAAACGTGGGCCCTGAGAATTTTTGCAGCTATTAGGCTAGTTCTGTAGATATATTTATACATTTATGATACAATAAATATATACTTTGCAACTTAGTTTAATATGTTTATGACAGTAAATTGAACAGTGGATTGTGTTCAATGTTGACTTTGTATTATGGCTATTCTGATATACATCTGTCACATAATATTTCACTCATTATAAATAATCAGGGTAATATCTCTTACATATATTGTACCTGACATGTTTATACCAGGGAATGTAGTAAACCTATATCAATGGTCCATATCTCTCAAAAACTGTTGGGCACTCTCTGAGTTAGTAGCTAGGACACCCAACCATATCATCTTCAATTTATGGAGATTTTTCATTCTGAACTCTCCATTTTCTCTATAGTCAAAACCCTGACCAGCCTGCTGGCATTTTAGCTAAGTAATTACATCAGCAAAAACCATGCACTCGTAGGTTTTGTATTTCTGGTATTTCATGAAATGTGAAAACTTGTAAGATGGTGGAGCTGCATTACAGGTAATACAAGTACTGTATACTTTGTAGTAGACATGAATGGAACCATTGCAGATCCATCTAGGATTACAAATGGTATTTCAACATAAGGGGGTTGACATTAGACCAGTAGAGAGGTCATTACAGTATATGACTCATTATAAGTGAGCCAGTTCAGCTGGGAGAGTTGGGCATCTTATGGGAATCGGTCTACATAATATTGCAAGATTATACATGTAGAGGATTCAGAAATGTATAATTGGAAATTTGAAAATAAAAATCTTAATAGACCCCATCATTTGATTTTGATAAAATTTTCTCATATAGGTTTTCAACTGGTCTCATTTGATGCATTGTAAATTGAGATGTTGTGTGGCCAAGTGTGTGCTCATCAGCACTACACTTATGGGCCTTTGTTGTCCACTCATCTGTTAAAGTCGCAAATTGTAACTGCAAGACCTAGAAAATTCTAGCTTGAATTCCTGAGGGGTTCTTGTGAAATTTCTTTGGAAACTTGAAATTATGACAGGTAACCTTTAATCTTTGAATTGCAGGAGGAAAAAATTATTTTGAGCACATTGAAATTCAGACTCCCATGGTGCTCAAAATAGATGAGCAATTATTTTGCATTGCATCCTAAAATGTAAAAAGTGCATTTCTTTCAAATCTGGACACCCTCTCTGGATCTGCTGCTACTTTGCATTGCCTTGATTTCCTTGATGTCCAAATAGTATATGCACCTTTACAGAAAAGAGCTGCCTCAAATATTATCCAAAATATTCAGCTGAGTGCTGTTACCCATGGGTCACTTGTTGAGGAGAAAAATTGCGAAACTGAAATTTTATCAAGAACAGAACATTGCATATTTATGGTGTCAGAGTGAAGGTTTTTCAAGGAATTTTATTGATTTTATTTTCCATGTAATATTTCAAGTATTCACCAGCAAGCATCTTTTGTTAACAGGGATCAAGCCTGAAGCTAAGGCTGATGCTATGCTGGTGTGGGCACCCCATCCAGACCTGTCAGACTCAAAAAGTAGGTAACTCTGGTCACTATAGTGGACAGTCTCTGTTCAAGTTGTACATAAGGCCAAACAAGAAAGAAAAATTAATGGGTCTAGAACTCTCAGAACAAAAAAAAATTGGTTTGAGTGAATTTAATTATTTTTATGCCCCCGCCACAAAGTGGCCGGGGCATATAGTTTTACCCATGTCCGCCATTCCGTCATTCTGTCATTCCGTCATTCCGTAATTCTGAAATCAAACAGTTGTATATACTTTTTTCGCAATGCCTGCAGATATTGGCCTAATTTTTGGTATGTGGCCAGATAATGACTAGTTACAGATCGAGTTCGCGTTTCGTCCCGGTTGACCTACTTTTGACCGTTTTACAGCTCCTAAACTTAGAAAAATTCATGAAAAATAGAAATTTTCATGACAAATACACATGTACGGACTTTTTTTCGCAATGCCTGCAGATATTGGTCTGATTTCTGGTGTGTGGGCAGATAATGACCAGTTACAGATCGAGTTCGCGTTTCCTCCCCGTTGACCAACTTTTGACCGGTTTACGGCTCCTAAACTTAGAAAATTTCATGAAAAATAGAAATTTTCATGACAAATACACATGTACGGACTTTTTTTCCCAATGCCTGCAGATATTGGCCTAATTTTTGGTGTGTGGGCAGATAATGACCAGTTACAGATTGAGTACGCGTTTCGTCCCAGTTGATCTACTTTTGACCGTTTTACGGCTCCTAAACTTAGAAAAATTCATGAAAAATAGAAATTTTCCTGACAAATACACATGTACAGACTTTTTTTCGCAATGCCTGCAGATATTGGCCTGATTTCTGGTGTGTGGGCAGATAATGACCAGTTACAGATCGAGTTCGCGTTTTGTCCCGGTTGACCTACTTTTGACCGTTTTACGGCTCCTAAACTTAGAAAAATTCGTGAAAAATAGAAATTTTCATGACAAATACACATTTACGGACTTTTTTTCGCAATGCCTGCAGATATTGGCCTGATTTTTGGTGTGTGGGCAGATAATGACCAGTTACAGATCGAGTTTGCGTTTTGTCCCGGTTGACCTACTTTTGACCGTTTTACGGCTCCTAAACTTAGAAAAATTCATGAAAAATTTTTTTTTCATGACAAATACACATGTACAGCCGTTTTTTGCCCTCAGCTCATAGGCTGATGGGCTATTGTCGTCACCCAAGCTGTCCGTCTGTCTGTCCGTCCATCTGTCTGTCCGGTGTCTGTCCGTCCGTCCGTTCGGCTTCTGTTAACTTTTACCTTGTGAGCGGGATATCTCTAAAAGGATTCACCGTTGGAATTTTATTTCATCAGTGAAGATGTATATCGATAAAATCTCGGTTAAGGTCAAAGATGGGTGACCTTGACCCATTTTTAGCTCAGCTGACTATAAGTCATCTGAGCTATAGTCGTGGTCCATTGTCCGTCGTCCGTCCGTCTGTCCGTCCGTCCGTCCGTCCGTAGATGTGGCACGTTTTGAAACCGTAAGACCTAGGAATCCAAAATTCAGCATAATGTTAGATGTCCCCAAGATCTCCTACCAAGCCGAAAACTGGGTCTTTGCGACTTCGTTCCTTTGAGAAATTAAGGAAAAACCTCAATTTTTTATTTAAATCCTATTTTCACACTTCAGGACTGCCTAATTTCAAAACCACTCATCTGTTTTTCCTCATATTAACCATAAATATTCTTCTATATAGTTCCTATGTACATGCCAGAAATTAAGTCTGTTAAGTATAAATTCTTTAAGTTATGGGCCCAAACATAATGGACTTTGTAAAAAATCAGGAAAAATATTTACTCACTTAACATGAAAAATTTTGAAACTAGAGTCTATTTTCCCAAGTATATAACTATGTTTAATTAAGATTCAATTGTTTACCCAAAATTAGATCTGAATTTTGTAAATTTTTTAAGTAATTAGCATAAAAATAAAATCAGTACCTTAAATTTTGCCCAACTTTGACCATGGCACGTTTTTTTCCTGTAAGTACCATTGATTTAATTTTCACAGCATGTAAACATAAATATTTAATTTGTTTAAATCTGAAATTTGGAAGTAAAAGCTTGAAAATTAAGCTAGTTATTGATTTTTTTCTTGAGGCTCTATTGTAGTCATTTGCTTTGATTACAGATTACAGATGCAGGGTCCCACTCCAGGTCACTGGAAGTCAGCTATGCCAGGGTTTCTGATTTGTTACAGTCACTGGGGGAGATCCCCTGCTGTGACAGGTGTACAGTTATTCTGATATCACCACCCCATTCCCCCCCCCCCCCCCGCAAACCCAACCCACCAAATGTTATGCAGTATTGTTATTGTTTTCACTGTATCTCCTTAATTGTAATGTTGTTTCCACTCTGATATGCAAAAACTTTCCTTAAAAAAGTAATTCAAGGTATAATCCAGAAGATGCAATGTTGTGTAATGTAACATTTTTAAAGAAATCATTAGCTCAGCTGACTATAAGTCATCTGAGCTATAGTCGTGGTCCATTGTCCGTCGTCCGTCCGTCTGTCCGTCCGTCCGTCCGTCCGTCCGTCCGTAGATGTGGCACGTTTTGAAACCGCAAGACCTAGGAATCCAAAATTCGGCATAATGTTAGATGTCCCCAAGATCTCCTACCAAGCCGAAAACTGGGTCTTTGCAACTTCGTTCCTTTGAGAAATTAAGGAAAAACCTCAATTTTTTATTAAAAACCTATTTTGTGAATTTTTTACAGTTATTTTTTAATATAAATAAAAGCCATAAAACCAGGTACTTATGATCATTATTTAAATGTGTGAATTTTGTATATTCTGGATTCTCAACATCATTGTTTGGTGAAAATTGAATAAATACCAGACATGGTGCGAATACTTTGTAATTGTATTTAAATACGAATATGATTATGTACTCCATTATAAAATTTCTTGCATAAAGAATGGGAATTCAGGTAAAAATGAAAGTATATGAATACTCGTGCAAATACTTTCAAAATGTATTCATGAATGCATTCATGAATATATTCTTTAATATTATTTTAATAATCATATCAGTTATATTTCATTTTAAAAAATCATATGATTCTCATATTATTTTTAATAAAAATTATATTTGGGACAATATTTGTAATTTTTTTTAATAAATAGTTAAACTCTTATATTATATGTTCTGCTTATAAGTTATATGGCCAAGTCAAAATCTGTGTGACAATAGTACTCCAATTGTTAATAAAATAAATGAAATCAATCCTCTTCCCTGTCTCCAAAGGTACTATCAAAATCATACATAAGCTAAACAACAACAACTCATAATACAGCTTATATTTATTACCACACAAAACCAGCATGTGCCTCATTTCTGAATAATATTTTTTTATCATATATAACAGCTGAGCATCGTGACCCATAGGTCCCTTGTTTTTCTTTTAAATGATTTTACCAATCATAATGGAACCCATCAGTATGCTTAAATTATGATAAAATATGAAGCACATTATGGATAAATAAAGACACAATTCAAAATTGTGAAATCTAAATCAAGTATTTTTTTTAGACATTTATTGTTTTGCAGATTTAAAAGATATATTTTTGTGGTAAAAAATAAATAAACATTTGTATGCATGATGTGGTGTTATCTGACAAGATTGAGATTTATGATGATGCAATTGAGAATTATGAATCAACTTTTATATTCAGATATATATGTTATATTGAAAATGGATAGAAATATAAACTTAAATTAAAAAAAAAATCGATGTGATAAAAAAATGAGGATTTGTTACAAACATTTGTTCATTAATTTCCTGCATCAGCAGAATTTGAGATCAGGCTTTGTTTGCCATGTTTTATGTTGTTAATTAGTTATATTTCAACTGTATACATTTCATAAAAAAAAACATATTTAATAATTTATATTATACAAAAAAAAGATTTGATTGAACAAATGTGTAAACTACTGAAATGTCAACAGTTAATCGAAAAGCCAACTAATGATCATGGTAATTGTACAGATCATTTGTTCACAAACTGCTCACATGCTTCAGTTTCAACATTAGGGAACACATGGTCAGGTCACAAAATATTATTTGCAACAATTTCTTGCTAATCAATACAAACCAATCATATAAACCAACCATGGCCTTTATTACCTCTTCCTCTTACACTTTATCTCCATTTGATATTATTTTAGATTTTTACCTTCAAGGTTAACGTCAGCTGAGCATAGTGACCCATAGGTCCCTTGTTCTACATTTTAGAGCTGATTATAGAAAAACACTCAGAAGTTTATATCTCAGGAACCATTGTGTGGATTTTCACAAAACTTACTATGATCATTGGGACTGATGGTCTGTATGTGCTGCGAAATTTTGGTGACGCCACCTGCAATTTCTGATTTTTTAATGAAATTTTATGGGATTTTTTCAATTTTGGCCTTTTGTGCAGGATATCTCCAAAGGTATTCAACACAGGAACTTCATTTCTTCAGTGCTATTGCATTATATTTACAAAATCTTGGTCAAGTTCAAAGATGGGTGATCTTGACCTACTTTTCAATGTCACAGAGCTTAGTATAGAAAAAAACCTTGGGAGCTTATTTCTCAGGAAGCATTTGGTGGATTGTTATAAAAAACATGGTATATACCTCTCCAATTTAAATTTATAAATGATTATCAACTTTTGCTAATATTCTAGTTTCGCAATGCAATGCTTACAGATACTGACCTAATGTTTGGTCTGTGGGCGCATAATGACCACTTACAGATCGAGTTCCCGTTTCGTCCCAGTTAACCTATTTTTCACCATATGACAGATCCTGAACATAGAAAATTTCATGAAAGACAGAAATTTTCATGAAAAATGCACATATATGGCCTTTTTTCACAATGCCTGCAGATACTGGCCTGATTTTTGGTGTGTTGCTTGATAATGACCCTTTACAGATCGAGTTTGCATTTTGCCCTTGTTGACCTACTTTTGACCATACAACACCTCCTGAACTTAAAAAATTTTACAAAATTTAACAAATGTTTCTAATTTGCCCCAGGAGGGGGCATTCGTGTCGTTCCGACACATCTAGTTTAATTATCAGTCAAAACACAGTATGTGGAAATTTACAGGTTTTTCAGGAAGAACACAAAAATTTTGCCTCAATTCTTGAAATGTACATATCAGGGTTGGTTTGGGGTAGAAAAATATTTTTAGTGAACACATGCATATTATTATTGAGTAAATTAAGATCTGGTTTGGAAATATATTTAATGGATAGAAGTTTGATTGGTTCCTGTGAACTTTTGCTTGTAATCTAAATAATAACATTCCTTGTGTATATTGTGCTATGAATTGTTTCGCGAGTGATGTAAGGATCATTATACACCTCATATTGTGAGATAATATATTGTCACAGCCCTTTCACAGCCCTAATCACAAATTATCATCATATAAAGTAATGGTATTGTAATTTGGAGGAGGGATGTTTGGGTGCGTAACTGATGTTCCTTGTTCGTCCATTACAGTTAACGAATACATTGCAATAGCCAAAGAGAAGCATGGGTACAATACAGAACAGGTGAGTGGTTTATACCCATATAAGTGCATGCATGAATAATGTCAGGGATCACTTACAGGTTAGCTTTATTATATCTATAGAATGCAGATGGGTAAATCATAGCCAGTAGACAGTCACCTGTATAAAAACTTTTCAGAGAAAAACATGCAGACACAGGTACTGGTACATACTAGGGATCAACAGACTTGCTGTACCACTCGTAACTCCGCCTACCATATACAGTGGAACCACACCTTGTGACCATCACACATTTGCGACCACACATACAATTATGATTACTCTGATCAGTCCTTAAAATGGTCTTAATTACAGGGTTCCACTGTACCCTTATATATTGCAAATGTGCATGGGTTTATAAACTTTACGATAGTTCCATTTGGAACTATATCACAACAGATTTCTTTGTTAACTACCACATTCTCCAAGTTGGAATAAGATCATCAAGGCTTACTCCAACTTCAGATTCACATGTGATTAAGAAGTAGATATATAGAAGACTTTTGTGATAACATCTAGCAACCTCTCCTATTGGTACATTTGAATATATTTTAAAAACAGCTGCAAGTCTGTTCCATGCCTGTGTTTACAGGCCCTTGGAATGCTCTTCTGGCATAAACACAACATCGACAAAGCTTTAGCAGACCTGCCGAACTTCACTCCGTTCCCAGACGAGTGGACAGTTGAAGATAAGGTCCTCTTTGAACAGGCTTTCAGTTTCCATGGCAAAAGCTTTCACCGCATCAGACAAATGGTTGGTGTACAGATTTTTACAGGATATACAGATCTTAAACTGTTGAATTACAATATTGTGTAACACAGGATATGCATATTAAAAACAAGGGTGGGGAGAGAGATTTGTTTCTCAGTTTTGTGACAATTTTATAAGAGACTATTTTTAATGATTAGGAAATGCTATTAAATACTGTTAAATATGCATAATATTAATATCAACATAGCAAGGATTTAAACTGATATTTAAATTAAATGAAATGTTTAAAAATTAATTATACAGTCTATGGTGGAGAAAGTTACCAGTGCCTATAAATTATTTAGTGGCTGTCTGTCATAGAGAGCATGAACAACACATTTTGAGTGCAAAAAATTGTCAGTCTGATGTAATATACTGGTGAAGGTTATTGGTACACATTTAGTATAGGTAAGCACTGTCCATATGTTCAGCACATCTTTGCCCTGTACGTCCTTTGTCAACAGCTTCCATTATTAGCATTTCACTGCCAAAATTAGGGTATTCTACTTGGTTGTATTTTTAATTAATACAATATTATTTTGTGTAATAAAGTATATATATATTATTTATTTATATGAAGTAGACATTTAATGCATTTCCAATGAAATTTTAATATTTTTCAATTTAGATGAAAATATCTGCTCTGCATGCATAACCAGTTCAATATTAACAAAAAAATCTTCCTTTTTTTGTTGCATTTCAGTCAGTCAACTTGAAACTGGTACCAGGGAATAAAATGTATGGATTACTTCAGTGCTATTTTGTGAATATCTTGTAAATAAAATATTTACTTGCAAGCACTCAGCATGGAAAATTGTCTCAGTATGCTAGACTAACACCATTTCAAAGCTTCACTAATACTTCATTTGTCAATTAATTGACAGCTGCCAGACAAATCAATCGCCTGTCTGGTCAAGTACTACTACTCTTGGAAGAAGACAAGATCTCGGACAAGTCTGATGGACAGACAAGCAAGGAAACTTGCAGGGCCTAGGGATGACAGGTATGATGTCAGCTTTGACCTCATTTTCTTGCAGAGTGACCTCCCCCTGGTCATGGATTGTTTGGGATGGAACAGCAAGGTGCTGCCACCTGGTAGCAACTATTAAAATTAATTATTTCAAAACATCACAAGGTAGCACAATAAGCTTATGACAGCAAGGGTACACATTAATAAGGTTGAAAAAGGATATTGCTGCCACCTAGTGGGAAAAAGGTAAACTGCATTCGCTATTGGCAGCCACACAGCACTGATTTGTCTGATTTAAGTCAACTTCTTGTATGTGAATTTGTCATTGTATGTACTGTTCACTTTGTTAGCTCAGGTAACGCATTGGTAACCTTGATATGCAGCATTTTCTCATGGTATGCATTTCTAGTAAACACCGTTATGAGTGTGTTTCATTCAGTGTCCTTTTTGTTTTAGTGATGATGAAGACGGTAGTGACAACAGTGACAGTGACATGGAGGGTGGAGAAAATGTATGTGTATTTTTGGTTTATTCCTAACATAAAATATATCATTAAGTGTATACTTGATAATTCATCATTTAGGATAAAATCTCACAAATCCATCATTTTATCATTCACTTGAACATATAAATATGATTTTATTTGTATGTATGACCTCTTTGAATGTGTAAAGCAAGAAACAGTAGTGCCATGAACTGCTAGCATTGTATTTAACCTTGTTATGAAAAATCCTGGTGTTTAAAAGGTTTATCTGTGTTATATTCTCAATTCGTTGACTTGTATTAGTTTTCCTAAAGTTGAAAATCAATATTAGGTCAATATAATCATGACCATAATGACAGCAGTATATGAAATATAATTCTAAGTTTCCATTTTCTCCTCAGCACAAAGAGCGCAAGCCTGGAGGCATACAGAACAATGCCAGTGGCTTTTTACGACCCAGTGTTTCCAAGCATCGAGACCCACGCCACAGTTCCAGACATAACCCGATCAAACACAAGCGGCGACCTCCACGTGGCATGTACCTGAGTCAAGAGGACCTCCTGTCCCTTGCGACGGGACCTCCAGGCCAGGGGGAAGCCATCTTGAAACAACTGGACGCGGAACTAGTGGCTCTCAAAAGACAGGTTAGCTTAAAATATAAAAGAATTACAATTATGATTAGTTGTTATGATTCAGTATGGTATATCCTTTGCAGTGATATATCTAGTAATTATTAATATAGTAATTAATGACTTGTGAATGCTACAGTTGATTATTAGGCCCAAAAAAATGGTGGGCAGGGAAATATTGAACCCCCTCTAAATCTCTAAATAGTGATCCTCGCGCAGTATTTATTCATAACACCCTACCAATAAACAGACTGGCACAGCACAAATTGTTCAAATTAAGATTCTACCAAATTAAAATTAAATGGTAATTTTAAATGTCTTCATAATTTCAAATTAGCCTGATATAAATGATTATCTTTATGAGCAAAATAAGCTTGTTAGGAAATAAAACGTTTCTGCCCTGATTATGATTTTTTGTGTGTAAACAGTATTTGTAACGACGTAACATTATCCAGTTCTTTATTTATACCTCAGGTTCAGAACAACAAACAGATTATCAGTCTCCACAAACACAAAGTCAGCGGTGGCATAGAGACATTTAGGCCCAGTGAGGTGAGGCGCTTTCAAGTCTGCTTTCTTATGCTGAGCCCACGGTACTAAAGCATTCTTCACTTTATACTTAGACTGAAAAAGGGATTTTACATGTTTGTGTCATATGTCATGATTGGGAACACACAATTCCTTTTGGTTTTAAATTTAGCCTGTCAGACTTATACCACGTTATTTAGCCAAGATGTCTTTAACAGTAGCATAAATTCATACATTTGACCAAATTTGTACGGCAGGTTTTCTCATTATGGATGGAGTATGATCGGCGCTCACCTGCTTGTCAAGGTTAACTAATTCTTCCCAGTAGTTGTCTTTCTTACCCGTGCAGAGAAAACTGTTATCCAGCCCATGATCAGAATATGTTAATAATATTGGAATTTTGAAATTTTGTTGAATCCTTGTAGAACTAAAAATCTGAACTAATTAAAGTTCTATAGAACTTGGAGCTCTTGTTATCAATCATAAGGTCAACTTATTTCTTAGACTGATGACATCCATTTTTTTTACAGCAACAACAGAAGATCAATGCAAGATGGACAAATGAAGAGCTGCTGTTAGCTGTGCAGGGTAAGTTCCTAGTTTCTGTGTTCCTAGGCTGACTAAAGTTCTCTTCTGATAATAAAAATTCCTTCATTTTGTAATGACCTCTGAACACTTCCTCTTGCTTGTTTTTGTTGTTAATGCTCTCTGCATGGGTTATAGTTATTGTCTTTGACATTCATGTTTATAATTGTTCCCAGTGTAATTAGCACATAAATAATGAAGTCATTTTTCAAAAATAAGTTATACCATTATTACCATTGTGATTGTTATCCTTATAATCAACATTGTAGAAATCTAATGAACAGTGTTAGCCTGTAGTAAAACATGCAGTAATTGGAAGTAAGTAATTATTTTCATCTTTGCAGGTGTGAGGAAATATGGGAAGGATTTCCGTGCTATCGCTGAGGTGATCGGGAACAAATCAGAATCACATGTCAGGAGTTTCTTTGTCAACTACCGGCGGCGCTACAATCTAGATGAGGTGTTGGCAGAATTTGAAGCGGAAAACGAGATGGAGTGTCCTCCTGAAGAAGAAGAAGAAAAGGTGATGGGACAATATGTGATTGATTAAAGAATGGTTTGATTGACATAGGTTTCTTATGATACAATATTATTATTGCAAAGTGTGTATGTCCTGTGGACAAATAATATTTAAAACTGGATAAGTTTAGATCACAGCATCTGTTGACTT
Source organism: Sipunculus nudus (assembly GCA_026874595.1). NCBI lineage: Eukaryota > Metazoa > Annelida > Sipuncula > Golfingiida > Sipunculidae > Sipunculus > Sipunculus nudus. Next base: position 22,647,085 of record CM049308.1, on the reverse strand, counting down.
GCAACTTTATTACCAGCTGCTATTTAATGCTATGTGATTGGTGCAGTCTATGCTGGTAAATTAGACAAATTAATGCACATACATACATTGTAATATCACCTGAGGACTACAAAATGCAGATATGTTAATGCAAATTTTTATATCTATTGAAAAATCTAAATAAATTGTACAAATTTTAAACAAAAAAATTGGCTCAAGATTCATTACTTTATGTAAGTCAGTCTATTAAGCGCATCAGTTATTAATGTATTAAATGCATCAATTACTCATTTAATTGTTACACCTTTAACACCGATAACATCTTCAGAATCAATGAATATACTTTGAATTGTGTGCCTGAACTTCATTATAAGTATAAAAGCTGATGTATTATGGCCCCTGAACTTACCTAGAATTTTAACGCTTTACAGATGCAGGTTGACATAAAACCGGAGACAGAGCCTCAGATCACTAATGGACATCAGCCAGCGCCAGCCGCTGCCATCACAGCCACCCCCACCCCTCCCCCTCTTGTCAAGCAACCCCCCACAGGGGCGGCCATGTCTCCACAACGTCCCGCAGTACCACCTCACAGCAGGTAATTCTGTATTCATTTATTTCTGTTCTGTCTATCATGAGGTGGCCACTGGTATCTGACATTTGTCTTTAATAGGCTTTTCACAACAAATATTTATAATAATAAATTAATCAGTGCAAGAGAACAAATGATTACCTATGGCTTAGACAAGAATCATTATGATTATTGCTTGCTCTGTTGGGAATATATAAGATTATTGATGGCTCTGACAAGATTTAATATAATTACTGATTGCTTTGACAAGAATCAATATGATTATTGATGGCTCTGACAAGAATCAAATAGATTATTGATGGGTCTGACAAGAATCAATATGATTACTGATGGCTCTGACAAGAATCAATATGATCACTGACAGCCCTGACAAGAATCAATATGGTTATTGATGGCTCTGACAGTCAGTACAAAGAAACATACATTCTTATCAACTCATAGAGCAAAAGAAGAATTGAAGATTATTCTTAATGTATATTGCATTGAAAAAGAAAGATTGCATTGAGATTTTGTGTTAAGTTTTTGTTTATTTGTACTACAAATGCAAAAATATGATGTGTTTATAAAAATTATTTTAGGTGGTATGGGTTGCAACATGTTAAGTACAAATGATCTGATAGAATTTTTTTAAGTGTTTCAATTGGACAATATTTGTGTTTTCGAAGAAATGAGTAAAAATAACTCTAGATGTTGTGTACATTTTACAGCAATTTTAGGTCCATGTTTTTTGTAACTTGTATAATATTTTCAACAAAAAAATTATAGGTCAAATTATTTTAGACTTAGGATATATATGCCTGCATGTTATAGTTGAAATTCTTTTACTTTCAGACTCTTACCACCAGATAACAACACCAGCAGACTTCACCAGCCCCCACCGCTCATAAGACCCACCACCAGCGTCGCACCACAACCCAGCACCAACAGACCAAAACCAACACTCCTCCCCAGCTCCAAATAATCACAGCCAAGCTTGTAGAAGTTGTATAGGTTACAGTTAGTGATACCTGGTGGTCAAACATGGAACCGTTTCAAATTGCTGCACGTGCCACCATTTTTGTTCCAACAACAAAGTAGGACTGCATTACCAAAAAAAGATTGAAAAAATGTGTTGCCAGCACCTCACGTAGTGACACCTGATAGCCAAATGTGTAATAATTCACTCATCTGCAATAGCCACCCTTACATGCACATTGTTATGCACATAGTTTATGGGAGTGCTGTGGATGATCAATAAGAAAAATAGCCAGTGCAACTAGTGACATCTGGTGACCAAAGTTAGAACTATCAAACTAGGTACTCCTGTGTAAATGCAAACCTTTTGTTTTTCTTTGAATAAGTTATATTTGTTTTTAACCATAAACACAGTCATACACCTATTGCATATGGTGACAACTTACAAGAAAAGATAGATGTGTATTTGTTGCAGTAATTTTCCTTATTTTATTTATTAAAGGGACATTGACTGTTTTTCCTAAGAGGAAGAAATTGGCAGCTAGGTTATAAAAGTGTTGTTTTATAGGTGTTTTCATGTGTTTGACATCAGAATTTGTGTCACTGTGTGTCATAACTGAGTTGAGTTTTTGTAGGTTAGGTAATTAATTTTCTCATTGTTTAACAGAGAGATCTCATGAGTACAAACATGCTTCACAAGTAAAATAAATATGTTAGATTCAGATCTCTGGATATAATAGAACTTGGTAAAGTTGAAAAGACCAACAGAAAATTTTGACACATCAAGGTTTAACACAATCAGGCCTTGCCTGATTATTTTACATTTGTAGTCTGCACACACTTTATTTTTACTGGTACTCAGTGCAAAGGTTCCCGTAAATAAAATAAATAACAAATACAAATAGGTTCCTACTTTGTAACTCAGAATAATTCATCTCCATCTACGAATCAGCAAGCCCTTCAAATCAGAATTACAAGCCAGTTTTAGGAAAAGGCACAGAAATTAGAAACTTGAGCTGCTGGAAAACTAGTGCAAGAATGAATTTATTATATAGTCACTTATGATGGTTATGTTTATGTACTATTTATTTATTTGTGTGCCCATGTTTATTGTATTAAGTTCAGTCCATAAACTTGTCTGGACATGTTACAGTTATTTGTCATCCGCATTTACACACAGGCAATTTCATGACAAGAACTTTCAAACTGTTTGTTTGTATATTTTGTGTCAGTAATCTATTGAAGTAATTGATTGTTATGAAATGAATAATAAGTAAATCTTTGCAACAGAGGGATATAATGCAGGGTAGCATTTAATAGTCTAATTCTGTACATGAGAATGGGTCCAGCAAAGAATGATAAAAAATAAAAATTTAGCTTGTTAGTTTGGACAACAATTATTAAAAGTTAGTTTGGAGAAGGGTAAATTCAAGGTCATAAAATTTAACATAGGTCATGACAGGTCATTTCTGTGATAATGCGAAGTCACCATTAAAAATTTCATAATTCTCCATGTGTTATCCTAGTATATAAGCCTTGTTAATCTGAAAGGTCTCTGTGCTTTAAATGGAGGTTATAATCCTGGTTCCTGGGCTTGGTTGTAACTTTCCATGGCCCAGGAACCAGGATTTAATGACATTATTTTGAGCCTTTCCACAGCATTCTTTGGCGAAGTCCAATTTTATAAATTTGTTATCAGGTTTATATTATTAATATATACAGAAATGGTTAGGATTACCTCTTGATGGTGTCTGTGCCGTTTTGAATTTTATCCCGTCAGAAAAAAAGTAAATATTTTGATATTCCAGTGAAGACCTGCCGGTAGCACCATTATTCCTTTAACAGACCAGGGCACTTTTGAAATGAAGGCTTAAAAAGGGTGTTCTATATCCTCCATAGTAGAGGTAGAAAAATATAGGCTGCCTTGAGAGGTAGGAAATATGCATATCATTTTGTGCTGTATAATTTTACATGAATGTGAATATGACAAGCTGCCCAGTATTGGATGAACATGATGTATATATAATTATTTGTGTCAAGAAGTACTGGTTTGACTAGTCAGATATATAAAGCAAGGCTTTTGCACAAACTGATACACACCAGTAATTTACATGTTAACCAAATATGCTGCAGATTTGGTTCCAAACAGCAAATTTAAAGATCTGCAGTGGATTTTGAGTTGAAAACTTCTGTGGATTTAATTTTACTTAGCTCTCTTTTACAAGTTTCCCCCTGCCATATCCTCAAATTCAAATGTTTCCTTAATTGGTTTGTATTTCTGAGGACACTAGCTTCTAGCAACTTTAAGTTGTTCAAGCTTAAGGGTCTTTTAATTAATCCTTGTACCAGGCATATTTGATAAATACTGTAGAACCTGTCTGAAAGACCATCTGTCTAACAGGACTACTGTGACTTAAAGACCACTTTTGGTCAGTCCCACAGGTTGTCTTTAACTTATTACACAGGTTTCACTGTAATATTGAAAGGACTCCTAGTAGATGTCTGATTTTTTACCTCTCCCAACTCTTTCACCTAAGACAGCCACAAGCATTAACTATTCATAATAATGTATGCTTTTTGCATGCCTCTTTCTCCTCGGACACAAAGATGCTGTTATTCATTGTATATTTATATGTTCAACAAGCAAAATATTATTTGAATGTTTTAGGAAAGTATGCAGCCTGTTAACCCCTCAGGTATCCTTTATATGTTCATGTATATATAAAATGCTTAATAAATTATTTGCATATTCACAAGTTCCAGTGTTTTGGGGTTATCTTTAGTTTGAAAACCCAAGGAAACGTAAGATTTGTTTGCGTGATGGAATTTGAAGTTTTGTATTCCAAGTTAACCAGAAAAATGTTTTCACTAGATAAAGATTTTGAAATGTGGTATAAGATTTAACATGATTATGAAGCTTATCAGACTGACACTGGTTACATTTCTTAGGAGACCAGGGACTGCATCAGTGTGGCTAATGTTTGAAATGGTAGAAAATAAAAGGGGTAAATTTTTAGCAAACGTGAGCTTATGTGATGGTGTGGCATCAGCCTTCGGCCATCGTCTGAATGGTAACCAGTACTATCTCAAAAACGGCGGGAGCTAGCATCATCAAATTTTATGCAAAAATCATTTATCTAAAAAACTTGGATTTTGCTCATTTAGTGGTTATCTGCATTTACTTAGATTTTATAGGTAAAAAGCTAAAAAATCTTTAAAATTACAATATCTGAAATGGCTCGAGCTATCATCACCAAGTTTAGCCAAATGTTGGCTGCATGAGCCATATTTGAAATTGAGGTATTGGTGGCGCCACCTGCACAAACCTTTTATGTACAGGGGCCATCAGCCATCAGTACAATAACCCATAGAAATAATTTTAAATCTGTCACATATCAAATGTTTTTGGAATTCGGCTTTTTGTGGCACCAGCTGCATTAACTTGTATAATTTATATATACATTTTATGGGGAAAAGCTTGAAAACCTTTTAAAATCTGCTTCTCTGAATTCATACTGCCAAATTGTTAGTGAACCTGTGAGCTTGTGCGATGGTGCTGCGTCGTTTGTCGTGCGTTGTGTGTCGTCTGTACGTTAACCATAGCTTTCTCAAAAATGGCAGAAGTGAGCATCACCAAATTTTTTGCAAATAATCAGTCATCTGAAAAACTAATGGATTTTGTTTATTTTTTTTCTAACTGCATTTTCTTGGATTTTATAGGGAAAAGCTAAAAAAGCTTTAAAAATCTTCTTCTCCGAAACTGTCCAGCCAAGAAATGATCCCTGGAACATTCTTTTTCAAGTTTGTTCGAATGGTTCAAATTCAGAGATTTTTGGCCGAGTTAGTCATCTGCCCAAAAAAGCACACTAAAATTAAAATCTCGAAACGGCTACTGCTATAACCACCAAATATTATACCAATGTTTGTCACATATGTCATATCTTTAATTAAGGTATTGGTGGCGCCACCTACATTGTTCTGTTTTTTACAAGCGAAAATGTAATTTTTGACTTTTCTAGCTTATACACTGTTTTATGATGAACTGTTAAGCTGATTGGTTAAAACTTTACGAGAATTTCTCTATGGTAGGGTTCTGCCAGTTTTATAAGAATAGATTGGGTAAATGCAGCTTTAAAAAAGCAGTGTAGCCAATTGAAAAAGGCTTTCTGTGTTTGAAAACAGATTTGACAACATGCTGAGTTTCAGAAGGGGAGTCAAGAGGTCACTCATTACAAACAGGTGGGGTCCAGACATCACCATGGCAACTGACCTGGCTCTGGCGGGTGTCTAGACAATGTGTCTATACGTCTAGCCACAATGTCAAGATGCAGAATTCCCAGATTATTGGAGCTATATCTTTCAACAGTTTGAAAAAAACTTTTTTGCCCAGCGTCCATTTGTGCGTCTGTTTCCACACATAAACCCACATATCTCGGGAACCGTTTGACCGATTGGGCCAAAATTTTGCATGTGTATAGATCTCACATGGATCTATATCATAGGCAAAACTGGTGGCTCTACCTGCAACCACTTTAGCACAGCGTCCATCTATTCATCTGCCTTGGGATAAAATCACTCATATCTCAGAAGTGGTTTGACTTATCCACCTGAAATTTTGCAGGTTTATACATCCTGGACAGCTTTCTCGATTTTATGACAGGTGGCGCCACCTACATTCACGTTTACTCTGCAGACATTCAAGCTCATATATCGGGAACAGTTTGACCGATTGGGCCAAAATTTTGTTTGTTTATAGATCTCACATTGCTCTTCATCATAGGCAAAACTGGTGGCGCCACCTGCAACCACTTATGCACAGCGTCCGTCTGTTCATATGCCTTGGGATGAAATCACTCATATCTCAGCAGTGGTTAGACTTATCCACCTGAAATTTTGCAGGTTTATACATCCTGGACAATTTTCTCGATTTTATGACAAGTGGCATCACCTTCATTCACGTTGACGCTACAGACATCCATGCTCATATGAACACACCTCACTCTATTCCCCTTGCCACTTAATCCATGCCTCACTTCACCCGTCCCACTCTGATTTCTGCGGATACACATAGTCGCTTGTCGACTACCCATATTCTAGTTTAAAAAATGTCCTAGTCTGAAACTCGCAGGTCCGAAACGTCCATTTTGCTGAAAACATAATGACTAAGGTAGATATGCAGGACTTAAGAGAATCAATATTAAATTTTAAAAATAAACCTCCATTCATACTCCCAAACTTTGCACAGGTTCGCATTAGGCCGGTAGGCCTTGTTCAATATTTCACAGGAATGATCCTAGAGACGAGCTCTCTCAAGTTTTTAGCTCAGCTGACTGAAAGTTATCTGAGCTATAGCGATCACTCTTTGTCCGTCGTCCGTCTGTCCGTCCGTCCGTCCGTTAACAGGGCACAAATCGTAACCGCTGGACCTGGAATCTTCAAACTTCACATCAAGGGAGGTCCATGAAAAAATCTCCTTGGAAACCTGAAATAAGGTCTCTGTTACCCATATCCTTCGAGCTATGGGGCCCCAAAGTACCCCCCAGAATAGTCAAAAATTTCATACAAAAACTTCTATATCTCATTAACTACATCACTGATGGTCATGATTTTTGGCATACATATTGATCATGAGATGTTCCATCAGTTCCTGCTGACTGGTGGCGCCACCTGTATTTTTCGATTTTTTTTCTCTATTTTAGAGACCTTAAAAGATGCAGTCATCTGTTAACAGGGCACAAATCGTAACAACTGGACCTTGAATCTTCTATCTTGACATGCGGGGAGGCCCATGAAAAGTCTCCTTGGAAACCTGGAATTGGGTCTCTGTTACCCAGATTCTTCAAGCTATGGGGCTCTGAAGTACCCCCCAGAATAATGAAAATTTGATACAAAAACTCAAATATCTGAACAACTAATGCATTGATCACCATGATTATTTACATGGATATTGATCATGGAGTGTTTCATCGGTTTCTGCAGACTGGTAGCGCCACCGGTATTTTTTCTATATTTTACAATTTTCTTTCTCTATTTTTGATAGCTTAAAAGATGCGGTAATCTGTTAACAGGGCACAAATCATAACAGCTGGACCTAGAATCTTCTTTCTTGACATGCAGAGAGGCCAATGAAAAGTCTTCTTGGAAACTGAAAATTAGGTCTCTGTTACCCAAAACCTCAGAGCTATGGGGCTCTGAAGTATCCCCCAGAATAATGCAAAATTTGATACAAAAGCTCAAGTATCTGAATAACCACTGCAGTGATCATCAAGATTCTTTGCATGAATATTGATCATGGGATGTTCCATCACTTCCTGCAGACTGGTGGCGCCACCTGTATTTTTTCAAATTTTTGCAAATTTTTTCTCTTTTATTTTCAAACCTCAATGAAACTGTAATCAGTTAACAGGGCACAAATCGTTACCACTGGACCTGGAATCTTCTTACTTTATATCCAGGGAGGTCCATGAAAAATCTCCTTGAAAACCTGAAATTAGGTCTCTGTTACCCATATCCTTGGAGCTATGGGGCTCCGAAGTACCCCCCAGAATAATGCAAAATTTGATACAAAAGCTCGAGTATCTGAATAACCACAGCATTGATGACCACAATTCTTTGCATGAATATTGATCATTGGATGTTCAATCAGTTCCTGCAAACTGGTGGCGCCATCTTTATTAATTTAATTTTTACAAAATTTTTTCTTTATTTTTGAGACCTTCAAAGAAGCTGTCATCTGTTAACAGGGCACAAATCTTAACCGCTGGACCTAGATTCTTCTAACTTGGCATCAAGGGAGGTTCATGAAAAGTCTCTGTGAAAACATGAAATTAGGTCTCTGTTACCCATATCCTTTGTAGTAAGTACCCCTCAGAATAATTAAAAATATGATACAAAACTCCAGTATCTGAATAACCAATGCATTGATCTCCATGATTCTTTGCAGGCATACTGATCATGGAGTGTTCCATCAGTTCCTGCAAACTGGTGGCGCTACCTGTATTTTTTTCAATTTTTTAGGCATTTTTTTCTCTATTTATGAGACCTTCAAATGAAGTGGTCATCTGTTAACATGCCACAAACTGTAACTGCTGTACCTAGAATCTTCTTACTTGACATCCAGGGAGACTAATGAAAAATCTCCTTGGAAACCTGAAATTAGGTTTCTGTTACCCATGTTCTCCGAGCTATAGGGCTCATAAATACCTCCAAGAATAATTAAAAATTTGATACAAAAGCTCCAGTATCTGAATAACTAATGCCTTGATAGCCATGATTCTTTGGATATAAATTGATCATGGAGTGTTTCATCAGTTCCTGCAGACTGGTGGCACTCCCTGTATTTTTTCCAAATTTTTACGCAATTTTTTCTATTTATGAGACCTTCAAATGAAGTTGTCATCTGTCCAAAAGCCCACTGAAACCCATTTCTAAGGACTTTTCACAAAATTCATGATTCGTTTGCACTCTGGCAGTCATTTTGCACATTGTTCAACATTCCTTGAATTCAGCTGAGCGTCATGGCCCATGGGCCACTTGTGTTAAATGGTTTGGGTATGATGAATTTTGGCTGAGGTACATGAATTTGGTCAAGTAAGCATACTAACATAACAATCACAGAAACGACAGGAGCTAGCATCACCAAGGTTTATGCAAATGTTGATCGCATGACTTGTATTTGATATTGAGGTTTTTGTGGCCCCAACTACTTTGACAAGTTTTTAGCTCAGCTGACTGTAAGTCAACTGAGGTATAGGAATGGCGCTTTGTCCGTTGGCCGTCTGGCTGTCCGGCAGTCCGTTAGCAGGGCACAAATCGTAACTGTGGCTCCTAGCGACTTCTTAGTCAATATCCAAGGAGGTCAATAAAAAATCTCCTCGGAAACCTGAAATTAGGTTACTGTGACTTATATCCTCCAACCTATGGGGCTTGAAACTACCCCCCAGAATAATCAAAAATATAATACAAAACCTCCAATATCTTGATAATTAATGCATGGATTGTCATGAATCTTGCCTTGAATATTGACAATGACTAGTTTTGTCAGTTCCCGAAAAATGGTAGCGCCACCTGTATTTTTTGTTATTTTAACAAATATTTTTCAATTTTTTTACTATAAAATGACAACAATCATGTCAGTTTAACAGCTGTTATTACATCTAGTGTCCCAAAACCTGGTGTGTTTATTGATCACAAGTGGATGCCATATAGTTATCACTCTGTCTGTCTGTCTGGCTCTCCGTCTGTCCATCCGTCCATCCACACAAATTTGTTTCCAGATGATAACTCCAGGTTGGATTGACACATGGATTTCAAACTTGACTTACATATGACCCACCACTAAAGCAAGAACCTAAATGATTTTGGGGTCATGAGGTCAAAGGTCACAGGACTCACTTATTTAAAAAGATTATGGCTGCATTTTAAGCCAAGCTTTTCATCCCAAACTTTCCATTTTGCGCATTTAGCTGGCTTGCCACTATGGGTAGAGCATAAATGACTTTGGGGTCACATGGTCAAAGGTCAAGGTCACAGGGGCCATTTGTTCACAAATTAGTTTCCAGATGATAACTCTAGTTTAGTTTGACATATTGGTTTCAAACTTAACTTATATATGACTTACCAGTAAAGTAAGAACCGTGTCGATTTTGGGGTCTAACAGTCAAAGGTCAAGGTCACAGGACTCATTTCTTTAAAAAGAATCATATGCATTCGAAGCCAAACTTTTCATCCCAAACCTTACATCTTCGAGCAGCTAACCTGCCAATAGGGGAAGATTCTGTTCAGTTTTGGGGTCATGAGGTCAAAGGTCAAGGTCACAGTACCCACTTATTTAGAAAGATTGTGGATGCATTTTCAGCCAAACTTTTCATCCCAAACCTTCAATCTTGCACATATAGCAAAGCTGCCAATAGGAGAAGAACCTGATTGATTTGGGGGTCACAAGGTCAAAAGTCATTGTCACAGGGGCCCATCTGTTCACATATTTATTTCTAGATGATAACTCCAATTTGGATTGACATATTGGTTTCAATTTTGACATATTTATGACCCACCAATAACCACCATCTTCCAGATGTTGCTCACCTGCCAATAGTGGAAGTATCTTGTGGATTTTAGGGTCACAATGTCAAAGGACAAGGTCATGGGGGCCATCAATCTACACATTAGTTTCCAGATGATAACACCAGTTTGGTTTGAAATATTGGTTTCAAACTTGACTAATATATAGCCCACCACTAAAGTAAGAACTGTTGATTCTGGGTTCATGAGATCAAAGGTCAAGGTCACAGGACCCACCACTTTAGAAAGATTGTGGATGCATTTTAAGCCAAACTTTTCATCTCAATCCTTCCATCATCATCATCATGTGGTGCACCTGCCAATAGGGGAAGTTGCCTTTTTTGGGGTCACAAGGTCAAAGGTTATGGTCACAGGGCCCATCCATTCACAAATTAGTTTATGGATGATAACTCAAGTTTGGGTAGACAGGTTGGCTTCAAACTGATCACAGGACCAGTATTTTGGAAAACCTCATAAACATATATCCTTTTAGACAAATGCAGCTGAGCGTCAAGACCCATGGGTCCCTAGTTAACGGGCAAAAACCTCCTAATTTTAGCCTCATTCAGCTTAAATATATTTCATGATGAAAATTTCAAGCTAAATGGTTTAATTTTTCACAATAATTATCCTAGAGTAGGGTTCTTTCAATGGTATAAGAACAGATTGGGTTCATAGATTTTTGGTAGATTCATAGAAAGCTGAAGGTGGTCTTGTAGCCATTAGTAAGCCCATTTCAAACTGATGTATGCAATAGTCTTCTTCTGCAAAACTATTGTTTCAACTTCTGTAATATATAGCACAAAAATTATTCTTAGGTGGCCCTTGTTCAAGTTTACTTAAATGACTTTTTGGATTAAATATTAGACCTTTAATAATGAAAGGACTGTAAGATACTTTGGTAAACAAAACTAGTAGATTTATTGTATTAACAGACTGAGCTCTTTGAGTATATAAGCAGAGCTGTACATGTAACATAAAAATTTGGTGTCCATATCCAGCTTATGTGTAAGATAGATCCATGAATAAAATGTATCTGTATTCTGATTTTGCTTTCAATAGGCATATGTTATTATTCTAAACATATTGATTAAAAAAAATCTTATGAATATGTGCTTACAAAAGCATTGAAGCCAGCCTTTCAGTATGTATAAACTGATTTGGCGACATCCCAAATTTTTTTCTGTATCTGTAAATAGCTTGGCAGACTACCAACTGTATAAGATTTCACAACAGGTCAAGAATTCACTCAGTGCAGCCAGGTACAGGACAAGAGTTTACCAAGTGCAGTAGCCACAGCTGGCAATTAGTTCAGGATCACTCAGGGCAACTGACTTTCTCACCTGAGCTAAGTCAGCCCTGTGCACCTGACTCAAGGGAAGTTTGATCAATTGTCCAACATTTTGATTTGTTTGTGCATCTTTGATGGCTTCATCTTACATAAGACTTGTATCGCCAACTGCAATGTTTTTTGCACAATGTCCTGCTTACTTCTCGGGAGGGATTTGATATATCAGCCTGAAATGGTGCATATCTATACATATCGGATAGCTGTCATATACAAAACTTGTAGCGCCAGCTACAATAATTTTTGCACAGTGTACATATCTCCCTGCTTATTTCTCAGGAGGGATTTGACATATCAGCCTGAAATTATGTATTACATACCTCTGATAATTTTGTTGTATACAAGACTTGTGGCACCACCTACAATTGTTTTTGGATTTCAACTTTCATGGATTTGTGCACATACCTCAAGAGTGATTTGAAGTGACAGCCTGGAATTTTGCATGTCCATACATCTTTGATCATGGTGACTTTCTCGTACACAAGATTGGTGGCACCACCAACAATCATTTTATGTTGTGTACATCCATGCCAGTATTCAGGAGTGACGTTTGAGTAATTGCTGCCTATACTTGGGTTCAAACTGTTTAGGACTTGCATTGTACATATACATGTCATACATGCACTTGAAAAATTATGGCCCCGCATGGAAGCATTATACCGGATGTATATCCCTTTGCACAGGTTCGCATTAATCCTGTAAGCCTTTCCAAATTGATGTTCATACAGGCACCCAGTCTTTTGACATTCATCATCTTGATACTGTCTTTGGTAATATGTACTGGTACATGGTTAAATTAATTTTCATTTCGAACACTAGAATTATTCTTTTACGTTATTAGAACTTCATGACCTGGAATTTAGGTCACTGTGACCCATTTTGCCAAAACCATATCTTGCAGATCTGTTATCACCCACATCTCCTTAACGGCTGCATGTCAGGGAAATTCCTCCTAACCTCGTTGCACTGGAAACAACCCTTGATGTTGAAATGTCATTATCTTGTGGTTACCTTGACAAGATTTGAATTTCAGAATGTTAACCCTGGTAGAAACACAGCCTGCAAACCAGTGTAAAGGATAAAACTGCAGGCTTTCACATACTAATATCTACCTTTGTTCAGACTAATGTGTGTCAAAGGTTTCCTTCATTTATTTGATTAATATCTACTGGAAACCTTTATATCTTGTCAGTGCATTTAGTGGGAATTTTATTAGCCAAGTTTTTTTATTAACAACATTTTGGGACAAGGTACAACTTTACATGTCAAGGAGAAATTACCCTGCTTTGACTATAGAGGAAAATCAAATTATACAAGGCACTGAGCAAACCTCAAAAAAGGAATTTCTGTAGCTCAGTATGTACTCTCACATACACACACAGGCAGGAATTTCCTCATGCAGAGGACTCTTACAATTGACTTCCATAAATTCCTTGATGTAGTGTACTAATTAGTTCAATTTAGCCCACATCCAATCGGTGCATAGACTGCTGCTCATTTGTTTTTTTTTTCCTCATTGCATTCAGTTTTCAGGAGAAGCCTCAGCAGCCCTAAACATTTTTTGGGGCATTCAAAACCTAGGATGAATTTTCAATTGTAGTTTTACCTTTTCTAAATGTATTTTAACAAATGATATACCACATTAAGGGAGTTCTAGTAAACCCCATTGACCTACAAACACACACAGTCACACGCAGATGAATGCACATGAGAAATCGAGGAACACGGTATCACCAGGCGAGGTCCTTTTATTGATGTAAATGGATCCATGGCTCTTACAAACAGTGATTACAATAGGCAATGAATGCCCAGCAAGGTACAGCAAATCACGTTCCCTCCTAATGACCGGGTATATATCCATCTCTGACGTACAAATGAACCCTGTTCTAGATAGAAAGGGAGTATACAGACCATGCAATTTACATAAGAAGTCACTCTACACGATCAAAGCGGGACTTTTGCTCATAAGAGACTTGTTTGTACAATACATCAGATGTGCAGCTGATTACTTTTTATAAACATTAAAATGCAATAAAAATACAAATGATATTACTGCTACTGATATGCTAACATAATCACTACTACACTAATCCCGTAAATCAAAGAAATAGCACACATCCCTGGTCCATCCATCCGTCATTCCTTTGTATATCCAATCATTTTCCACTCTCTGCTGTACATGCTTGGTATTAATCTAGCCATTAAAAACCTAGTTCTCTTAAATCTTATACATATTCATGATATATAATGTGTAAATTTATAATCTATTATCAGTGAAGGCAAAATAAACATGACTTGCAAAAGCAGAATGCCACATAACAAAGCAGAGATTGTTTGAGATGCACTATATATCTGTAATAACAATTTGACCCCCAAAAATTCCAGTGCAAGTTGGTTACATAATGTTTTTATACAGAATGAGTAAAAGCTTATTATAACTAGAGATTAAGACACTGCACAACCCCCCAGTACTCTGGCTTGTGAGATAAAATGTTAAATCTGAAATGCGCGTTACTTGTTCTGAAGTGAAAAAACTCTTAAAAGTAGACATGTTGCATAGATGCAATATCAGAACGAAGCCTTAATATTGTGAACAATTAACAGTTTCTGTCAGTTCTCTCTCGAGGAGCATCTCACTGCCCAAAATATTATATATATATATATATATATATATGATATACCTCGAGGATATCCTGAAGAAATACAAGCTCATGCACGTGGTCACTTATGCCATATGTAACTATACATTTAAAAGCTCTTGTTATAGCTATTCACGAAGCGCTGTGCCTTAGGCCAATGGCGCCTCACATACATTTACACAGAAGCATTTATCACAAGGATAACAATGGATGCAACATCATCTTTTGTACAAAAATCGTAGGTAGAAGAGTGGGAGGTTATAATGAAGCATCAACGGAGACGCACTACTGGTGTGTCATAGAATATGAAATTCTTCTTTTTTCTGAGGTGAGAATGTAGATTTTATCCGTTCCTTGTGCGTTATGGCACCGTGCCTGGAGACTAGAAGGCAATAACCGCTCTTGCTTGTGCCTACATGTTGATTCTAAGCGAAATAGATCCTGGTGCACCTGACCCTCTGCACCACGAAATAAACCAACCCCGGAAAAACGGGGCTGGATATATCATCAGCAAGCAAGCACGCAAGCAAGAGCCCCTTAAACCGTTTTGAAGCACTGCCTGTATCTCTCTAAATGTAGTAATACCCACTCTGCAATAAAAAAGCTAGATGACTAATAAAATAGCTGGATAGACACAAGGTTTATTTCTTCTTGCCCAACGTGAAGAAGCTTCGTTTCTTTTGCTCATCTTTCCTGCTCTCGGGGGTCGGCAGTGTGTGCGCGCGGCTCGGGGAAGTCGGCTCCGCTCCCGCTACAGAGTTCAGCTGCATTATCCAGGTGTTCATCTCATCCTAAAATTACGATGATTATATGTGTAAATTTCAGTTATTTCTTATGCATATGATCATGAAATAAATATATGACCATACAGTTTATTACACTAAATTACTATGATATGGCATGTGTAATACAACTACATTATTTAGACCACACCAATTAATGTCACCGCAGCTTGAGCAAATTATTCTCTCAGCCAGAAGGGTATGTGCTCCTTTCTGTTTGTGTGTTTGTGCATTTGTTCACAAAATAACTCGAACAATCAGGAACAGAATCTCAGGAAATTTTCAGAGCATTTGTGGTACGGGCAAATGAAGAATTTATTAGATTTTGGTGTGGATCAAGCACATGGTTTGGATCCAGGAACATCATCAAGGAATAGTCACAAATCTACAGTCAGTTATGAAGAAACGAACCAGGAATATGGGCTGAACAAATGAATGGCAGAGGCTTGCATTCATGAGAGATTTCTCATTCTTAATAATTTACAATTGTTTTACACTATTATTAAATCTATGATATGAAAATTATGCTGCACAGACTGTCATAACAGACAAAGAAATCTGATTTTATATTTAAAGATAATTTCAATTTTACAAATTGCTGGTGGTAAACTTACGTTATCTTTGGCCTGGAAGAGATAGTCTCCACCATTGGAGAGTTTCAGACGGAACACATGGGGGCGCTTGGTGTAATCTGTCGCGATCGCACTTGTAGAGCCGTTCAGATTTATTGGTTGTTCTCCACGGAAACTATTCCCAGGCTCCTGAAATAAATATGAACAATAATATATTTCTGATATTACACATTTTCTATTATTACAGAAACACACAACACAGTTCCTACACTGGTCAACAAACAACAGAAAAAGTTTGAATGAAAACTCATTTATTAAACATTTTACTCATTTATTAAACATTTCTCAGCACTATTCTTATCTTTACTTTGCTTTGGCAAAAGTAATCCCCCTAATGTTAATGCTCCTTTTAATATTTCTTAATTTTTTCTTACTAATACATGAAGTTTTTAAATGTGTGTTTTACAGTGTAGCAATAATTCGGGATTTCTTGTCTTAAATCCTACTTTGTAATTTAATATGACTTATCAAGCTGCTTTTGCCAATTATGGGCTAAGAGTGGAATTAGGGCAACTCAGTCTGCTTTATACATATTCATATCTGATAGTGTAAACTTTATTTAGCCTGCTTTATAAGATAAGTTGGTGCAGTAGTGTAGTATTTATGTGATACGGGGTTCACTCACCTGTTTGTAGTGTTTCTGATCTTTATAGAAGGAGAACATATTGTCATGAAGAACACAGTATACCTTGTCCCATGACCTGTGAAGTACAATAAAATGACAGTAAATATTTAAATCATGAAGTCCTCCCCCCCCCCCCCTGTTTATAATAACAATCTCAGGCCTGTAAGCAGAACAATGCATTCATTAATGATTAAGAAAATTGTAAGATAACCGGAATATACACACAGTGATACTTTTAGATTTCAGGTTTTATATGCAACAGGCAAGGAATATTGCAGATATCATAACCTTAGCTCAGATAAGAGTGAACCTGTTGTTCAATTGAGATGGACTATTTCACCTCAAAAGGCACAGGCAGAGACTGAACCCTGGATAAGTCCAACACAAATACAACTACAAAATTTCCTTCCCTTGTGAGGAGAGATTCTAACTGAAAATGGACTTCTACTCACTGCATGTTATGTCATAATATGATACAAATCCCACGAGTAAAATTTCATCTAAATATCCTCCAGTACTGAGCTGGTGACACTTTCCAGTTACAAGTGATCAACTGCTATGTCAATCCTTATCAGAGTTCTCATATCAATATTTATTATAACCAGTTG